>CM060954.1:165345059-165855059 GCA_030765055.1 Mantis religiosa | reverse complement strand
GACTTGGCTGCCCAAGGGAGAGGAGAAACTTCAGCATGTTGTTCTATCCAATCTCGCGTAAATGCTGAAGTGTGAATGCTGCTGTTATGAACACCATTAATGATAAGCATATCTTCCTCAGGATATATGGAACGAACACTTGGTAACAGGTAGTCCTCCGACACCTCCACATACTCCTCAGAATTCATTCTTGGGGATACACGGACCAGTTGACCCACACAGGCAGCCGACACCCAGTCCCAGAAAGCGATGCTATCCTGCCGCTTCTTGCTGCGGTCACTACCTATTCTGGGTTGTAGCGTGTCTTGTCTGGACGCCAAAGTATCATTCCTTCCCTCTTCATAGGTGAGAACACTTTCTCGTTCGTCATACTACAGTGTCCCAGAATGTCTGAGGCATTGGAAGGAACTGGAGAGCAAATCCCCACACGAGCAGCTTGATGTGCTTCTGTGAGCTTCTTTTTGAGCTGGCTTCCTAGTGTGGATCCCAGCAGCAACAAGACGCCTTCTAACAGTTGAAGATGTTACCTGAAGTCTCATGTGCCTCACGATTGACGTAGAAGGGAGGAACGGATTCTCTTTGGAATTCTGCACTATGGCTGCATCCATATCCGGAGAGGTAACCCTGGGTCTTCCGGATTTATGTCGGGGTTTTAATCCTTCTTCTCCCTCTTCCTGAACCGCCGGATCCAGTAAAGAACGCAGTCAAGCCCTCTTCCCACAGAATTAGCTATTTGTGTGGTAGCAAGACCTGCTTCCCACATGCCAATAATACGGCCCGTGTGACTTCCGAGGTTAAAGGCATTCTTCTTTAATCTTATTCACTCTAATGCACGATACAATGATACTCTTTGTCGTTGTTAAATCAAATGCAAACCTTCCGCTCTTATATAGATCTAATGCAGATGTAACCTTTGACCCCGAGGAAGTAACTACCAATCGCCGAGTGCATCGACCACATGTCATTTAACCACATTGACAGTTCCATTGCCTATGTAGACAAGTTCACTGAAGACGGAACTTTTAAAACATTCTTGAAGTAAATCTACACTATTTCCCTAAAATACTTGAAAGAAGAAAGTGCTAACACTAACGTATTAAATTGACCGGTTTCGGCAACGCATCTACATGACAGTTGACTTTCGCGATCTTTGTGTTTATTTGTTACCTGAAATGTTGTAATGTTCACAGCCTCTAGAGCAGATAATTGCTGCACACTGCTTCGAACTATATATGCTTGAAATACGTAACTATTTCTTGATTAAATGTTTAATTCTGTTATACCTGCATATTAGATTAGTGTTACATTCTTATTTGACCTTTCAGGTTTTCTTTGTCATCATAATCATCATCATTACCATCATCGCCCGCCTCGGTAGCGTGATGGTAGTGTGTCTGCCTCAAGTTTCAAGAGGTCTCGAGTTCGAATGTCGATCAGGGTGTTACCTGGATAAGGTTTTTCCTTTCCCTTATCTTAAAAGACGAATTTCGGGTAGCTAAGCTCTATGGACCCTGGGCTCATTTGAGCATCATTTCACCCATTTCATTCATCGTCCGGTATGACTTAACGTTGGAGGACGTAAATTACAAAAACGAAAAAGAAAACACCATCACCATCATCATTATAAAAGCTGATCAGATTGACTTAGATGCTGGCATTCTGATTCCAAGGTTGCGAGTTCAAGTCCGGTCATACTGAAATTCATGATGAGGAAAGAAGCACGAGATAGCCAATTCCGGAAAAAAACAATCCCAGAGGTTGAACAAGTTATGCTCAGAGATTGGTGCATCACTCTTGATGAACTCTGCATTGTGTTCCTGATATCATTCACCGGACTTTGAGAGAAGTGTTGACATTTCAGAAGGTGAAGATCCCACAAACAGGCAATCTTCAATAGTTTAGCACACAGACTGGCCAACATCCCTCTCACAGCAGAAGAATACAAAACACAATACAACAAAAGTATTGAAATAGCACAAAAAATGACTTTCCCAAATCATTAGTAGACAAAAAAGTGAACTTAGCAAAAAAGAAGAAGCTAATAAAGGAAACCACAATCCTCTCAGCTACAGAAACTAATATGGTTTTCAAAAAATTCACTTACCATCCATGGGCCTATGATAAATTCAAAAAAGTCTTCAAAAAACAACACATTCAACTAGCAGCAGTCAACCATTTCTCCTTAAAAAACCTAATTTGCTCAAACATAAAAGATGCCATTCCATCTAACAAAAAATCTGGTATATATCAAATTGAATGCAGTGACTGTAGTCAAATGTATATTGGAAAAAACAAAAGAAATTTAGAAACAAGAGCAAAGGAACACTTTAGAAACATAAAATATAAACAATTAGAACAATCAGAAGTTGCCACGCATTTTTGAAAAAAAAAAAAAACAAAAAAAAAAAAAAAAAAAAAAAAAAAACAACATAAATCCAGAACCAAAACTACTAAAACATACATCAGCAAAACAAGAACTATCCACATGGGAACAAATCTTCATTTCAAAAAATAGGAACAAAGTATTCAATTTCGACATCTCCCAGAAAGATTTGTTCAGCAAGTTCCTTGAACCGCCACCAGAGCAGACCTATGACAAAATATCGTCAACTACACCAATGAGAACCAGCCGATGGCCGGTTGAGGATAGAGGCAAAGTCTCTGAAATATGTTCTGGAAAAATTTAAAAGTAAGTGTTGTTTAGTGTCATTAATCGACTCCCTTTAAATTTAATTTCAGAAGGTGTTTACAAGATGGGTCCCAAGAATGTCAACAGAAGACCACAAAAGGCAATGAGTTGAAAATTTCCACCAATTTCTTGCAAATGCAAAGGACAACCTTTGGATCACTTATTCCCCAAATTCCCCGCTTTAGTGATGACGAGGTGAAAGATGAGGTCCAACACTTCTTCAATAGCATGGCTGGTATGTCATAGGCATACAAAAAATGCCAGTGTTTACAAAAATGCACTCACTGAAATGGCGATTATGTGGAAAAATGGACAATGTTCAAGTTTCAAAACTATGTACAATTTATTGTAAATAAGCGTTTCTTAATGTTTTTTTAAAAAATTGGAGAACTTACTTTTGGGATCATCCTTGTATATACCAAAACAAAGTTAAGGCTGGTTCACAACCTTCTAGTGGTAACAAAGGCAGCAGCACTCACCATTATGCTTCATGAGAATGAAAATGCACAATAGCAAAGTTGATATTGCACACTGGGATTGCAGTCGTTTCTAACTGACCTTGATATTTTTTACATCTTCACACTAAGCTTTAATGGCTGTTTTATGGCATAGATGACATAATAATTTCTAAAGCAATTGTAGTATTCACAATATGAATCTAACACGCTATTGCTGAGAATGAGAAAAAGAAAGTTGCATTCCTGGTGCTTTGGAAAGCTTAGCATTACCGGTGGTTGTGAACTAGCCTTTATAAACGTTCAATTGAGGATATCTATTATAAATGTGACCACAACAAAACATTTATGCCAATGTCAGTACAGTAATGCAATGAATGATGGACTTTTGTCGAAAACTCTGGCCTGTGGTATTGAGTATGAAAAACTTCTTGTGGTTATGGACCAGGCTTCATACGTGGTTTCAGCTGTTAACCAGTTGAAGCCTTTATTTCCTAAGTTGAAGCATGCGACATGCTTAGTTCATGCCCTTCCAGGGTTTGTAAATCCATAAGGAACGTATACAACATCGCAAATCAGTTCATCTCTGCCCTGAAGAAGATTCTGCTGAGTATGAAAAACTTCTTGTGGTTATGGACCAGGCTTCATACGTGGTTTCAGCTGTTAACCAGTTGAAGCCTTTATTTCCTAAGTTGAAGCATGCGACATGCTTAGTTCATGCCCTTCCAGGGTTTGTAAATCCATAAGGAACGTATACAACATCGCAAATCAGTTCATCTCTGCCCTGAAGAAGATTCTGCTGAAAGCTCCAAATTGTGTTGTGGGCTACAAGGAAACCACTGGCCTGCCCATTCCAAATTTCCTGGTCATTACTCGCTGGGGATCTTGGATCGAGTGTGCTGCTATGTTGTGTGAAAATTTTGCAAAATTAAAGAGTTAGTGTTTTCTTTGGATCCAGCCGATGCAGGTGCAATTTCCAAGGCACAGCCACTTCTGTTACCAGCGAAAATGCATAATTTGTAGACAGAACTATACTGTTGTTCATAGTTACAAGTACTTGACTGCAGCTATTAAACTATTAGAAGAACAAGGTTATTCAATTAATGAATTTATGGACAGTATTGTTGACATTACTCTGTAATTTAAATTGTAATCTGTAACCCCATAGGTAATTACTGTATCACATGTTTTAGTATTGTAATTATGACATTGCCATTTCTGGATGTATTCTGGTCTCTGACAAATAAAGATTATTATTACAAAATTGAATCGAGAATATATTGACACATTGCTTCACTCACACTGTTTATTCACAGGACATGTTTCAAGAGCTCTTTTCCAAATTATTTCAAAGTGTGGTATCGCTATGTTGACGACATTTTTGCAATAGTACCTAAAAAACTCATACAAGATGGTCTTAAACTTTTGAATATACAAAATCCAGCTATAAAATTTACATTGGAAACAGAAGAGGATGCTGTGCTCCCCTTTTTGGACATCAAGATCAAAAAAATGAACAACAAACTCACTTTTGGTATCTACAGGAAACCGACACACACAGATAATTACATTAAGAACAACAGTTTCAACCCAAAACAACACCAACATGCCATTTTCAACAGTTTAATCTTTCGGATGATCAACTTTCCACTAAACAGAGAAGATTATCAAGAAGAATACCTACACATAAAAAAAGTAGCTATATCCAACGGTTTCAACCCAAATTTAATAGACAAAACTGTTAACAGACTCAACAAAGCTAAGAAAATAAAAGAAACCACCACCCTAGAACCTACAGGAGAAAAAGAGAAAAAACTTTTTAAAAATTCACCTTCCACCCATCAGCCTATAACAAATTCCAAAAAATCTTCTCAAAACACAACATAACTCTTGCACCTCAAAATAGGTTTAATATCAGAAATTTGTTAAAAGGCCCTCCCAAAAATTCAATCACTACCAAAGAAAAACCAGGATTCTATGAGATCAAATGTGAAACTTGCCCTAAAATTTATATAGGAAAAACAAAAAGAAATATTAACATCAGAACTAAAGAACATATGAGAAACATTAAAAATGGTGAAACAGAAAAATCAGCAGTGGCTTTTCATTTTTTGAATACTAGACATGACATCAATTTGGAAACATCTCTAATAAAATACATTAATCACCCCATAGACCTTTCCGTATGGGAAAAAATCTTCATTAACAAAAATCATCATAGAGTCATGAATTTTGAAACTCCACCACCGGACATCTTTGACAAGTACATCACGCCATCTATTGACAATACGGAGAAAGAAGAAACCACTACAACTTGCACTAGTCGAGTATCAGCTGAGGATAGGAGCAAGAGCTCTTGAAACATGTCCTGTGAATAAACAGTGTGAGTGAAGCAATGTGTCAATATATTCTCGATTCAATTTTGTACTAATTTGTGCTTCACTGTCCCTACGCTTCTTTCAAGTTTATACTTTGAAAGATTATGATTCTTATTATTTGGAAAAGGAGAAACAGTGGAATATTTTTACTTCTGTGAGGGAGCAGTTAGATGGCTTTACCAAAGACAAAACTTGAATTTAGTCTTCAGAAGAATCCAGACATTGAAGTTTGCACCACATCTGTAGAATTGCTAGTCCGAGTGAACACAAGATTTATCCCTTTTTTTTAAATTTAATTTGCATCCTTTAACTTTTTAAGTCATATCGGATGATGAATGGAATGGGTGAAATGATGTTCAAATGGAGACATTCATCTTTTCTAGGATAAGGGAAAAACCCCAAAAAATCTTATCCGGGTAACTCACCCTGACCGAGATTCGAACTCGGGACCTCTTGAACATGAGGCAGATACGCTACCATCTACGCTACTGAGGCGGGCATTTACCTCACTGGTTTCTGTGGATGTCGAAAGAAGCTTTAGGATCTACAAAGACATTCTATCTCCTAATAGAAACAGACTTACTTTTAAAAATGTAGGGATGCTTAATGTCTTAAAGTATAATAGCTTCATGTGTTTTCCTTCTTCTGATGAGTGCTAATTTGATGTACTTGTTTGTAATCCAATAAATTAGAATAGAGGAAATAGAATTTTTTCAATTAGTTGAATAAACCAGTACATTTTTGTCTCTCCTTTTGTACCTTATTTGAGCAACTTTTCCCTTCCTTTTTTCATCTGAAATTTGCACCTGAAAATCCTAACCCTGGGCCTATTACAGAACATAAGTGTGCCAACAGTACGAGGAGCATTCGGAAATGATTTACAATAGTAGGTTTTTGTACCTTATTGATTAATGAACATGAGTCATGGGATCATGAGACATGGGATCTCTCAATATACTTTCTATTGACATCAGTACTTCACTACCACATTTCTGGCAACTTTATTATTGCTTCACAGAACCATAGTTTGGGGGTACTACGTATCCACTCATGAACAGCTGCCTGTAATTCTTCATTGTTGTTGAATCTTTTCCCTCATAGCACGTTCTTCATGCTGTTGAATAGAGCATAATCAGATGGAGTGAGATTCAGTAAATAGGTGTAGCACAACAATGAACCCCAGTGATGCCAACTTTGCAGTCATCATATTGCTGGTGTGAGGCCAAGCATTATCATGCTGGAGAAGCACTCCTTTGGACCACTTTACCTTTTGCTGTTGCGAATCCTCCAAGTCATGTAAGGCGTCACAGTATACCGCTGTTGACGGTTGTACTTTGTAGAAGCCAGTCCATTAGCAGACACAAGTGTCCCAAAAGGCAGAGGTCATCTGCATACCTGCAGATGGAGCAGAAAGAAATTTCTTCGGTCGGTCTTCCATGTAGGAGCTTCTTGGTCACAAACCAGTTTAAACATTTGTTTAAATATCTGCTGTTTTGACGCCTTCTTTCCACAAAAACCATGCAGCCCATCTTTGTCCTTGATAAGTCACCTTCCTTCTTGTCCATAGATTTCTCTACATAGTAACAAACAAACGCAGCCCTTTCACTATACATTGTGTTCACAAATGCCATCTAGCGTGTGCATGATGGAATAGTATCAGATTATCAGCCTGCGAGAAGACGTGCTCATAGACTGAGCGGTATGTCTGAAGCAATGCAATTGTAAATCACTCCCGAATGCTCCTCGTAATTTACAACTACATTAGAAATTACACAAATAAAAATATTTGTTAATGAATCTCCACTTATCTTAAGAATAATACTTCTTCCTTCTTGTTAAGATCGATTTCGAAGGCACATTGCACTCCTTTTCAGTTTACCATACACAAACTCCGTTGTTAAGGAAATCTCGGTTACCATGTTTTTTTTTTTTTTTTTTTTTTCATTTGTTATGTTATGTTTTCAGCATTACCAACATCTGAAGACGAAAAAACCTAAAAACAGAATCAATTGCGGGGATGTCAAAAAATATTTTGCGACGTTTATTTTTGGGAATTCAATCACTACCAAAGAAAAACCAGGAATCTATGAGATCAAATGTGAAACTTGCCCTAAAATTTATATAGGAAAAACAAAAAGAAATATTAACATCAGAACTAAAGAACATATGAGAAACATTAAAAATGGTGAAACAGAAAAATCAGCATTGGCTTTTCATTTTTTGAATACTAGACATGACATCAACTTGGAAACATCTCTAATAAAATATGTTAATCACCCCATAGACCTTTCCATATGGGAAAAAATCTTCATCAACAAAAATCGACATAGAGTCATGAATTTTGAAACTCCACCACCGGACATCTTTGACAAGTACATCACGCCATCTATTGACAAAACGGAGAAAGAGGAAACCACTACAACTTGCACTAGTCGAGTATCAGCTGATGATAGGAGCGAGAGCTCTTGAAACATGTCCTGTGAATAAACAGTGTGAGTGAAGCAATGTGTCAATATTTTCTCGATTCACTTTTGTATTAATTTGTGCTTCACTGTCCCTACGCTTCTTCCAAGTTTATACTTTGAAAAATCAGTAAGTTTAACAAAATCAACTATTAAGTCCTCATGTAAATTTATTGAATTCAACCACTTTTTTAAATAAATTAAAAGTTTTTCTCTAGGAATAATAGGAAATAAATTCATAAATAAATTGTTTAGTCTTCAGATGTTGGTAATGCTGAAAACATAACATTACAAAAAAAATTAACTTCTGGGATGCAAGGGATAGTGATGTGCATTCCATAACCTCTCCTATCCAAATCCCAACTTCAACCTGCCCGTGGTGCAACCTGCTTTTACCAATGAGGCTCTGAGAACCGAGTGTTAGCGGTATAACTACATCAGAAATAGAGGAAATGCTATTTCACTTCTTATGCTGGCCTGTCACGGCGTACAAATGTTCCACAATTGGTGCTTGTGAGAAAAGCCGATGGACTTTAAAGCTCCTCCCGGCCAGGTCCGATGGACCCATTAACCAAAGACAGGTGTGGCCCTCCAGACATACTGGGGGTTAAAGTGAGTGGATGATGTAACCACCATTACAAGCAAAATATTGGTGTCCACTTAAAAAACGGTTACATTTATGCTACTTAAAACATGACAAGTCCTTAAGATAAATTTTCCAGAGGTAAAATAGTTCCCCGTTCGGATAGCTGGGTGGTTACATCTGCAGGACGTCAATTACAGAACACCCTCAAAATTCTCCAATGGAATGCAGGAGGACTTTCACAGAGTAAAAAAATGGAACTTCAAAAAGTCATAGAAGAACAAGAAATAGAACGTATTCATCATCCCAAAAGCCAATGTAACAAATGATGTACTAAAATATTTTGAAATTTCTGGATTTAATATATATGTTCTCCCCAAATCACGCCAAATAGCTAGTGGAATACTTACCGGTGTCAGAACAAACATCTTACCAAAGTTTAAAATTATAAAAGAAATGCAGCAAGAAGCTAAAATAGAAAATATCCAAATTGAAATCTGGAAAGGAAATTCACGTTACACCATATATGGTATATACAATCCACCAAATAACAATCCTTGTCTGAATATAATAAATATACACCGTAAAACAATTTAATTGGTGATTTCAATGGTCATTCACCAAAATGGGGATACAAAGACTACAATGCCTGTGGCAAAACTATTGAAGATTTATTAAATTCTAAAACACTTTAGATCTTATCTACAAGAATGGGGATTGCCCCAAATACCTACACTATAATGGCCAGTGCACTAATCCAGACCTATTATTAGTATCTTCATATTTAAAAGATAAGACAACACGTGAAATCATTGAAGACATAGGATCTGATCATAGAGCAGTTATTGCATCCATAATACGTCATGACAAACAAAATATTAGCAGGCCAAAGTTGAAATACTCTAAAAGTATTCAGATATATAAGTAAAATTAAATGTCAGAAAGAAACAAGGAAAGAATCACTCAAACTAAATGGGAAAACACTTACTTCAAATTACTCTATTTCTGAAGCCTTTACTAAGTATTACAGCTCTCAGCATGAACTTTCCTCTGAAGCAAAAAGAAAACAAAGGCAGATTAAAAAAGATCTCAAAAAATTTAAAGTGCCCAGAACAAACAAATGATATATTCAGCAAAGAATTCACCATAAGGGAACTAAATCATGCCATCCATGAGTTGAAAGATAAAAAGTCTCCTGGACCAGATAAAATACATGCAGAATTTCTGAAACACCTAGGATCAAAGGGAAGAAAGGTACTACTGAGATTATTTAATATATCATGGACCTACAGAATGGAAAAAAGCAATAATTATTCCTATTCTAAAAAAGACAAAGCACCTGACAAAATAAATAATTACAGACCAATTTCCTTAACAAGTGTCATTGCAGCCCGCCTCGATAACGTAGATGGTAGCATGTCTGCCTCACGTTCAAGAGATCCCGAGTTCGAATCTCGGTCAGGGTGAGTTACCTGGATAAGGTTTTTTCCAGGGTTTTCCCTTATCCTTCAAGACGAATGTCGGGTAACTCTAAGCTCCATGGACCCTGGACTCATTTGAGCAACATTTCACCCAATTCATTCACCGTCCGATATAACTTAACGTTGGGGCAGACGTAAATTTTTTTTTAAAAAAAAGTGTCATTGCAAAAACAGCAGAACGTATGATTTCAGCAAGGCTAAATTGGTTCTTAGAAAGTAATAACATATTAACAACTGCTCAAACAGGATTCAGACAACACTTATCTACTAAAGAAAATACATTTCAACTATCCCAAGATGTCAAAGAATCTTTCAACAAACATCAACATACGCTGTCAGTTTTCATTGATTTTGAAAAAGCATACGATTCAGTATGGAGGCATAAACTTCTTGAGAAACTTTCAAAACTAGGCATTCAAGATAACATGTTAAACTGGATCACTCAGTTTCTCTCTCAACGTTTCTGTGCTACCAAATACAATGACTGTACATCCAAATTCCGACAAATAAAAATGGGCCTACCACAAGGTGCAGTACTGAGTACAACCTTGTTCAACATCTACATCAATGATCTTCCTGCGGCTGTATCAAACACAGAAATAAAGACAGCACTTTTTGCAGATGTCATGATCATGTGGACATCTTCCCCACAAATAGAGAAATCCAAAACTTCAATGGAAAAGGCTCTGATACTATTGGAAAAGTGGACTGACAACAATTTGATGAAAATAAATACTGATAGAACAACATTCCAAATATTTAGCTTAAAAAAGAAAATCCCTAAACTAAATCTGCAATTCAAGAAAACAAACCTGAAACAAACATATGAAACAAAATATTTAGGAACAATTTTTGATTCAAAATTATCTTGGAGACATCATATTGAAGCAGTAGTAAACAAATCAACAAAAAAAAAATTCAATTTTGAAGAGGTTAGCTGGAGTCAAGTGGGGCAGTAATTGGGAGACACTGAACACCACATACAAGACATTCATCAAGCCAATATTTCTTTATAATGCAGAGGTAATAATTACAGCAAACAGTTCTAACATAAATCACCTAGAAGTATGCCAAAATCAGGCCCTGCGAGTAATAACCGGTGCAGCAAAATCAACTCCAATTACGGCAATGCAAGCCTTAACTCGGAACTATCCAATACATCTAACTTTAGAGGAGCAGGCACTAATACAAAATGAAAAAATGTTGCGGTTAAAAACAACAAAATGGGAGAAAAGATTACTACAACCCCAATCAAGATGAAAACACAAACAAGTTTCCTACACAAAGTTATGGAATTAAAAACAGATCTGAATCTTCCTAATTCTAAAGAAAACATTTTAATCAAAGAAAACCCACTGACTTTTGAACAAATTAATATTCAATTAGATTTAGAACAAATAGTTACAAAATCTGAAACTTCCAAACCTGTACTAAAAGCATTAGCATTAGAAACTGTGAACAATAGATACCCACCTGAAGAATGGTTACATATCTACACAGATGGATCTAACTTGGACAACAACTCAGGAGCAGGAATTAAGTGTGCACTGTTCTCATTCTATCAACCAGCAGGATACCACACAACAGATTTTGATGCAGAAGTAACGGCTATTCATATTTCACTCCAACACTTCTATACAGAATAGATAGATTCAAAAATGCTGTCATACTTTCCGATTCTAAAGCAGCATTATGTGCAATAAGTTCATATAAAATGAGGTCAATCCAAATTAAAGAATGTCACAAAATGATCCAACAACTTAAAAACTACAGAAAAGAATTATATTACAGTGGATACCTGCACATTGTGGAATTGTTGGAAATGAATCAGCTGATTTTCTTGCCAAAAAAGGTGCAAATTTAATTCAGAACAAAAGTAAAAACTTACCCTTTACATCCATAAAAAGACTAATCAAAAGCAAATATAAAAACAAACAAAACCTATCAATATCTAACAAAGCCAAAGATAAAAAATGGAACATTTTAATTAAAAATCCAGAAATTACTCCAGAAATCCCATGTAAAGCTGCAGTAGCAAATTTTAGATTACTTACGGAACATGATTATTTTGCCAAACACTTACACAGAATAGGAATAGGAATTTATACAAGCCCAAATTGTCCTCTGTGTAACAAAGAAGAGGAATGAAGAACATCTTTTAACCTGTGAAGCCCTACCTGCCGGACCCACTACACAGAAATATTGGAGAGCAAGAGAGCTAATGGCTTCATCGCCAAATCCCAGCATTTGACAACAACAACCAACAACAACAACAACAACAACTTCTTAAGATAAGTGGAGATTCATTAACAAATATCTTTATTTGTGTAATATTTATTACTTCACTGTAACTACCTTAATTTTCTACGTAATACATTAGAAATATTTCAATGATTTGTACATTTTTTTTTTTTTTTTTTTTTTTTTTTTAATTTTTGCATCATTCTCGGGATAACCCAGATTTTTGTTAACTCTGATCAACCCTGATTCCAGTTGATCCGAGTAAACAACATTCTACTGTATAAAGGCCATTTGCAAAACTGATTTAAACAAAAGAGAGACTGAAACTTTTCAATATTTTGTTTTTATTATACTTAAAATCTGAACTTTCATGCTAAGAATTGATTTTGTAGAAATAGCAACTTTAAAGTCACAACATTTTCAGGATAGTTTCAGGAACTGGTGTGTATAGGTTAAGAAGTATTGAACAGTTCAGATGAAATTTAATTATATTTATAACATTGAAAAAGTTGAAACAATCAACAGCATAAAAAAATTTCCTTTTAAACTAATTAAAATTAAGAAATGCCTGCACAACAATTTGTTTATAAACACACAAAAATTGCTGTGTAGGATTTGACAAACGTATACTAAGCTCTAATTAAAAATTTGAGGTGATAAAATGAAATGGAGGCTCCAAAAAGTATTTAATGATACCATATCAAAAGGTGATTAATTACAGATAAATAAATTGATATCTTAGCAACTGTTTGACACAGCTTGGTAAAAGTTGCACCTTATGTTTTATGTTCCATGCATGTTGTAAAAACTCAAAGCAATTAAAAGAAAATTGTACATTTTCACTAATGCCTTAAGATATTCCTTTTTGCTGTAATAATTGAAGATTCACAAAGTTTTTGCTATATGCTCCAATATAAAAATGCTTATGAGAGATGTGACTACCTTTAATTACATTAAATATCTGGAATCTGATGAAATATCTTTTTACAATTGCATCTTCATGTGGATAAATGGTTCCAGATTACAAATGTGCAGGTTGTTTTCTGTCATTTTTACTTTGTGTACCAGTACATAGCACATTTTGCATTCCAACCAAACATTACATACTGCGAATACAAACAATAAAAACTGAATATCCCAGAAATGGTTGGGTCCACAAAACAACTTAATGGACATACTAATTATTGTGCTTTGAGACATACATTTTTTCTGGAGTAAGATTTTGTCCACCCCTTACGGTTTACTGGTTATGCAAGTGTTATCCAAAATGAAGACTTCTGATGACATACCAGAAAATTCAAGATATACAATTCATTTGTTATGAAAATACAAGGGCTGATCAACAAAGACTGAGACTGATTTTTTTCTCACAGTTGTTTATTATTGCAATTCAATGTTTACATGATCTTTTTCAAAGTAGTCCCTTCCTATTATGTGCTTCAAATGGGAAGAGTTCTTGCCTGTAGCGAATCAGATGCATTAGAGCCTTCACTGTTGCACCTCGTTATCTCCACCCTTTTTTATATTTCCCTCTCTTTCTCTCACTTGCGAGTGTTTGTGGCGCTAGACGTAAGGGAACGCAAACTGAATTTTTCAAAGTTTTATAATAATGCAATTGTTGAAATCACAATTGCAACATGGATATTCGTATATTATGCAAATGGTTTAAATATTTAGTTTAAAATTAATTATAATTTATGAATTACTTATTTTTCTAATCCGACGAAAATATCAGCGGTACATCCGTATAGCTGTGAATGTTATTTGCATTAAGAGATAATTTGTTATTGTCATTGTCTTCAACATTTGAGTATTGCAAATTTATGATGATAGGTTTCAAAATCTTGTTACGTGCAATTTCTTTCCAAAAGTCATCTTCTAGTTTATCAATGTCTTACGCAGTTCTCTCAGTCTTGTTGTGTTCCATGTCGATTTCTTTGCAAATAAGTTGTTCAACGTCAGTTTAAAAATATTATTTCTGTTTGCAACATAATTTGAGCCCACATTAACTCAATTGGATTGTTCTATCAGTAGTAAGAGGGGGGGGGGGGGAGGAAGGTAGATCACGTCTCATTGATCCAGCTGATACACTTTTTCATGGAAGAGTAACTGAATAATGCTCTTTTGAACTCTCTAGAATAAATAGAGATTATGAACCATTCATAAACAAAGATAAAATGTGACCACACACGCTCTGCCAAACTAGCAAGAAGTGTATTGTTTCCTCTCATTGAATTTAACAAACACCTTGGCTTATTCAAAGTACATATTTCTTTCACCATGTCATGTCAGAGTTCTGAGTAATTTCAAATATACATTCACACATACATGCCAACTAATAATGATATTCATTACAGTACTTACGTCACAATGCAATTTTATAATATCATGGTATCTACTTTGTTTGCATTAGAAAAACTATTTAAAAATATAGGGTTTTCATGGTTATGTTAGATACATTACTCTCTACCTTTCATATGGATCAGTTTTGGCAAAATCTGAATTTTTGTCTTAGCGCAAATAGTATTTCATATAGATTGATTAGGTTGATGCTCGTCAAACACCACTTAGCGGGAATGCAATACGACAACATTGTAGGACTCCGATTGGTTGCTCACCTAGTAGCGCTCAAGGACACCCCTTCCCATTTGAAACACATAACACTTCAATACACCTTTTATAGCATCTCTGTCAGTCTTTGAACACATGCTCCTGACATTCTTTGTCAGATCCTTGAGAATTGCCTCACTTTCCTTGACAATTGCCTCACTTTCAGAGTTCTTAAATCGAATACTCCTAAGCTTCGATTATCACCAGTGATGAGTCATGGCTGCATCATTATTATCCTGAAGGACAAAAAGCCAGCACAGTGTGGAAATCGCCAGGTTCTCCAACACCAAAAAAGGCAAAAGTTGTTCCATCTGCAGGGAAAGTGATCATATTTTTTGACTGTAATGGAATGATTTACCAGCATGCAGTTCCCCCTCACACTACTGTTACAGCAGCATACTACCTACACGTCAGTATTGGCTACACTAAGGAAGCACATTGCAAAGAAAAGACCAGAGCTTTCTTGGACTGGGTGGCGACTTCATCATGACAATGCACGGCCTCACGTCACAAATCAAGTCATGCAGTTTCTGGCTCAATTCAACATTACCTGTATACCACGTCCAACTTATAGCCCCGATCTAGCATCCTGTGACTTTTTTTTTTACTCCCATCACTAAAGGCAAAGCTTAGGGATACTCAATTTCAGAACTCTGAAGCAGTGCTCAAGAAAAGTGAGGCGATTCTCAAGGACGTGACAAAGAATGGTCTGCAGCACGTGTTCAAGGACTGGCAGAGACGCTATAAAAAGTGCATTGAAGTATGAGAGGACTACTTTGAAAAAGATCATGTAAACATTGAACTGCAGTAATAAACATCTGTGAAAAAACAATCGGTCTCGGTCTTTGTTGATCAGCACTCATACAAGGTGCATCTGAAAAGTCTGGTGAATGGTCTCAGGAAATACAGGAAGCAAGAGTTACAAACAAAATACCTTTACTGGCCTTGTAAGTAATCGCCATTGGCTGCAATACACTTCTGACATTGGTTGTAAAGCTGTTGGAAACTGTCAGCAAATGCTTCTTGTGAAATCGCTCTTTGAGCACTGTGGTCACGCCTGGTTTGATATCTGCAACATTTGCGAAGTGTAAGCCTTTCAGGGCTAATTTAAGGCGGGGAAACAAAGAGAAGTCTGCAGGCGCCAAATCTGGAGAATAAAGACGGTGTGGAAGCACAATGACCTTGTGTTGAGCACGCCGATCGTTGTGTGTGGACGGGCATTGTCGTCCATTCCGGTACAGTTCTGGCCCAACCCGCCGGATGTATCGCAGCAGTCGTTTCAAAACTCCCTCGTAAACTTCCGCGATGACAGTACTACCCTCAAGTACAAGCCCTTACTGTCGAAAAAAGTGATCAACATCGTCTTAATCTTGAATTTCGTCAGCCGACATTTTTTGGGGGGGCGGGCAAGCGGGTAAGATGGACCAATGAATGAATGTGTAGTGTTTAATGCCCGCTTTTACTACATGCGGTACTGCAGGCGGTGACACTGATGATACATGAAATGAAGATGGAGCACTGATGGAATGAGATACCAGGGGAAACCGGAGATCTCAGACAAAACCAGCCCTAGGGCCATGTTGTCCACCACCAATCTCACTTTGCAGTCGCCTGGGGCCGCCTTGGTGACAACCAAGTGGTCTATCCGTTAGGCAGCGCCATGCCATTGACTGTCGCTTGGTCTCCGCATTGTATTGGCATCGCCAACTCTCATCTCCTGTAACGATGGTTTCCAAAAATTGCGGATTCCGGTCAGACATGTGCGGTAGAAACCGGACACAAAGCTTCCGCTTTCCCAAATGTTCGTGAACTGTCTGTGCGATCTTCAACCCGTCTGCTATCATTCTCTAAGACAGCCGCCGATCATTACACTCATTTGATGTCTGGGTTTGTGATTGTGGACGGTTGATCCGAACGTGGCTCAGCCTCGACACCTTCCTTTACGTCTCTAAAGCGTTTATACCATTCAAACACACATTTTAACTCACCGCTTCAACACCGTACATCAGCACTATTATCCACGTCAAGCTGCATACGGAAATAGCCAGTAAGAGAGCATTGTGTGTGTGAGAGAGAGTAACATGCAGCATAGCGTAAGAACAGCATGCGTGCTATCCGGAACTATAAAGCCATCTATTTAAAATCTCCTCCCAAGGGCCTACTGTGGTAGGTATGGGAATTGGCGATCCCGGGATCCCGAGCCAAATCTCTCAATTGGGTGCCTCTGAGTGGTGAAAGAGCGAATGCCAAACGCCCCAACAAGGTCCACATCTTTATTTGACCCTATTCTAAGTTAAACAAACTAAATTCAAAGTAAAGCCAAAGCAAAGCCAGAGTGGAGGCAGAGCAAAGCCAGAGCAGAGCCAGAGCAGGACCGGAGGCGGGCCGGCACCTAGCCAGAGCCAAACCAGAATGAAGCCAGAGCCAAGCCAATGAAGTTAGAAAGAGGCCAGTGCGTAGCCAGAGCAGGGCTGGCACCTAGCCAGAGCAGGGCCGGCACCTAGCCAGAGCCAAACCAGAGTGAAGCCAGAGCCAAGCCAATGAAGTTAGAGTGAGGCCAGTGCGAAACCAGAGCAGGGCCGGCACCTAGCCAGAGCCAAACCAGAGTGAAGCCAGACCCAAGCCAATGAAGTTAGAATGAGGCCAGTGCGAAGCCAGAGCAGGGCCGGCACCTAGCCAGAGCGGGACCGAAGGTGTGCCGTAACCTAGCCAGAGCAAAGCCACAGTTAAGGTACAGTATTAAGTGAGTGTGAGGCCAGAGAGAAGACAGAGCGGGACCGAACGTGTGCCGTAACCTAGCCAGAGCAAAGCCAGAGTTAAGGTACAGTATTAAGTTAGTGTGAGGCCAGAGAGAAGACAGAGCGGGACCGAACGTGTGCCGTAACCTAGCCAGAGCAAAACCACAGTTAAGGTACAGTATTAAGTTAGTGTGAGGCCAGAGAGAAGACAGAGCGGACCGAACGTGTGCCGTAACCTAGCCAGAGCAAAGCCAGAGTTAAGGTACAGTATTAAGTTAGTGTGAGGCCAGAGCAAAGACAGAGCGGGACCGAAGGTGTGTCGTAACCTAGCCAGAGCAAAGCCAGAGTTAAGGTACAGTATTAAGTTAGTGTGAGGCCAGAGCGAAGACAGAGCGGGACCGAAGGTGTGCCGTAACCTAGCCAGAGCAAAGCCAGAGTTACGGTACAGTATTAAGTTAGTGTGAGGCCAGAGGAAGCCAGAGCGGGACCTAAGGTGTGCCGTAACCTAGCCAGAGCAAAGCCACAGATAAGGTACAGTATTAAGTTAGTGTGAGGCCAGAGCGGGACCGAAGGTGTGCCGTAACTTAGCCAGAGCAAAGCCAGAGTTAAGGTACAGCATTAAGTTAGTGTGAGGCCAAAGCGAAGACAGAGCGGGACCGAAGGTGTGCCGTAACTTAGCCAGAGCAAAGCCAGAGTTAAGGTACAGTATTAAGTTAGTGTGAGGCCAAAGCGAAGGCAGAGCGGGACCGAAGGTGTGCCGTAACCTAGCCAGAGCAAAGCCAGAGTTAAGGTACAGTATTAAGTTAGTGTGAGGCCAGAGCGAAGACAGAGCGGGACCGAAGGTGTGCCGTAACTTAGCCAGAGCAAAGCCAGAGTTAAGGTACAGTATTAAGTTAGTGTGAGGCCAAAGCGAAGGCAGAGCGGGACCGAAGGTGTGCCGTAACTTAGCCAGAGCAAAGCCAGAGTTAAGGTACAGTTTTAAGTTAGTGTGAGGCCAGAGCGAAGACAGAGCGGGACCGAAGGTGTGCCGGAACTTAGCCAGAGCAAAGCCAGAGTTAAGGTACAGTTTTAAGTTAGTGTGAGGCCAAAGCGAAGACAGAGCGGGACCGAAGGTGTGCCGTAACTTAGCCAGAGCAAAGCCAGAGTTAAGGTACAGTATTAAGTTAGTGTGAGGCCAGAGCGAAGACAGAGCGGGACCGAAGGTGTGCCGTAACTTAGCCAGAGCAAAGCCAGAGTTAAGGTACAGTTTTAAGTTAGTGTGAGGCCAAAGCGAAGGCAGAGCGGGACCGAAGGTGTGCCGTAACTTAGCCAGAGCAAAGCCAGAGTTAAGGTACAGTATTAAGTTAGTGTGAGGCCAGAGCGAAGACAGAGCGGGACCGAAGGTGTGCCGTAACTTAGCCAGAGCAAAGCCAGAGTTAAGGTACAGTATTAAGTTAGTGTGAGGCCAAAGCGAAGGCAGAGCGGGACCGAAGGTGTGCCGTAACTTAGCCAGAGCAAAGCCAGAGTTAAGGTACAATTTTAAGTTAGTGTGAGGCCAGAGCGAAGACAGAGCGGGACCGAAGGTGTGCCGTAACTTAGCCAGAGCAAAGCCAGAGTTAAGGTACAGTATTAAGTTAGTGTGAGGCCAAAGCGAAGGCAGAGCGGGACCGAAGGTGTGCCGTAACTTAGCCAGAGCAAAGCCAGAGTTAAGGTACAGTATTAAGTTAGTGTGAGGCCAGAGGAAGCCAGAGCGTGACCGAAGGTGTGCCGTAACTTAGCCAGAGCAAAGCCAGAGTTAAGGTACAGTATTAAGTTAGTGTGAGGCCAAAGCGAAGGCAGAGCGGGACCGAAGGTGTGCCGTAACTTAGCCAGAGCAAAGCCAGAGTTAAGGTACAGTATTAAGTTAGTGTGAGAACAAAGCGAAGGCAGAGCGGGACCGAAGGTGTGCCGTAACTTAGCCAGAGCAAAGCCAGAGTTAAGGTACAGTATTAAGTTAGTGTGAGGCCAAAGCGAAGCCAGAGCGGCACCGAAGGTGTGCCGTAACCTAGCCAGAGCAAAGCCAGAGTTAAGGTACAGTATTAAGTTAGTGTGAGGCCAAAGCGGGTCCGAAGGTGTGCCGTAACTTAGCCAGAGCAAAGCCAGAGTTAAGGTACAGTATTAAGTTAGTGTGAGGCCAGAGCGGGACTGAAGGTGTGCCGTAACTTAGCCAGAGCAAAGCCAGAGTTAAGGTACAGTATTAAGTTAGTGTGAGGCCAGAGCGGGACCGAAGGTGTGCCGTAACTTAGCCAGAGCAAAGCCAGAGTTAAGGTACAGTATTAAGTTAGTGTGAGGCCAGAGCGGGACCGAAGGTGTGCCGTAACCTAGCCAGAGCAAAGCCAGAGGTAAGGTACAGTATTAAGTTAGTGTGAGGCCAGAGCGAAGGCAGAGCGGGACCGAAGGTGTGCCGTAACTTAGCCAGAGCAAAGCCAGAGTTAAGGTACAGTATTAAGTTAGTGTGAGGCCAGAGCGGGACAAAAGGTGTTCCGTAACTTAGCCAGAGCAAAGCCAGAGTTAAGGTACAGAATTAAGTTCGTGTGAGGCATGAGCGAAGACAGAGCGGGACCGAAGGTGTGCCGTAACTTAGCCAGAGCAAAGCCAGAGTTAAGGTACAGTTTTAAGTCAGTGTGAGGCCAGAGCGGGACAAAAGATGTTCCGTAACTTAGCCAGAGCAAAGCCAGAGTTAAGGTACAGTATTAAGTTAGTGTGAGGCCAGAGCGGGACAAAAGGTGTTCCGTAACTTAGCCAGAGCAAAGCCAGAGTTAAGGTACAGTATTTAGTTAGTGTGAGGCCAGAGCGGGACAAAAGGTGTTCTGTAACTTAGCCAGAGCAAAGCCAGAGTTAAGGTACAGTATTAAGTTAGTGTGAGGCCAGAGCGGGACAAAAGGTGTTCCGTAACTTAGCCAGAGCAAAGCCAGAGGTAAGGTACAGTATTAAGTTAGTGTGAGGCCAGAGCGAAGGCAGAGCGGGACCGAAGGTGTGCCGTAACTTAGCCAGAGCAAAGCCAGAGATAAGGTACAGAATTAAGTTAGTGTGAGGACAAAGCGAAGGCAGAGCGGGACCGAAGGTGTGCAGTATCTTAGCCAGAGCAAAGCCAGAGTTAAGGTACAGTATTAAGTTAGTGTGAGGACAAAGCGAAGGCAAAGCGGGACCGAAGATGTGCCGTAACCTAGCCAGAGCTAAGCCAGAGTTAAGGTACAGAATTAAGTTAGTGTGAGGACAAAGCGAAGACAGAGCGGGACCGAAGGTGTGCCGTAACTTAGCCAGAGCAAAGCCAGAGTAAAGGTACAGTATTAAGTTAGTGTGAGGCCAGAGCGAAGACAGAGCGGGACCGAAGGTGTGCCGTAACTTAGCCAGAGCAAAGCCAGAGTTAAGGTACAGTATTAAGTTAGTGTGAGGCCAGAGCGAAGACAGAGCGGGACCGAAGGTGTGCCGTAACTTAGCCAGCGCAAAGCCAGAGTTAAGGTACAGTATTAAGTTAGTGTGAGGCCAGAGCGAAGGCAGAGCGGGACCGAAGGTGTGCTGTAACTTAGCCAGAGCAAAGCCAGAGTTAAGGTACAGAATTAAGTTAGTGTGAGGACAAAGCGAAGGCAGAGCGGGACCGAAGGTGTGCCGTAACTTAGCCAGAGCAAAGCCAGAGTTAAGGTACAGTATTAAGTTAGTGTGAGGCCAGAGCGAAGACAGAGCGGGACCGAAGGTGTGCCGTAACTAGCCAGAGCAAAGCCAGAGTTAAGGTACAGTATTAAGTTAGTGTGAGGACAAAGCGAAGGCAGAGCGGGACCGAAGGTGTGCCGTAACTTAGCCAGAGCAAAGCCAGAGTTAAGGTACAGTATTAAATTAGTGTGAGGCCAGAGCGAAGGCAGAGCGGGACCGAAAGTGTGCCGTAACTTAGCCAGAGCAAAGCCAGAGTTAAGGTACAGTATTAAGTTAGTGTGAGGCCAGAGCGGGACCAAAGGTGTGCCATAACTTAGCCAGAGCAAAGCCAGAGTTAAGGTACAGTATTAAGTTAGTGTGAGGCCAGAGCGGGACCGAAGGTGTGCCGTACCTTAGCCAGAGCAAAGCCAGAGTTAAGGTACAGTATTAAGTTAGTGTGAGGCCAGAGCGAAGGCAGAGCGGGACCGAAGGTGTGCCATAGCTTAGCCAGAGCAAAGCCAGAGTTAAGGTACAGTATTAAGTTAGTGTGAGGCCATTGGAAGCCAGAGCGGGACCGAAGCTGTGCCGTAACCTAGCCAGAGCAAAGCCAGATTTAAGGTACAGTATTAAGTTAGTGTGAGGCAATAGGAAGCCAGAGCGGGACCGAAGGTGTGCCGTAGCTTAGCCAGAGCAAAGCCAGAGTTAAGGTACAGTATTAAGTTAGTGTGAGGCCAGAGCGAAGACAGAGCGGGACCGAAGGTGTGCCGTAACTTAGCCAGAGCAAAGCCAGAGTTAAGGTACAGTATTAAGTTAGTGTGAGGCCAGAGGAAGCCAGAGCGGGACCGAAGGTGTGCCGTAACTTAGCCAGAGCAAAGCCAGAGTTAAGGTACAGTATTAAGTTAGTGTGAGGCCAAAGCGAAGGCAGAGCGGGACCGAAGGTGTGCCGTAACTTAGACAGAGCAAAGCCAGAGTTAAGGTACAGTATTAAGTTAGTGTGAGGCCAGAGCGGGACCGAAGGTGTGCCGTAACCTAGCCAGAGCAAAGCCAGAGGTAAGGTACAGTATTAAGTTAGTGTGAGGCCAGAGCGAAGGCAGAGCGGGAACGAAGGTGTGCCGTAACTTAGCCAGAGCAAAGCCAGAGTTAAGGTACAGTATTAAGTTAGTGTGAGGCCAGAGCGGGACAAAAGGTGTGCCGTAACTTAGCCAGAGCAAAGCCAGAGTTAAGGTACAGAATTAAGTTAGTGTGAGGCCAGAGCGAAGACAGAGCGGGACCGAAGGTGTGCCGTAACTTAGCCAGAGCAAAGCCAGAGTTAAGCTACAGTTTTAAGTTAGTGTGAGGCCAGAGCGGGACAAAAGGTGTTCCGTAACTTAGCCAGAGCAAAGCCAGAGTTAAGGTACAGTATTAAGTTAGTGTGAGGCCAGAGCGGGACAAAAGGTGTTCCGTAACTTAGCCAGAGCAAAGCCAGAGTTAAGGTACAGTATTAAGTTAGTGTGAGGCCAGAGCGGGACAAAAGGTGTTCCGTAACTTAGCCAGAGCACAGCCAGAGTTAAGGTACAGTATTAAGTTAGTGTGAGGCCAGAGCGGGACAAAAGGTGTTCCGTAACTTAGCCAGAGCAAAGCCAGAGGTAAGGTACAGTATTAAGTTAGTTTGAGGCCAGAGCGAAGGCAGAGCGGGACCGAAGGTGTGCCGTAACTTAGCCAGAGCAAAGCCAGAGTTAAGGTACAGTATTAAGTTAGTGTGAGGCCAAAGCGAAGGCAGAGCGGGACCGAAGGTGATCCGTAACTTAGCCAGAGCAAAGCCAGAGTTAAGGTACAGAATTAAATTAGTGTTAGGCCAGAGCGAAGGCAGAGCGGGACCGAAGGTGTGCCGTAACTTAGCCAGAGCAAAGCCAGAGTTAAGGTACAGTATTAAGTTAGTGTGAGGCCAGAGCGGGACCGAAGGTGTGCCATAACTTAGCCAGAGCAAAGCCAGAGTTAAGGTACAGTATTAAGTTAGTGTGAGGCCATTGGAAGCCAGAGCGGGACCGAAGGTGTGCCGTAACCTAGCCAGAGCAAAGCCAGAGTTAAGGTACAGCATTAAGTTAGTGTGAGGCAATAGGAAGCCAGAGCGGGACCGAAGGTGTGCTTTAACTTAGCCAGAGCAAAGCCAGAGTTAAGGTACAGTATTAAGTTAGTGTGAGGTCAAAGCGAAGGCAGAGCGGGACCGAAGGTGTGCCGTAACTTAGCCTGAGCAAAGCCAGAGTTAAGGTAGAGTATTAAGTTAGTGTGAGGCCAAAGCGAAGCCAGAGCGGGACCGAAGGTGTGCCGTAACCTAGCCAGAGCGTGACCGAAGGTGTGCCATAGCTTAGCCAGAGCAAAGCCAGAGTTAAGGTACAGTATTAAGTTAGTGTGAGGTCATAGGAAGACAGAGCGGGACCGAAGGTGTGCCCTAACTTAGCCAGAGCAAAGCCAGATTTAAGGTACAGTATTAAGTTAGTGTGAGGCCAAAGCGAAGCCAGAGCGGGACCGAAGGTGTGCCGTAACCTAGCCAGAGCGTGACCGAAGGTGTGCCGTAACCTAGCCTGAGCAAAGCCAGAGTTAAGGTACAGTATTAGGTTAGTGTGAGGCCAAAGCGAAGCCAGAGCGGGACCGAAGGTGTGCCGTAACCTAGCCAGAGCGGGACCGAAGGTGTGCCGTAACTTAGCCAGAGCGTGACCGAAGGTGTGCCGTAACCTAGACAGAGCGTGACCGAAGGTGCTCCGTAACCTAGCCAGAGCAAAGCCAGAGTTAAGGTACAGTATTAAGTTAGTGTGAGGCCAAAGCGAAGCCAGAGCGGGACCGAAGGTGTGCCGTAACCTAGCCAGAGCGTGACCGAAGGTGTGCCGTAACCTAGCCAGAGCAAAGCCAGAGTTAAGGTACAGTATTAAGTTAGTGTGAGGCCATTGGAAGCCAGAGCGGGACCGAAGGTGTGCCGTAACCTAGCCAGAGCAAAGCCAGAGGTAAGGTACAGTATTAATTTAGTGTGAGGCCATAGGAAGCCAGAGCGGGACCGAAGGTGTGCCGTAACTTAGCCAGAGCAAAGCCAGAATTAAGGTCCAGTATTAAGTTAGTGTGAGGCCAGACCGGGACCGAAGGTGTGTCGTAACCTAGCCAGAGCAAAGCCAGAGTTAAGGTACAGTATTAAGTTAGTGTGAGGTCATAGGAAGACAGAGCGGGACCGAAGGTGTGTCGTAATCTAGCCAGAGCAAAGCCAGAGTTAAGGTACAGAATTAAATTAGTGTGAGGCCAGAGCTAAGGCAGAGCGGGACCGAAGGTGTGCCATAGCTTAGCCAGAGCAAAGCCAGAGTTAAGGTACAGTACTAAGTTAGTGTGAGGCCATTGGAAGCCAGAGCGGGACCGAAGGTGTGCAGTAACCTAGCCAGAGCAAAGTTAGAGTTAAGGTACAGTATTAAGTTAGTGTGAGGCCAAAGCGAAGGCAGAGCGGGACCGAAGGTGTGCCGTAACCTAGCCAGAGCAAAGCCAGAGTTAAGGTACAATATTAAGTTAGTGTGAGGCCAAAGCGAAGGAAGAGCGGGACCGAAGGTATGCCGTAACTTAGCCAGAGCTAAGCCAGAGTTAAGGTACAGTATTAAGTTAGTGTGAGGCCAGACCGGGACCGAAGGTGTGCCGTAACTTACCCAGAGCGTGACCGAAGGTGTGCCGTAACCTAGCCAGAGCAAAGCCAGAGTTAAGGTACAGTATTAAGTTAGTGTGAGGCCAGAGCGAAGACAGAGCGGGACCGAAGGTGTGTCGTAACCTAGCCAGAGCAAAGCCAGAGTTAAGGTACAGTATTAAGTTAGTGTGAGGCCAGACCGGGACCGAAGGTGTGTCGTAACCTAGCCAGAGCAAAGCCAGAGTTAAGGTACAGTATTAAGTTAATGTGAGGCCAGAGCGGGACCGCAGGTGTGTCGTAACCTAGCCAGAGCAAAGCCAGAGTTAAGGTAGAGTATTAAGTTAGTGTGAGGCCAGAGCAAAGGCAGAGCGGGACCGCAGGTGTGCCGTAACCTAGCCAGAGCAAAGCCAGAGTTAAGGTACAGTATTAAGTTAGTGTGAGGCCAGAACAAAAACAGACCGGGACCGAAGGTGTGCCGTAACCTAGCCAGAGCAAAGCCAGAGTTAAGCTACAGAATTAAGTTAGTGTGAGGCCATAGGAAGCCAGAGCGGGACCGAAGGTGTGCCGTAACTTCGGCAGAGCAAAGCCAGAGTTAAGGTAGAGTATTAAGTTAGTGTGAAGCCAAAGCGAAGGCAGAGCGGGACCGAAGGTGTGCCGTAACTTAGCCAGAGCAAAGCCAGAGTTAAGGTACAGTATTAAGTTAGTGTGAGGCCAGAACAAAGACAGACCGGGACCGAAGGTGTGCCGTAACCTAGCCAGAGCAAAGCCAGAGTTAAGGTAGAGTATTAAGTTAGTGTGAGGCCATAGGAAGCCAGAGCGGGACCGAAGGTGTGCCGTAACCTAGCCAGAGCAAAGCCAGAGTTAAGGTAGAGTATAAAGTTAGTGTGAGAGCATAGGAAGCCAGAGCGGGACTGAAGGTGTGCTGTAACCTAGCCAGAGCAAAGCCAGAGTTAAGGTAGAGTATTAAGTTAGTGTGAGGCCAGAGCAAAGACAGACCGGGACCGAAGGTGTGCCGTAACCTAGCAAGAGCAAAGCCAGAGTTAAGGTACAGTATTAAGTTAATGTGAGGCCAAAGCGAAGGCAGAGCGGGACCGAAGGTGTGCCGTAACCTAGCCAGAGCAAAGCCAGAGTTAAGGTACAGTATTAAGTTAGTGTGAGGCCAGAGGAAGCCAGAGCGGGACCGAAGGTGTGCCGTAACTTAGCCAGAGCAAAGCCAGAGTTAAGGTACAGTATTAAGTTAGTGTGAGGCCAGAGCGTAGGCAGAGCGGGACCGAAGGTGTGCGGTAACTTAGCCAGAGCAAAGCCACAGTTAAGGTACCGTATTAAGTTGGTGTGAGGCCAAAGCGAAGTCAGAGCGGGACAAAAGGTGTTCCGTAACTTAGCCAGAGCAAAGCCAGAGTTAAGGTACAGAATTAAGTTAGTGTGAGGCCAGAGCGAAGACAGAGCGGGACCGAAGGTGTGCCGTAACTTAGCCAGAGCAAAGCCAGAGTTAAGCTACAGTTTTAAGTTAGTGTGAGGCCAGAGCGGGACAAAAGGTGTTCCGTAACTTAGCCAGAGCAAAGCCAGAGTTAAGGTACAGTATTAAGTTAGTGTGAGGCCAGAGCGGGACGAAAGGTGTTCCGTAACTTAGCCAGAGCAAAGCCAGAGTTAAGGTACAGTAATAAGTTAGTGTGAGGCCAGAGCGGGACAAAAGGTGTTCCGTAACTTAGCCAGACCAAAGCCAGAGTTAAGGTACAGAATTAAGTAACTGTGAGGCCAGAGCGAAGACAGAGCGGGACCGAAGGTGTGCCGTAACTTAGCCAGAGCAAAGCCAGAGTTAAGGTACAGTTTTAAGTTAGTGTGAGGCCAGAGCGAAGGCAGAGCGGGACCGAAGGTGTTCCGTAACATAGCCAGACCAAAGCCAGAGTTAAGGTACAGTATTAAGTTAGTGTGAGGCCATTGGAAGCCAGAGCGGGCCCGAAGGTGTTCCGTAACTTAGTCAGAGCAAAGCCAGAGTTAAGGTACAGTATTAAGTTAGTGTGAGGCCAGAGCGGGACCGAAGGTGTTCCGTAACTTAGCCAGAGCAAAGCCAGAGTTAAGGTACAGTATTAAGTTAGTGTGAGGCCAGAGCGGGCCCGAAGGTGTTCCGTAACCTAGCCAGAGCAAAGCCAGAGTTAAGGTACAGTATTAAGTTAGTGTGAGGCCAGAGCGAAGACAGAGCGGGACCGAAGGTGTTCCGTAACTTAGCCAGAGCAAAGCCAGAGTTAAGGTACAGTATTAAGTTAGTGTGAGGCCAGAGCGAAGACAGAGCGGGACCGAAGGTGTTCCGTAACCTAGCCAGAGCAAAGCCAGAGTTAAGGTACAGTATTAAGTTAGTGTGAGGCCAGAGCGAAGACAGAGCGGGACCGAAGGTGTTCCGTAACTTAGCCAGAGCAAAGCCAGAGTTAAGGTACAGTATTAAGTTAGTGTGAGGCCAGAGCGGGACCGAAGGTGTTCCGTAACTTAGCCAGACCAAAGCCAGAGTTAAGGTACAGAATTAAGTTAGTGTGAGGCCAGAGCGAAGACAGAGCGGGCCCGAAGGTGTGCCGTAACTTAGCCAGACCAAAGCCAGAGTTAAGGTAGAGTATTAAGTTAGTGTGAGGCCAGGGCGGGACCGAAGGTGTGCCGTAACTTGCCAGAGCAAAGCCAGAGTGAAGGTACAGTATTAAGTTAGTGTGAGGCATGAGCGAAGACAGAGCGGGACCGAAGGTGTGCCGTAACTTAGCCAGAGCAAAGCCAGAGTTAAGGTACAGTTTTAAGTCAGTGTGAGGCCAGAGCGGGACAAAAGATGTTCCGTAACTTAGCCAGAGCAAAGCCAGAGTTAAGGTACAGTATTAAGTTAGTGTGAGGCCAGAGCGGGACAAAAGGTGTTCCGTAACTTAGCCAGAGCAAAGCCAGAGTTAAGGTACAGTATTTAGTTAGTGTGAGGCCAGAGCGGGACAAAAGGTGTTCTGTAACTTAGCCAGAGCAAAGCCAGAGTTAAGGTACAGTATTAAGTTAGTGTGAGGCCAGAGCGGGACAAAAGGTGTTCCGTAACTTAGCCAGAGCAAAGCCAGAGGTAAGGTACAGTATTAAGTTAGTGTGAGGCCAGAGCGAAGGCAGAGCGGGACCGAAGGTGTGCCGTAACTTAGCCAGAGCAAAGCCAGAGTTAAGGTACAGTATTAAGTTAGTGTGAGGCCAGAGCGAAGACAGAGCGGGACCGAAGGTGTGCCGTAACTTAGCCAGAGCAAAGCCAGAGTTAAGGTACAGTATTAAGTTAGTGTGAGGCCAGAGCGAAGACAGAGCGGGACCGAAGGTGTGCCGTAACTTAGCCAGAGCAAAGCCAGAGTTAAGGTACAGTATTAAGTTAGTGTGAGGCCAGAGCGAAGGCAGAGCGGGACCGAAGGTGTGCTGTAACTTAGCCAGAGCAAAGCCAGAGTTAAGGTACAGAATTAAGTTAGTGTGAGGACAAAGCGAAGGCAGAGCGGGACCGAAGGTGTGCCGTAACTTAGCCAGAGCAAAGCCAGAGTTAAGGTACAGTATTAAGTTAGTGTGAGGCCAGAGCGAAGACAGAGCGGGACCGAAGGTGTGCCGTAACTAGCCAGAGCAAAGCCAGAGTTAAGGTACAGTATTAAGTTAGTGTGAGGACAAAGCGAAGGCAGAGCGGGACCGAAGGTGTGCCGTAACTTAGCCAGAGCAAAGCCAGAGTTAAGGTACAGTATTAAATTAGTGTGAGGCCAGAGCGAAGGCAGAGCGGGACCGAAAGTGTGCCGTAACTTAGCCAGAGCAAAGCCAGAGTTAAGGTACAGTATTAAGTTAGTGTGAGGCCAGAGCGGGACCAAAGGTGTGCCATAACTTAGCCAGAGCAAAGCCAGAGTTAAGGTACAGTATTAAGTTAGTGTGAGGCCAGAGCGGGACCGAAGGTGTGCCGTACCTTAGCCAGAGCAAAGCCAGAGTTAAGGTACAGTATTAAGTTAGTGTGAGGCCAGAGCGAAGGCAGAGCGGGACCGAAGGTGTGCCATAGCTTAGCCAGAGCAAAGCCAGAGTTAAGGTACAGTATTAAGTTAGTGTGAGGCCATTGGAAGCCAGAGCGGGACCGAAGCTGTGCCGTAACCTAGCCAGAGCAAAGCCAGATTTAAGGTACAGTATTAAGTTAGTGTGAGGCAATAGGAAGCCAGAGCGGGACCGAAGGTGTGCCGTAGCTTAGCCAGAGCAAAGCCAGAGTTAAGGTACAGTATTAAGTTAGTGTGAGGCCAGAGCGAAGACAGAGCGGGACCGAAGGTGTGCCGTAACTTAGCCAGAGCAAAGCCAGAGTTAAGGTACAGTATTAAGTTAGTGTGAGGCCAGAGGAAGCCAGAGCGGGACCGAAGGTGTGCCGTAACTTAGCCAGAGCAAAGCCAGAGTTAAGGTACAGTATTAAGTTAGTGTGAGGCCAAAGCGAAGGCAGAGCGGGACCGAAGGTGTGCCGTAACTTAGACAGAGCAAAGCCAGAGTTAAGGTACAGTATTAAGTTAGTGTGAGGCCAGAGCGGGACCGAAGGTGTGCCGTAACCTAGCCAGAGCAAAGCCAGAGGTAAGGTACAGTATTAAGTTAGTGTGAGGCCAGAGCGAAGGCAGAGCGGGAACGAAGGTGTGCCGTAACTTAGCCAGAGCAAAGCCAGAGTTAAGGTACAGTATTAAGTTAGTGTGAGGCCAGAGCGGGACAAAAGGTGTGCCGTAACTTAGCCAGAGCAAAGCCAGAGTTAAGGTACAGAATTAAGTTAGTGTGAGGCCAGAGCGAAGACAGAGCGGGACCGAAGGTGTGCCGTAACTTAGCCAGAGCAAAGCCAGAGTTAAGCTACAGTTTTAAGTTAGTGTGAGGCCAGAGCGGGACAAAAGGTGTTCCGTAACTTGGCCAGAGCAAAGCCAGAGTTAAGGTACAGTATTAAGTTAGTGTGAGGCCAGAGCGGGACAAAAGGTGTTCCGTAACTTAGCCAGAGCAAAGCCAGAGTTAAGGTACAGTATTAAGTTAGTGTGAGGCCAGAGCGGGACAAAAGGTGTTCCGTAACTTAGCCAGAGCACAGCCAGAGTTAAGGTACAGTATTAAGTTAGTGTGAGGCCAGAGCGGGACAAAAGGTGTTCCGTAACTTAGCCAGAGCAAAGCCAGAGGTAAGGTACAGTATTAAGTTAGTTTGAGGCCAGAGCGAAGGCAGAGCGGGACCGAAGGTGTGCCGTAACTTAGCCAGAGCAAAGCCAGAGTTAAGGTACAGTATTAAGTTAGTGTGAGGCCAAAGCGAAGGCAGAGCGGGACCGAAGGTGATCCGTAACTTAGCCAGAGCAAAGCCAGAGTTAAGGTACAGAATTAAATTAGTGTTAGGCCAGAGCGAAGGCAGAGCGGGACCGAAGGTGTGCCGTAACTTAGCCAGAGCAAAGCCAGAGTTAAGGTACAGTATTAAGTTAGTGTGAGGCCAGAGCGGGACCGAAGGTGTGCCATAACTTAGCCAGAGCAAAGCCAGAGTTAAGGTACAGTATTAAGTTAGTGTGAGGCCATTGGAAGCCAGAGCGGGACCGAAGGTGTGCCGTAACCTAGCCAGAGCAAAGCCAGAGTTAAGGTACAGCATTAAGTTAGTGTGAGGCAATAGGAAGCCAGAGCGGGACCGAAGGTGTGCTTTAACTTAGCCAGAGCAAAGCCAGAGTTAAGGTACAGTATTAAGTTAGTGTGAGGTCAAAGCGAAGGCAGAGCGGGACCGAAGGTGTGCCGTAACTTAGCCTGAGCAAAGCCAGAGTTAAGGTAGAGTATTAAGTTAGTGTGAGGCCAAAGCGAAGCCAGAGCGGGACCGAAGGTGTGCCGTAACCTAGCCAGAGCGTGACCGAAGGTGTGCCATAGCTTAGCCAGAGCAAAGCCAGAGTTAAGGTACAGTATTAAGTTAGTGTGAGGTCATAGGAAGACAGAGCGGGACCGAAGGTGTGCCCTAACTTAGCCAGAGCAAAGCCAGATTTAAGGTACAGTATTAAGTTAGTGTGAGGCCAAAGCGAAGCCAGAGCGGGACCGAAGGTGTGCCGTAACCTAGCCAGAGCGTGACCGAAGGTGTGCCGTAACCTAGCCTGAGCAAAGCCAGAGTTAAGGTACAGTATTAGGTTAGTGTGAGGCCAAAGCGAAGCCAGAGCGGGACCGAAGGTGTGCCGTAACCTAGCCAGAGCGGGACCGAAGGTGTGCCGTAACTTAGCCAGAGCGTGACCGAAGGTGTGCCGTAACCTAGACAGAGCGTGACCGAAGGTGCTCCGTAACCTAGCCAGAGCAAAGCCAGAGTTAAGGTACAGTATTAAGTTAGTGTGAGGCCAAAGCGAAGCCAGAGCGGGACCGAAGGTGTGCCGTAACCTAGCCAGAGCGTGACCGAAGGTGTGCCGTAACCTAGCCAGAGCAAAGCCAGAGTTAAGGTACAGTATTAAGTTAGTGTGAGGCCATTGGAAGCCAGAGCGGGACCGAAGGTGTGCCGTAACCTAGCCAGAGCAAAGCCAGAGGTAAGGTACAGTATTAATTTAGTGTGAGGCCATAGGAAGCCAGAGCGGGACCGAAGGTGTGCCGTAACTTAGCCAGAGCAAAGCCAGAATTAAGGTCCAGTATTAAGTTAGTGTGAGGCCAGACCGGGACCGAAGGTGTGTCGTAACCTAGCCAGAGCAAAGCCAGAGTTAAGGTACAGTATTAAGTTAGTGTGAGGTCATAGGAAGACAGAGCGGGACCGAAGGTGTGTCGTAATCTAGCCATAGCAAAGCCAGAGTTAAGGTACAGAATTAAATTAGTGTGAGGCCAGAGCTAAGGCAGAGCGGGACCGAAGGTGTGCCATAGCTTAGCCAGAGCAAAGCCAGAGTTAAGGTACAGTACTAAGTTAGTGTGAGGCCATTGGAAGCCAGAGCGGGACCGAAGGTGTGCAGTAACCTAGCCAGAGCAAAGTTAGAGTTAAGGTACAGTATTAAGTTAGTGTGAGGCCAAAGCGAAGGCAGAGCGGGACCGAAGGTGTGCCGTAACCTAGCCAGAGCAAAGCCAGAGTTAAGGTACAATATTAAGTTAGTGTGAGGCCAAAGCGAAGGAAGAGCGGGACCGAAGGTATGCCGTAACTTAGCCAGAGCTAAGCCAGAGTTAAGGTACAGTATTAAGTTAGTGTGAGGCCAGACCGGGACCGAAGGTGTGCCGTAACTTACCCAGAGCGTGACCGAAGGTGTGCCGTAACCTAGCCAGAGCAAAGCCAGAGTTAAGGTACAGTATTAAGTTAGTGTGAGGCCAGAGCGAAGACAGAGCGGGACCGAAGGTGTGTCGTAACCTAGCCAGAGCAAAGCCAGAGTTAAGGTACAGTATTAAGTTAGTGTGAGGCCAGACCGGGACCGAAGGTGTGTCGTAACCTAGCCAGAGCAAAGCCAGAGTTAAGGTACAGTATTAAGTTAATGTGAGGCCAGAGCGGGACCGCAGGTGTGTCGTAACCTAGCCAGAGCAAAGCCAGAGTTAAGGTAGAGTATTAAGTTAGTGTGAGGCCAGAGCAAAGGCAGAGCGGGACCGCAGGTGTGCCGTAACCTAGCCAGAGCAAAGCCAGAGTTAAGGTACAGTATTAAGTTAGTGTGAGGCCAGAACAAAAACAGACCGGGACCGAAGGTGTGCCGTAACCTAGCCAGAGCAAAGCCAGAGTTAAGCTACAGAATTAAGTTAGTGTGAGGCCATAGGAAGCCAGAGCGGGACCGAAGGTGTGCCGTAACTTCGGCAGAGCAAAGCCAGAGTTAAGGTAGAGTATTAAGTTAGTGTGAAGCCAAAGCGAAGGCAGAGCGGGACCGAAGGTGTGCCGTAACTTAGCCAGAGCAAAGCCAGAGTTAAGGTACAGTATTAAGTTAGTGTGAGGCCAGAACAAAGACAGACCGGGACCGAAGGTGTGCCGTAACCTAGCCAGAGCAAAGCCAGAGTTAAGGTAGAGTATTAAGTTAGTGTGAGGCCATAGGAAGCCAGAGCGGGACCGAAGGTGTGCCGTAACCTAGCCAGAGCAAAGCCAGAGTTAAGGTAGAGTATAAAGTTAGTGTGAGAGCATAGGAAGCCAGAGCGGGACTGAAGGTGTGCTGTAACCTAGCCAGAGCAAAGCCAGAGTTAAGGTAGAGTATTAAGTTAGTGTGAGGCCAGAGCAAAGACAGACCGGGACCGAAGGTGTGCCGTAACCTAGCAAGAGCAAAGCCAGAGTTAAGGTACAGTATTAGGTTAATGTGAGGCCAAAGCGAAGGCAGAGCGGGACCGAAGGTGTGCCGTAACCTAGCCAGAGCAAAGCCAGAGTTAAGGTACAGTATTAAGTTAGTGTGAGGCCAGAGGAAGCCAGAGCGGGACCGAAGGTGTGCCGTAACTTAGCCAGAGCAAAGCCAGAGTTAAGGTACAGTATTAAGTTAGTGTGAGGCCAGAGCGTAGGCAGAGCGGGACCGAAGGTGTGCGGTAACTTAGCCAGAGCAAAGCCACAGTTAAGGTACCGTATTAAGTTGGTGTGAGGCCAAAGCGAAGTCAGAGCGGGACAAAAGGTGTTCCGTAACTTAGCCAGAGCAAAGCCAGAGTTAAGGTACAGAATTAAGTTAGTGTGAGGCCAGAGCGAAGACAGAGCGGGACCGAAGGTGTGCCGTAACTTAGCCAGAGCAAAGCCAGAGTTAAGCTACAGTTTTAAGTTAGTGTGAGGCCAGAGCGGGACAAAAGGTGTTCCGTAACTTAGCCAGAGCAAAGCCAGAGTTAAGGTACAGTATTAAGTTAGTGTGAGGCCAGAGCGGGACGAAAGGTGTTCCGTAACTTAGCCAGAGCAAAGCCAGAGTTAAGGTACAGTAATAAGTTAGTGTGAGGCCAGAGCGGGACAAAAGGTGTTCCGTAACTTAGCCAGACCAAAGCCAGAGTTAAGGTACAGAATTAAGTAACTGTGAGGCCAGAGCGAAGACAGAGCGGGACCGAAGGTGTGCCGTAACTTAGCCAGAGCAAAGCCAGAGTTAAGGTACAGTATTAAGTTAGTGTGAGGCCAGAGCGAAGGCAGAGCGGGACCGAAGGTGTTCCGTAACATAGCCAGACCAAAGCCAGAGTTAAGGTACAGTATTAAGTTAGTGTGAGGCCATTGGAAGCCAGAGCGGGCCCGAAGGTGTTCCGTAACTTAGCCAGAGCAAAGCCAGAGTTAAGGTACAGTATTAAGTTAGTGTGAGGCCAGAGCGGGACCGAAGGTGTTCCGTAACTTAGCCAGAGCAAAGCCAGAGTTAAGGTACAGTATTAAGTTAGTGTGAGGCCAGAGCGGGCCCGAAGGTGTTCCGTAACCTAGCCAGAGCAAAGCCAGAGTTAAGGTACAGTATTAAGTTAGTGTGAGGCCAGAGCGAAGACAGAGCGGGACCGAAGGTGTTCCGTAACTTAGCCAGAGCAAAGCCAGAGTTAAGGTACAGTATTAAGTTAGTGTGAGGCCAGAGCGAAGACAGAGCGGGACCGAAGGTGTTCCGTAACCTAGCCAGAGCAAAGCCAGAGTTAAGGTACAGTATTAAGTTAGTGTGAGGCCAGAGCGAAGACAGAGCGGGACCGAAGGTGTTCCGTAACTTAGCCAGAGCAAAGCCAGAGTTAAGGTACAGTATTAAGTTAGTGTGAGGCCAGAGCGGGACCGAAGGTGTTCCGTAACTTAGCCAGACCAAAGCCAGAGTTAAGGTACAGAATTAAGTTAGTGTGAGGCCAGAGCGAAGACAGAGCGGGCCCGAAGGTGTGCCGTAACTTAGCCAGACCAAAGCCAGAGTTAAGGTAGAGTATTAAGTTAGTGTGAGGCCAGGGCGGGACCGAAGGTGTGCCGTAACTTGCCAGAGCAAAGCCAGAGTGAAGGTACAGTATTAAGTTAGTGTGAGGCCAGAGCGGGACCGAAGGTGTTCCGTAACTTAGCCACAGCAAAGCCAGAGTGAAGGTACAGTATTAAGTTAGTGTGAGGCCAGAGCGTGACCGAAGGTGTGCCGTAACTTAGCCAGAGCACAGCCAGAGTGAAGGTACAGTATTAAGTTAGTGTGAGGCCAGAGCGGGACCGAAGGTGTGCCGTAACTTAGCCAGAGCAAAGCCAGAGTTAAGGTACAGTATTAAGTTACTGTGAGGCCAGAGCGAAGGCAGAGCGGGACCGAAGGTGTGCCGTAACTTAGCCAGAGCGGGACCGAAGGTGTGCCGTAACTTAGCCAGAGCGGGTCCGAAGTTGTGCCGTAACCTAGCCAGAGCGGGACCGAAGGTGTGCCGTAACTTAGCCAGAGCAAAGCCAGAGTTAAGGTAAAGTATTAAGTTACTGTGAGGCCAGAGCGGGACCGAAGGTATTACGTAACCTAGCCAGAGCAAAGCCAGAGTTAAGGTACAGTATTAAGCTACTGTGAGGCCAGAGCGGGACCGAAGGTGTGCCGTAACTTAGCCAGAGCAAAGCCAGAGTTATGGTACAGTATTAAGTTAGTGTGAGGCCAGAGCGGGTCCGAAGGTGTGCCGTAACCTAGCCAGAGCGGGACCGAAGGTGTGCCGTAACTTAGCCAGAGCAAAGCCAGAGTTAAGGTACAGTATTAAGTTAGTGTGAGGCCAGAGCGGGACCGAAGGTGTGCCGTAACTTAGCCAGAGCAAAGCCAGAGTTAAGGTACAGTATTAAGTTACTGTGAGGCCAGAGCGGGTCCGAAGGTGTGCCGTAACCTAGGCAGAGCGGGACCGAAGGTGTGCCGTAACTTAGCCAGAGCAAAGCCAGAGTTAAGGTACAGTATTAAGTTAGTGTGAGGCCAGAGCGGGACCGAAGGTGTGCCGTAACTTAGCCAGAGCAAAGCCAGAGTTAAGGTACAGTATTAAGTTACTGTGAGGCCAGAGCGGGACCGAAGGTATTCCGTAACCTAGCCAGAGCGGGACCGAAGGTGTGCCGTAACTTAGCTAGAGCAAAGCCAGAGTTAAGGTACAGTATTACGTTAGTGTGAGACCAGAGCGAAGACAGAGCGGGACCGAAGGTGTGCCGTAACTTAGCCAGAGCAAAGCCAGAGTTAAGGTACAGTATTAAGTTAGTGTGAGGCCAGAGCGGGACCGAAGGTGTGCCATAACTTAGCCAGAGCAAAGCCAGAGTTAAGGTACAGTATTAAGTTAGTGCGAGGCCAGAGCGGGACCGAAGGTGTGCCGTAACTTAGCCAGAGCAAAGCCAAAGTTAAGGTACAGTATTAAGTTAGTGTGAGGACGGAGCGGGACCGAAGGTGTGCCGTAACTTAGCCAGAGCAAAGCCAGAGTTAAGGTACAGTATTAGGTTAGTGCGAGGCCAGAGCGGGACCGAAGGTGTGCCGTAACTTAGCCAGAGCAAAGCCAGAGTTAAGGTACAGTATTAAGTTAGTGTGAGGCCAGAGCAGTACCGAAGGTGTGCCGTAACTTAGCGAGCGCAAAGCCAGAGTTAAGGTACAGTATTAAGTTAGTGTGAGGCCAGAGCGGGTCCGAAGCTGTGCCGTAACCTAGCCAGCGCAAAGCCAGAGTTAAGGTACAGTATTAAGTTAGTGTGAGGCCAGAGCGAAAGCAGAGCGGGACCAAAGGTGTGCCGTAACTTAGCCAGCGCAAAGCCAGAGTTAAGGTACAGTATTAAGTTAGTGTGAGGCCAGAGCGGGACCGAAGGTGTGTCGTAACCTAGCCAGCGCAAAGCCAGAGTTAAGGTACAGTATTAAGTTAGTGTGAGGCCAGAGCGGGTCCGAAGCTGTCCCGTAACCTAGCCAGCGCAAAGCCAGAGTTAAGGTACAGTATTAAGTTAGTGTGAGGCCAGAGCGGGACCGAAGGTATTCCGTAACCTAGCCAGAGCGGGACCGAAGGTGTGCCGTAACTTAGCCAGAGCAAAGCCAGAGTTAAGGTACAGTATTAAGTTAGTGTGAGGCCAAAGCGAAGGCAGAGCGGGACCGAAGGTGTGCCGTAACCTAGCCAGAGCAAAGCCAGAGTTAAGGTACAGTATTAAGTTAGTGTGAGGCCAAAGCGAAGGCAGAGTAGGACCGAAGGTATTCCGTTACCTAGCCAGAGCGTGACCGAAGGTGTGCCGTAACCTAGCCAGAGCAAAGCCAGAGTTAAGGTACAGTATTAAGTTAGTGTGAGGCCAAAGCGAAGGCAGAGCGGGACCGAAGGTATTCCGTAACCTAGCCAGAGCGTGACCGAAGGTGTGCCGTAACCTAGCCAGAGCAAAGCCAGAGTTAAGGTACAGTATTAAGTTAGTGTGAGGCCAAAGCGAAGGCAGAGCGGGACCGAAGGTGTGCCGTAACTTAGCCAGAGCAAAGCCAGAGTTAAGGTACAGTATTAAGTTAGTGTGAGGCCAGAGCGGGACCGAAGGTATTCCGTAACCTAGCCAGAGCGTGACCGAAGGTGTGCCGTAACCTAGCCAGAGTTAAGGTACAGTATTAAGGTAGTGCGAGGCCATAGGAAGCCAGAGCGGGACCGAAGGTGTGCAGTATCTTAGCCAGAGCAAAGCCAGAGTTAATGTACAGTATTAAGTTAGGGTGAGGCCAGAGCGAAGGCAGAGCGGGACCGAAGGTGTTCCGTAACTTAGCCAGAGCAAAGGCAGAATTAAGGTACAGTATTAAGTTAGTGTGAGGCCAGAGCGAAGGCAGAGCGGGACCGAAGGGGTGCCGTAACTTAACCAGAGCAAAGCCAGAGTTAAGGTACAGAATTAAGTTAGTGTGAGGCCAGAGCGAGACCGAAGGTGTTCCGTAACCTAGCCAGAGCGTGACCGAAGGTGTGCCGTAATCTAGCCAGAGAAAAGTTAGTGATTTTAGAGTGCAGTTAGGGTGGAATCGGAAAGTAGCCAGAACGGTGCCTGAGTAAAGCCAAAACAAAGCCAAAGCAAAGCCAAAGTAGAACCAGAGCAGAACTAGAACAGAGAAAGTGTAAAGTTAGAGGAAAACCAAAGCAAAGCCAGAGCGGAGCTAGAGGAAAGCCAGAGCAAATTTAAAGCAAAGTTAAAGATAAGTTAAGTTAAAGGAAGAATAGTAAAGTGAAATACAGTTTTTGAAAGGGTGCTGATGACCATTGAGTTGAGCGCCCTTAAATAAAAAATTAATTAATTATTTAAAATCCAAATTAAATGTTGCTGTTTATTAAAACCAAATAAATGGCAATAGATATTAACATACCTAATTATTCAAGAGAGATGGCGAGTGACTCGTCGGCACTTCGGCAGTTCTCACCGTCGTTAACCTCACTGCTTTTGTCCAGAAACTCTAACTCGTGAAATGTGCGAAGGAATTACAATCTTGATGCAACAGTATCGTTCTTTCCATAAGCAATTTACTAACGTCATGGTTTTCCTAAATCTGAAGCTTTTTCTTCAGATTTCTTAAGGTGGAAGACCATTTATAATTTTTTCTTTCGCGTAAAGAAGCCGTTATCTCTTTAGTACAAAATTCACCGCGGTCATAAAATTCCAAAGCTTTTCTACGAACTGCAGTTTTTCAAAATTTTCTAAGTTGATTGTTCTTTATGGTATGTTAATGTGTTTTCTAAGCGAGACAAACACTTTAGCAGAACCTGGCTCACATATTTTTACCTCTTAACTAATTCGAGAAACAGCGAATTGACTCACTCCACACGCCTGAGCAGTTAACTCCTTAAAATCAAGTTTGTACCTTTTTCCATCGTTTGAAATTCTTTTACTGAACTGATACACCATATAGCCAACCTGTCACGCTTGACTACGTAAAACACTAAATTTTGTTTCTCTTTTCTTACTAATATAGATATTGTCTCATAAGTAATATAGATTTTTAAGAAAAACAATTGTTTCAAATATGTTCTCACAAGCAGTTAACTAATTTTCAAAGTATATATCATTAGATTCTATGGTCTTGAGTCTTCGTTCAGCGAGGTTTATTATCCCACGATGGTACCAGTCTCTGGTTTTTAATGCGAAGAATTTGGTGACACCCACTTGTACTGCTTCAGTGTTCTCAAAGTTTGTTCCACTTAGAAAATGGGCCATGGATCGAAAAAGATTACAATCTGATGATGCGAAATCAGGGCTGTAGCAGTTCGATTCCTCCCAATTCCTGATTCTTTTCCATGGTAGTTCGTGCAGTATGGGGTGTTGTAATAGAACTCTATTTCGGTTAAATAATGCTGGGTATCTCCATCTCAAAATTTCACGAACTCGTTCCAGTTGTTGAGAATAAAGATCCACATCAATCGCCCGTCCGTTTGGAACAAACTCCCAGTCAATTACACCTTCAAAATTCCACTAGACACACAACTACGACTTTGGCAAGTTGGCGGGGATCAAGCCACTGCTTCGAGGCATCAGGGTTTCGGTAATATACCCATTCATCATCACAAGTGACAATTCTCCTGACAAATCTATCATCCATGGGATCATGGATAACCTGACAACAGATATACCTTCTGCGTTCAGCCTGTTGAGCTGTCAGCTCATGAGGTACAGATGTACAGCTTCTGTATGATTTTCCAAGTAACTTAATGTGACAATGTATAACATCTTTTAATACAAGTTCTTCTGAAAGCCTACGGGTACATTTTTGCGATTTTCTCGCAAAACTTGGCGTGTATATTCAATATTCCATATTTTAGGTCTTCCAAAACGTGGTAAATCTTTAGTGTTTTCGTCTCAATTGTTGAACCGTTCGAACCATCGTTGTGCCACACGCTCACTGACATCTTCTGCTTCCAGTTCACATATTGTTTGAGCTACGGTAGCGGATTTATAATCTTGTTTTTAGTGTTTCTTACGAGGTGCGTTCAAGTTATAACACCAATTTTCTTCTCACAAGAAAAATGTGAAACTAGTGTCACTTCTCAACATAATCTCCCTCTAGCCGTACACACTTTTCACAACGTCGACGCCATGATTCCATGGCCGGTGCGAACATTTCTTTAGGAGTGTGTTTTGACCCCTGGAAAATCGCTGAGGCAACAGCGGCACGACTAGTGAATCTGTGACGACAGAGAGTGTGTTTCATCGTGGAAAACAGCCAAAACTAACTAGGAGCCAGGTCAGGTGAGTAGGGAGCATTTCAATTTTTAATTTTCAATTTATTCATCCCCTATATTTCATGCAGAGGATACATCATTTTACATTATAAGAAAAACATAAAAATACACTCAAAAGTCTACTGTATGCACTGCTTAGAAACTAAAATGTACATTGTTTATTTTCCATTTTTTGTTTTGTACTCTTTCACACTATAAAAAGCTTGTTCTGACAACCCCCAGAGGCCTACTTCGGTAAGTACGGGTTTGGCGCACCCGGTGTCCCGAGCCAACAGTCTCCCTCGTGTGGGCTCTTCGTGGTTGAGGGAGACGGTCAACAGGCCCACCCACGTATAGGCCGTGCGTGGAGAAGGTTTTTAGATTCTTGTCTAGTTTAGAGTTTAGGATTTAGTGAACGAAATTTTTAGTAGATTTTGATTGATGTTTTTTTTTATGTACGTGTATTTTTAATAGGTTTTGTTACACTTGTATAGTTTTTAGAAAGTTTTATATCTGGCTTTTGCTATGACTAGTTTTTTAAAGGGCGCTGATGACCGCCGTAGTTGAGCGCCCTTATATATATATATATATATATATATATATATATATATATATATATATATATATTATATATAATCATTGTTCTGACAAATACCTTTTTATATTCTTAATATGACACACTTTAGCATTCTTTATTTTACCTGGCAATCTATTCTGCATGTCTTTTCCGATACTTTCTAATGATCTGTTGTTTGGCAATCACTTCAAAGTTGTCACGAAGAAACTCCTTCGTTGCGTTCGCCCGATGCGCTGGTGCGTTGTCTTGATGAAAGAGCACACGTCCAACCTTTTCCGCCCATTTTTTTTCACGCAATGCTGGGAAGAGTTTATTATTCAGAACACTTTGGTAGAATGCAGCTGTCAGCGTAGTGCCCTTTGGAGTACAATAAGTAAGGATTACACTATGTCCTAGGTCCACCACAGAGTTACCTATATGCGCCAATTGCAAGGGCGAGCATGTGGCATGTTATGGAGGCTGCCCGGCCCGAAAGGCGGTTATTGCCGCCAGAAGGCCAAAGCAGACCGTCAGGCCACAACAGCCACCAGCAGTATCTACCAGCCGAGGGCAAGCCTTACCGCCTTCTAGAAGCACCAACGAGTGGCCAAGGCTCAGAGCAACGACCAATCAGAGAGAGCCACCTCAACAAGAAGAGGAGAAGACATCAACACTCGCCCAAGTGGTGCAAAGACCCCCGAGAGACCCAAATGTCTCGAGACACCTAATACAAAAAAAAAAAAAAAAAAAAAAAAAAAAAAAAAACGCAGTCACGGGCCCAGTCGCCACAAACCCATACCTCACGACCAAGCGTAGGAAAGCGGGCCTGCAGGCGAGCCCCAGGCGGATCACCGGTTGGTGGAGGGGCAAGTTTCCCCCTTGCCACGACGTCAGCTGAGGGATGCACGGGCTGGAGGCAGGCCTGCACCATCATTTTCAGATCTTCATGCAGGATTGTATGCACAGATCCCACGGGAATGACAATTTTGGAGGCGATGTCTGCAACGCTCAATCGACGATCCTCCAAAACAACGCTCTACACTAGCTGGATCATGTCGTCAGACTGGCTGGCGCGAGGCCGTGACTGTCTTGGTTTGTTGTCACACGATGTTCTACCTTCATTAAACTGTCGCAGCCAGGAACGCACATTAGACACATCCATGGTATCATCACATGCCTCACTCAACTGTTTTGGTTTGTTGTCACACGATGTTCTACCTTCATTAAACTGTCGCAGCCAGGAACGCACATTAGACACATCCATGGTATCATCACATGCCTCACTTAACTGTCTTGGTTTGTTGTCACACGATGTTCTACCTTCATTAAACTGTCGCAGCCAGGAACGCACATTAGACACATCCATGGTATCATCACATGCCTCACTCAACTGGCGATGAAATTTAATACGTTCACACCACGAAAATGGAGAAAACAAAGATTACACGCTGCTCAATTTCTTCTCGGACAACAAGACAGGTGAAAAAACGATTAGATATCGACGTTTCGGGAGTATGCATCTCTCCCATCACCAGGATATTTATTAAATGTTATAACCACCAATGAAACACTGGATATAAGACCAATATAAACAAAGACAAAACACTATCAAAAGTAGCATTACTGAACAAAAGATGTTTTCAGTAAATTAAATGCCAGGTAAAGAGCATTCGTTTAATGCAACCTGAGAAGTCTGGGCTGGCAGGGCATTGTTTAGATAACGACCATAGAGCCAATTTTCGGGAGACGACCATCTTGGCAATATGCAACAGCTACTGGGAGCGGAGAATTAAGGATGCTTTGACCATTTCCTCTGAAAGGAGCATGCTTAATCGTGATGCTGGATTTCAGTTGAGCTCCTCTTGGGAATCGGCCTTAAAATGGAAATCCATCGATTTAAGAAGTAAAGATCAATACAGCTTGATAATCAAGTTAAGCTGTTACGTTTCTTTGACACAATTTTCTATACTCACGCCATCTCCTGACCTGACATTTAATTTACTGAAAACAGTCTTTTGTTCAGTAATGCAAATTTTTATAGTGTTTTGTCTTTGTTTATATTGGTGTTATATCCAGTATTTCATTTGTGGTTATAACATTTAATAAATATCCTGATGATGGGAGCGATGCACACTCCCGAAACGTCGATATCTAATCGTCTTTTCACCTGGCTGGCTGCTCGAGAAGAAAGTGAGCGTATTCGTCGCCAGGAAAGCTTCAGGTCTTAATATTACACTGTTCTTGCAATGAAAACGTCGCCATTTTAAGTATCAAATCAGTCCTAACTCTCGTTGCTGCCAGTACAGTTCTATGCTCTGTATAGTGCTGCCATCTGTCACGCGTTCACAAAGAGTCCACGTGTATTTAAATGAACCAGAAGTTCCTATCTGGTCCCAGTCCTGAAAAAGAATAGGTCCTTATAACTTGAATGCACCTCGTAGAACGACTCAACTTTATCTCCATTTTGTGATTGTTTATTAACAACTGAAAACTGATACATGCTCGCAATGTACGCAACACTAGCCATGGCATCCTGTAAATAGCATTGCCAAACCAAAGAAATAAAATAAATTTTCCAAAACACCAAAATCAAAAAACCGACATTACTTATGAGACAACCTAATACAATCACCAGCTTTACTTACCAACATGTTGTAAACTTCTACAACTTCTTCGAACCTGTCCCATGGTATTTAAGGGTGTACTAACAGAAAGGGGACAGTTCCAAAGCTATGATCACCTCTCTCTTGACAGCTCAAGGTTGCTTCATTTCTGACCAAATACACGTAAAATATAATTGCGTGTAAATACCAAACTATTGAATCTAAAATTGTGTACTTTTTTCGTGCAAGCTTGGTCGATCATTCTCTTTATATTCAACATAAGTTTTAAGCGTTTAATAAATTATTAATATTCGATCTAATAATTACTAGGCAGCACTGTTCGCCTGTGATTTGCTGCAAGTCATATGCAGGTGGTTTGACGCAAATAACATGCCATGGGTTTTCACTGCCGTTTTGCCTTATCGTGTCGCTCCATGTTGCAATATTGCAGCATCAACCACCACTTCACTGCAGTGATTTGCCCGACAGGGAGACCTCATCCTCACCAGAGTGGTATGTAAAATATTGGACCATTCACACAACTTTTCAGACGCAGGTTGTATCTTAAACATATATTTTAAGTATTCAAGTAAGGATTTACTTATGTATTTTAATTAAAATCCATAAGGTATTTTTTGTTATTTTTATGTCTCCCTTCCTCACCAATGCTGGTGCTAGGAGTCGCTTGGGTTCCCTCAGAGCGAGGAAGCCAAAGCATATTGACCTGATAGATGAGATCAGAGATGGAGGGGTTGGACCAACACCTGGGATGAATGAATGATGGAGCAATTGGTGGAATGATGGTGGGGGAAACCGGAGGACCCGGAGGAAAGAAACCCCAGCGCCATGTTGTCCACCACAAATCCTATATAGCAGTCACCTGGGATCGAACCCGGGCTGCCTCGATGAGAGCCAAGCAGTCTAAGCACTCAGCCATGAGGCAGCCACCCTTAAGGTATTTATGGAAAAAAAAAATCCAAATTTTCAAACATTTTTTCTGTAAAGGGAATTTGAGTAAAAGATTTTCTTGAAGTATTTTCTAACAAAGACCTTTTACAAATTTTTCTTTTCTTTTGATTCAGAGAGTCACGAAACATGTCTTTTTGTATAAATTTATTATTTGAACTTTTGGATGGAATACAATAGTTCCTCTTCTTATTGCAAGCACTTAATACAGAAAGCCTAAATTAGTCATAAATGTTAATAAAAATGTGCAATTAATAAAGCTCATTATTGAATAAAAACAGATCGTAAATTCATTGCAGTCTGATATCTTAAATAGTTTGAAATAAAGACAAGCCAGTATCCTCCTCCAAATACTCTTGGAATCAAGAATCATGACTTGATAAGACAACCATCAATATTTCACACCATCATTTATTAGATGTAAATACTTGTGAATATACTTAGTTTGCTACTTTGGAACTTTTATTAGTTGCAACATCCAGATAAATCAGAAATGAATATTACAGATATTCACATATTTTACACAAGATTAACAAAACCATTACACTTCTGTATGAATTATTTGGTCTCACTATTTATGCACCTTATGCTCCATTCACATAGAAAACTTATTGCAAATGCAACGTCAGCACTAAAACTTGTTGCCAGGTTTAGACATAACCCCACTGACAATTATTTTTGTTAACATGCACATAAACATTATTGCCATACACTAATGTCAAACCTTTTATGTTCGTGTTTGGCAATTAAACTAATGAGAGAGAAACAAAAACACTATCGCAGTGCACAGGAACAAATGGAGTCATTTAACGAGAAATTTTATTTCTAGATCATCATTGTCTTTATAACAAAAATTAAATTCTACAATGATAATTTGAAAACTTTAAATTGGAATTAACTTTATGAAGTAATGTGACAGTTAAAATTACACAGTGAGTTGACTGAGACACTCACATAACACAAACTTTCTTTCAACACATTTCGCCTCCACTTGAAGGCATTATCAAGAAATTGTCGACTGGCTAGAATCTTGGTGTTCCAGCTGGTCATGGTGCTCTGGAGACAAGACAGCTGGTGACAAACGAATGAGGTGGAGTAAAATATTTTTTACGATGGAATGTCAAAATTCATTAAGTGTCTTTTTTTTTTTTTTTTAATTTAAAGGTGAGTCAATTAATGACACTAAACAACACTTACTTTTAAATTTTCCGGAACATGTTTGAGGGCTACCATTGTCAACCGGACATCAACTGGTTCTCAGTGGTGTAGCTGGCGATATTTTGTCAGAGGTCTCCTCTGGTGGCGGTTTGAGGAACTTGAACAAATCTTTTTGGAGCATGTAGAAATTGAATACTTTGTTTCTATTTTTTTAAATGAATATTTTATTCCCCTGTGGAGAGTTCTTGTTTTCCTGTTGTGTGTTTAAGTAATTTCGGTTCTGGATTTATGTTGTGGTTTTTTTTCCAAAAATGTGTGGCAAATGCTAATTTGCTCAAACATCAACGATGCCATTTCATCTAACAAAAAATCTGGTACATATAAAATTGAATGCTGTGACCGTAGTCAAATTTATATTGGAAAAACCAAACGAAATTTAGAAACGAGCAAAGGAACACTTTATGTACATCAAATACAAACAATTAGAAAGTGTTTTCAACACTTCCATGAAAAGAAATTCATTAAGTGTATATTTAGAAAATGAACCTAGCTACAGTGAAGCAATGAATATTATAAAAATATAAATATTTGCCACTAAGGCTCCACTTATCTTAAGAAATTGCTGTTAATATTTCTTTCTAATGGAGATCGATTTCACAAACAAATCACTTGCATCCTCAGTCCACAAACAAACTCCATTATCAAGGTAATCTCGGTTACCATGTTTTTCTTATGTTTTTTCGTATTACCAACATCTGAAAATGAAACAAACCTAACAACAGAATCAACTGCTGGTATTTCAAAATTCATTATGCGATGTTTATTTTTTAAACTAAATATATTTTCCCAAACTATTAAACCTATTGGGGCATTTAATTGTTTTAATAATTTAGCTTCAGGATTTATTTCGTGGTTAAATGACCAAAAATGATCTGCTACGGCCGATTTATCAGTTTGTTTATACTTAATGTTACGAAAATGTTCTTTTGTTCTGGTTACCAAATTACGTTTCGTCGTCTTTCCAATATAAACCTGATCACAATCTAAACAATTAAATTGATAAATACCAGATTTTTTTATTATTAGGAATTTTGTCTTTTTTAGAAAAATGTAGTAAATTTTTAATACTATATTTATTTTGAGGAACTAAAGTTATACCAACTTCTTTAAAAAAAAAATGAAAATGTTTATTAACCCAAGGATGGTAAGTAAATTTTTTAAAATTATAATCATCTTTTATTTTTTTAAGGGTAGAAATATCATGAACAGTTTTTTGATATTAAAATTTTTCAATCTTCTTTTGTATAAAATGTTTATTAAAACCATTAATTAAAGCAGTATTAATACGTTTATATTCTTTATTAAATTCTTCTTTATTCAGGGATATTTTATTAATCTATAAATCAAACTATTAAAAACAGCAAATTTATGTGAAAAAGGGTTAAAGCTTTTATTTTTTATGTAATTATTAATATGAGTAGACTTCCTATAAATACCAAAAAAAAGTTCATGATATTTCAACATTCCTGATGAAGTTGAAATCCTAATCGGAAGTTCCTTATTCTTCGAGTTATTGCATGGGAAAACCTTAAAGAAACAAGGACATCCTATACTAGCCAGCACAGCCCTCAGTTGGATAATATCAGGCCCTATTCCAAGGTCATCATACAAGTACAAGGCTAAGTCTTCGCCTCAGCATAATTTCTTCATCAGCACTGATAACCTTGACACACAGTTAAGACGTTTCTGGGATTTGGAAGAATTTCCTCAGCATGTTCTTACTAAGGAGGAAAAGGAGTGTGAAGAATACTATGTAAAAACAACCCCTCGTAATGCTGATGGTAGCTTTACAGTTCGTCTACCCGTCAAGGAGGACAAAAATCGCTTAGGTGAATCTAGACAGCAAGCCATCAATCGCTTTATGCACTTAGAACGATGTCTTCAAAACAACATCACACTTAAAGAAGATTACACTCAATTTCTCTCTGAATATGAATCCATGGGGCACATGAAGCAAGTGTCACCACCAAAGGAAGGCGAACCTTGTTACTATCTTCCGCATCATGCAGTTTTCAAACCTTTGTCTACTACTACTACTCGCACCAGAGTTGTATTTGATGCATCTGCGCAGTCATCTTCAAGACTATCCTTGAATGATGTGCTGAAGTTGGGTCCTACTATTCAGGATGACCTTACCTCCATAATTTTACGCTTCAGAACTTATCGCTATGCATTCTTAGCTGACATTTCTAAGATGTACAGGCGAGTGAAAATGCATCCTGATGATCAAGATCTCCAAAGAATAGTATGGCGAGAAAACAAAGATGAACTTATCAAGGACTACGCCTTACTACAGTCACATATGGTACCAAACCTGCATCCTTTTTGGCCATAAGGACTTTGCATCAACTAGCTTCAGAGGAAGAGGCTAAATATCCACTAGCTTCTCAAGCTATCCATGAATCCTTCTACGTAGATGATTGCTTATGTGGTCATAATGATCTACAGCAAGCTTTACATCTTCAGAGGCAGCTACTTCAGATGTTAGACAGTGGCGGATTCCCACTTAGGAAATGGTGTTCTAATCATGAAGATATTTTAAAATCCATTCCACCGGAACACAGAGAGACACAACTTCCACTTTCATTGGATAGCAGTGAAAATGCGCATGCTCTGGCATCCTGGAACAGATCAATTCCAGATACAAGCCAATCCATCTCTTCAGGATAATCTAAATTCTAGCTACACCAAACGAAGCATACTTTCTGTCATATCATCTATTTTTGATCCTTTAGGCCTAGTGAGTCCTATTGTCATAAATGCCAAGATGTTTCTACAATCTCTTTGGTTGGAAAAACTCGGTTGGGATGAATTGATACCATCTCACCTCATCCAACAATGGCTAAATTTCTGCGAGTCATTGTCCATCATTCATGCTATACGTATTCCAAGACACGTCCTAATCACAGGTACATTAAGGGACACACAAATACATGGGTTTTGCGATGCCTCAGAAAAGGCTTATGGTGCCTGTATTTATCTTCGTTCTATGAACAGCTGCAATGAGGTGAAAACCAGACTTCTTTGCTCCAAATCCAAGGTTGCACCATTAAAGAAACAAACAATTCCTCGGCTCGAACTTTGTGGTGCTTTACTACTCGCTAAACTTTACAAGGTTGTAGCTAACCTTAAGCTGCAGACTTCACAGAACTATCTATGGACGGACTCTATGATTGTTCTAGCATGGATTAAATCCAACCCACACAAATGGAAGACTTTTGTAGCCAACAGAGTTTCACAAATACAAGAGTTATCAGAAACTATTGCTTGGCGATATGTAGCTACTCAAAATAATCCAGCAGATCTCATTTCGAGAGGAGTTTCAACTGAACCTCTTGCCTCAAATGACTTGTGGTGGAAAGGTCCTGATTGGATCTCACCACCCTTTGCATCTTGGCCAGAACAACCCAAACGATTAGATATTCAAGATGCCACTGAGCAACGCACTACTGCATGCTTGATGGTCACTACAGAAAGTGATGATATCATTTCTCATTTTTCAAAATTGTTACGCCTGCAGAGAGTGACAGCATACATGCTGAGATTTACATTCAACTGCAGAAACAGCAACACGAGACGGCAAGGTCCTCTCTCAGCACTTGAGCTTCAACAGTTATGCACTGCTGCATTAAACTTGCTCAACAATCAGCTTATATCACAGAGTTAACAGAACTTAATGATAAAGGACACGTTCCTACTAAAAGATCATTGAAATCTTTGCATCCATTTGTCGACAATGAAGGTTTACTCCGAGTAGGGGGAAGAATTGACAAGGCTGAAATTTCCTTCCAGTCAAGACATCAGCTCATCTTACCTCCTAAGCATCATCTTACCAAGCTAATTATTGAAAGTGAACATGTTGAACTTTTGCATGCTTCCAATCAGCTACTTACCTCTTCTCTTCGACAACGGTGTTGGATACCGAGAATAGGAGAAACTCGTAAGTCAGTCCTACACAAGTGCCTGCCGTGCTTCAAACTCAAGGCCAAGGGAGCTCAACAATTAATGGGCAATCTACCTACCTACAGAGTGACTCCAGCAAAACCTTTCCTACGAGTTGCAGTTGATTACGCTGGTCCATTCTTCCTACGTTATGGCTCGCCTCGCAGCAAGAGTCAGGTGAAGGCCTACATAGCTATCTTTGTCTGTTTATCCACAAAGGCAATTCATATTGAGTTGGTTTCAGACATGACTTCTGATGCTTTTATTGCTGCCTTACGAAGGTTTACAGCTAGACGAGGATTGTGTAAAGAGATTCTAAGTGACAATGGCACAAATTTTGTAGGTGCTAACAACAAACTTAGAGAACTTAGATTACTTTTGCAATCTCGCAAGCACCAAGAGATTGTACAAGACTACGCTTCATCTAATGAATGCACATGGCATTTTATACCACCCAGCTCACCCCACTTTGGAGGATTAGATGAGGCTGCACAGAAATCTATGAAATATCATCTTTGCAGAGTAATGGGTACACAAGTACTGACCTATGAACAATTAACCACATTACTAATTCAAATTGAGGCTTGCATGAACTCCCGTCCATTACTACGCCTTACTGATGATCCTTTTGATACTTCCTACCTTTCTCCAGGTCATTTCCTCATTGGAGAACCATTGACTTCCAAACCATCACCTTGTTCTGACAATCTGAATCAGTTACAGAAATGGCAACAGCTCCAAGATCATCTACAACATCTGTGGCAGCAGTGGTCAACCGACTATCTACATTCACTCCAGCAGAGGCAAAAGTGGTCCAGTTCCAGTGAAAATCTTAAGGCAGACACCATGGTCCTGCTAATGGAAGACAATTCATCTCCTCTACATTAGGAACTTGGAATCATCACTGAGACTCATCCTGGTGGTGATGGTTTAGTGCGAGTAGCTACAGTGCGAACTACTAAGGGTGAATATAGGCGTCCCATTGTGAAACTGTGTCCTCTGCCAGTTCAAGAACAACAGTGATTTTTCAAAGTGTGTCTATGTGAAACTAAAAAACCGTTCAGTTTTTTTGGGCCCCAGTATGTTTGCGCCATTATCGTCATTTGTTCCGGCGGGCACATGAATATTTCATTTGGTGCCGGTTATGCGGTTAGCTGATCATGTGACTCGCCAGCGCGCAAGAAAAGAGGCTTCTTCTTCCTTTTATAGTTATAGACATGTTGAGACATGTGATGTGCTTCGTTGTGTGGCTGCGTGCAGCTGTTGTTGCAATGAAAGAACCATTTTAGTTTATCTCAAATATTAAATGTATTGTCTTCTTCATGATTATTCACATAAGAAATGTAGCGTGTGCAATAAATTTATCTAGTGATATGAATACAGCTCTATCGAGTACAGCCCACAAAATCAGTTTCCTTGGTTACAGCTAAAATCAAGGTGGTCCTCCGCATTAAATTAAGCACGACACGAACAGGCTTGATGTTCCTAAAGGGATCATAACCACAATAGAACAAAATGTGTGTGGTATGTGAAGTACAGAGCGTCTCAGTCAACTCATTGTATAATTTTAACTCCTACAAAGATAGTTTGCTGAAGGAAAATGTTTGGAAGCAAATTGCAAATGAACTGAAATGTGAAGGTAGACATGAGTTGTTTATATTTATATTTACTATGGTATCTGTCAACTTTGTGAGAAACTTTCGGTTAGGTAGCCTATAAAATATTTTGCTTTCTTTAGATACGGAAAAAACATAATATAATAATTATTATTGTTATTATTAGCTTGTTATTATTAATCAAAGCTTAGTGGGTGATTAGCCACATCAGGATCCTGAGGAAGGCCATGGAGTACAGAATGGCCGAAAGCTCCACATTCATAAAGCTGAAATGGCTGATCACCCACAAAGCCTACATTAATAACATTCGCCATGAAAGTTTCAAGACTTACATTATTATTATTATTATTATTATTATTATTATTATTATTATTATTATTATTATTATTATTATTATTATTATTATTATTATTATTTGCATTAATTGTCATTATAGTTGGGAAAGTACTGATGTACACAAATATTTTTAAGTGCTAAATTATTCTGAAGGATTTGTAAAAGAGTAGTTTCGTGAAATGTTAATAGAGTAGTACAATTACATAAAAAATAACGCTAGCTACAGTGAAGCAACAAATACTACACTAATATAACTATTTGTAATTTCTCTTAAAAGAAAATGATAAATTTAATTTAAATTTACAAGATAAAGCTATAAAATTCACATTAGAAACTGAAATTAATGGATTACTTCCTTTTCTAGATCTAGAGATAATAAGAAATAATAATAAATTAAACTTTGGTAGATAGATTCAACATGAAAAATTCAATGCCATGGCCGGGATTTGAACCACGTATCTCCTGGTTTCCGTCCAGTCACTCTAACCTATTAAGCTACCATGGCCAATGTGACATCCTGACATTAAATTCTCCATCTGACTCGCATATTTCCCTGGTAAACCACTTACTATAGTAAGTCGCCACAAACAGTGTATCTCGGGTACAAGAGCCCTTAGTGGTTTACCAGGGAAATATATGTCACATGGAGAATTTAATGTCAGGATGGCACATTGGCCATGGTAGCTCAATGGGTTAGAGCGAATGGGCGGAAACCAGGAGATCCGTGGTTCAAATCCCAGCCATGGCATTGAATTTTTCATGTTGACTATCTATCAAAGACTTTAGCCTATATACGACTAGTGTGAAGAAATGATTAATTTCCATCAATTAATTAAACTTTGGTATTTATAGGAAGTCTACTCATATCAATAATTATGTAACAATTGAAATTTTTAATCCTTTTTCACATAAATTTGCTGTTTTTAATAGTTTGATTTATTGATTAATAAATATACCCCTGAATAAAGAGGAATTTAATATGTTCATACTGCTTTAATTAATGGTTTTAATAAAGACTTAATACACAAAAAGATTGAAAAATTTAAATAAATAAATAAATATATAAAACAATTACAATTTTAAAAAATTTACCTACCATCATTATGAACATTCATTATGACATTCATATGACGTTCTTTTGTGTATTTAACACTATACTGAACTGAAAATAAATAAATAAAAATAAATAAATAAATTTTCAAATTTTTTTTGAAGAGTTTGGTATAACTTTAGTTCCTCAAAATAAATACAGTATTAAAAATTTACTACATTTCTCTAAAAAAGATAAAATTCCTAAAAATAAAAAAATCTGGTATTTATCAATTTAATTGTTTAGATTATGATAAAGTTTATATTGGAAAGACTAAACGTAATGGTAACCTGAACAAAAGAACATTTTTGTAACATTAAGTATAAACAAACTGATAAATCGGCCATAGCAGATCATTTTTGGCCATTTAACCATGAAATAAATCCATAAGTTAAATTATTAAAACAATTAAATGGTCTGATAGATTTAATGTTTTGGGAAAAAATATTCATTTTAAAAAACATCGCGTAGTGAATTTTGAAATACCGGCGGTCAATTCTGTTTTAAAGTTCATTTCTTTTCAGATTTTGGTAATACTGGCAAAAAGGTAGTGATCTCTAGTGATGGTAGCATTGAAAACCCAGTTGTTTGTGACTGAAGATGTAAACAAGAGTTTACGAAATCGATTCAGCAATTAATAAGAAAAATTTACATAATTTTAAGATAAGTGAAGTTACTGTTACAAATAGTTATATTTGTGTAGTAGAGTAGTACAAATTTAATTCAAAAACATTCTGCTACCAATATATTAAAAATGTTAAATAAAATTGATAAAGTGATTATTTTATTTTGATGTTACGTCATTATGAATGACAAAGTGAGTTTCATGTTCATGTCGCACGTTGAAGTGCTTGCATTAATGTTAATGTTTCTATGTGAATGGGGCTTTATTTTGCTTTAGAAGCTTCAGAAGCTTTAGTGTATAATGACCGTCCAAGAATAACTGATAACTTAAAATAACTCATTGGCACACACAGAAATAACTCAGCCACTCATGGAAAACATTTCCAACACTTAGTACAGACATAAAATTACTTTTTGAATAATGCACACTGTCCTAAGAATTGATTTTTAGTTCATCAAAAACTAAGTCCTTTGTTATATATGGTGAGTGCCAACATGTTGTACCATTGCCACAAAGTCCTGTGAAGTTGCATTGCACATATCACACTTATAGAAAGTAGGTACAGCAAGGGAATAACTGAGGACGTTGTTCATGGTCATAACTGGTGCTATGGCAGTTATACCTGGTGTGTTTCCTGGCATTGCTAGTAAACTCCAATCTGGTGCACAAGAGATATCTTTAACTGGTTCAGGATTGACAGTGGAATTGGACAAATTCATAGTCATTCCATCATGAGCATTTGCTATAATATGATCTGGTATAGAAGCATTCATGACTACAGGATTTGAAATAGAAGACATGACGGATTGCTGCAAGTTCACAACATCTGGACTCAAGGGATTCACCATGGCATGGTCTGATATACAGAAACTGGTAGGAGCCACAAGTGGTATAGAGTTTGAAATAACAGAATACTCAACATTTCCGCTGTGAGGATCTGCTGTGTCAAGGTTTGGTACAATTGGTGAAGCATTTGAAGCAGAGGGTACCACAGTATGCTGTGCATTTACATAATTTCTGTTGTAAGGATTCACTATGGTATGGTTTGCTACTGAGGAAGTGTTAGCAGATACAACTGGCACAGAATCTGACAGAGAAAACTGCAAACTCACTGTACTTGTACTGTGAGGATTTCTTCTGGGATGGTTTGGTACAGAAATGGTGACTTCAGCTGGCATGTTATTTGACGGAGATGATATTGCAGAATATGGTGAATTAACAGTATCTCTACCATAATTATTAATTACAGTGTAGTTAGGTGCAGAGATAGTAACTGGTATAACATTTGAAGCAGAAGACGTTACAGAACATTGTGAATTCACAGCATTTCTGCTGTGAGGATTTGTTGATGTATGGTCTGGTACTGAAGCGATGCTGGCTGAGACTTGTGCTGCATTTGAAGCAGAAGACTGTGAATTCACAGCATTTCTGTTGTGAGGATTTGTTGATGCATGGTCTGGTACTGTAGCGATGCTGGCTGAGACTTGCACTGCATTTGAAGCAGAAGACCGTGAATTTACAGCATTTCTGCTATGAGGATTTGTTCTTGTATGGTCTGGTACTGAAGCGATGTTGGCTGAGATTTGTGCTGTATTTGAAGCAGAAGACTGTGAATTTACAGCTTTTCTGCTGTGAGGATTTGTTCTTGTATGGTCTGGTACTGCAGCGATGCTGGCTGAAACTTGTGCTGCATTTGAAGCAGATGACTGTGAATTTACAGCATTTCTATCACAATGACCTGCTGTGTTGCACCTTGAAACAGAGGAAGCAGTAGATGTTGTAACCAGTGCAGCATTTAAACCAGAAGAGCTCACAGAATGCTGACTGCTCACAGTATTTCTACCAGAAGTATTTGCTACAGAGGAGATATCTTTTATAACTGGTAGGGCATTTGAAGAGGTAGACCTCAATGAATACTGCAAATTCCGACCATTTCTTTGCTGGGATTTTGTTACTGTGGTATTAATATTGGTTGTACTTGTACACTGTTGATTAGAACTAGATGGCTTAACCCTCTTTCTTAAATTCATTTTTGTAACAGTGTCATTCCCTGCAAGAGGACGGTAGGTAGCTTTTACTTTTACAATTTTTGGATTAACTTCGACTGACTTAGACAAGCTAGGTGTTGGTTCTGAATCTGGTTCATCTGCTACAGGATCTATGCTGCTTGTACTACTTAATGAATAACCAACAATATTATATTTGTCTTCATTCAAATTGTTCTTATCTGACTCTACACCAGCTGTGCTTGGCATTAAAGGTGCCAATGACCCCTTGCACCCTTTCACATGTTTTGTAAATACATGGTATTCAAAATAATTAAACTGATTAAATCCAGCTCCACAATTCTCACAAAAATATGCAGTCTTGTGTGAATGCGCAACTTGATGTATCTTATTTTCCTTCATGGTTTTAAAAACAAACAAGCATTTTGTACAAAAATATTTATAATTACTGTGTGCCTTAACCATGTGTGCCATACGTAACATGGCCGTTATGAAAACTTGATGACAAAGCATGCATTTATTTGGATCATATCCGGTGTGTTCCCTCCAGTGATTTCTGAAGCTATCTCTACCAAGAAAAGAATTCCAACACAATTGACACGAAAACAATGTGCGTGCATCATCCACACTATCATTCCTTATTCTTATTGATATTTCACTACGTGGTTCATTTCCCTGTAACCTCAATATAAGACTAAATTGTTCTTCTTCCTCAATGCACGGAGCCAGTTCTAATCCATGAGTATTGAAAACTTTTACAAAATTTATATAAATATCACTCAAGCTGGATTGCAAAGCCTTACTGCTGTGAATTCCTTTTGCACATTTTCTGAGATGTAGTTCAAAATGTGACTTGAATGGATAAATTTTATCACATAAAATACATTTGAAAACAGTGTTACTATTTACATGAGACAGTACATGTATTTCTAAATCACTTCCCTTTGCAAAAAACAAGCCGCAAATTTCACATGTGTTGTAAGTTATTGTTCGAGAGTGTACCTGCTTGTGATTTTCATATTGCGTCTCATTGGCTAGCATTATACCACAATGGCAGCATTCAATATGACATGCACTAGAGTCCACCGTACTGACAGTTACATGTTGCTGCCAATGCTTTCTAAGATCCCAGTTCCAATCAAATTTTCCGCAAACAAGACAAGCTTTTCCCCTGGATTTTAAACGCATCTCTGTATGTTCTGAATGCTCTTGTAAGTGCTTTATTAGAGCAAACTTTCCTAAAGCAACTTTTGAACAGATAATGCAACTCATCATTCCTTTCCAACAAAATGTTATATGCTGCTTCAGCTGTATTAGTTTTGGAAATCTCTTTTCACATCCGGGGCACAAAAACTGATTGATACTTGATCTGCTACAATCATGTTTACCAAAAGTAACTTTTCTGTCAAACACCTGCTTACATTTCTTGCAAGAAAACTTTGTTCTCTTTGCAGAATTCTTCACTTTTTCTAAGTTGCATGTTTCAGGTAAGGCAGACTTTGTGGAGATGCAGTCAGCTTTTGCCCAAGTTGCCGACTGTGTACTGGGACTGGGACTGGAAAAATAAAACACCTGTGCGTTAATGTTTTCAGGGATTCATGGGCTGTAACATAACTGAAGAAAAAAGTGTTAAGTTTTCAGATAAAAAACTCATTCTGAAAGAAAGAAATTGGCTAACAAAGAATTCATATCTGTACCACAGCTTTTGGGAGGATAACATCGATATGAAATTGATGATACACAAAATGAAGTATTTTACAGTATGGGACCAAGCTCTGTGTGGTTGGGAGGAATGACATCAGAGAGGAGAGGGGAGTGCAACAGCCAGATAGTGGCGTTTCCATGTTTTCAATGAATGTATAAAACTGAACAGTGCAAATAAATGTCAAAACCACATTAACTGGCGCTAACTGTCTAATCATGCAGTATGACGCCATTTAAGGATGATCGTTTTACTACAGTGTTCATTTACTTTAACATAATTCAAAATGCTTAATATTGCAAAAAATAAGATAAAATCTTAATAGCCATTGTTATTCATATTCATATCACAGCAGCTGTGCTAGCTCTTTCTCATCATTGTCACTGAAAATATCTTTATTGCTAAAATAAGACCTGAAGCTTTCCTGGTGACGAATATGCTCACTTTCCTCTCGGGCAACAAGCCAGGTGAAAAGATGATTAGTTATCAACGTTTCGGGAGTGTGCATCTCTCCCATCATCAGGATATTTATAAAATGTTATAACCACAAATGAAACACTGGATATAACACAAATATAAACAAAGACAAAACACTATCAAAATTCGCATTACTGAACAAAAGACTATTTTCAGTAAATTAAATGCCAGCTCAGGAGATGGCGTGAGTATAGAAAATTGTGTCAAAGAAACGTCACTACTTAACTTGATTATCAAGCTGTATTGATCTTTGCTTCTTAATTCGACGGATTTCCATTTTTAAGGCCGGTTTCCAAGAGGAGCTGAACTGAAATCCAGCATCACGATTAAGCGTGCTCCTTTCAGAGGAAATCGCAAAGCCTCCTTAATTCTCCGCTCCCAGTAACTGTTGCATTTTGCCAAGATGGTCGTCTCCCGAAAATTGGCTCTGTGGTCGTTATCTTTATTGCTGTCACTATCACTGGTGGAGCTATCATTTGTTGCCACATTCACAATGATGTAATCTATAAATATATTGGTTATATTTTGTGTGACAACAAGAATTTTAATTAGCTTAGCTTCTTTTATCTTATCACTGTTGTACATTGTATTGTATAAAGTTTTCTGACATCTATTGCTGTAACAGCTTAATGAAAAAATCTATTATTATTGTGACTTTGTGGGTTCGTGGAATAATAAGTCCAATTACACCACTCAACAATGTCCTTTATTTCTACCGACTTACAGTTTAACACTTGCCAATTACACAAAATTACTTGCTGCACACAATTACAATTTACCCGTTCGTCCGTTACAACTTCACTTGTACTCGCGATTACATCAACTCCGATACTCATACACAGTTCGTACAGTCCTCCGTTGCACAATCCTTTCGTTCATTAACACGTCACTGGCTAACTCTTACACCAAGAACTGCGACTGTCTTCTCGCTCACACTCACTAACCAACTGATTGACCAACTCTGACTAAACCAAAACCAACTCAACACAGCACAACAACTGACTGACTGACTCTGTCTGTCTGTAACCCTCTTTATATCGGAATATCGCCGGTTTCTGGTGTTTACAAGATTGTTCTGGTAACAGAAAGATCGAGAACCAGGTGGAAGGAAAACAGACGCACAATTATGTTTCTTTCCGACCACTGGCTGTCACCACTATAAGACAAACGAGGGAAGGGCGTGGCTAACCGAGCCTCCCCCCTGCCTTCCGTTCGCAGCTGGTACAGGGTGCTCCAGTTACATTATTATTATAATTATTATTACAATACCCAACACGATTCTGTGCTTTTCCCCCTCCAATATTCAGCTTCTGTTTCCTCCACTTTCTTCTTTCTTGGGTGAGACTTCCAGAAGGGGAATAAATCTCCTTTCCTCATTTCTTTGTTCCGATTAACACCACATTTCTGCAAGAAATTTACTATCTCTTTCTTGGTAGAATATTTGGTTGGGCATTTTTCAGACAAGACTCAATTATAACTAAAGAAGGTGGGATATGTGAAATAAGCATTTCTTTCAACCATTTTGCTGGTTCATTTGGCCATAGTAATCCCCATTGGTGCTCCTGCCTTATAGAACAGTTTTGCTGCATTCACAAACCCCTTCTTGCCTTCAGCATGTATCATAAAAAAATGAACCGATTGCCTGCATTGTAACTTTTGGCAACTTCAAAAACCTCATCTACTGCTAAAATTTCTTCTTGGTTATTCTTCACGGTTTCACGAAGAAAAAGAATATTCTTTTGAAAGTAGTGAGCTGGTAATTCAAACACAAACATCACTTAAATTATCCTTACTTGGACATGTTTCGGAGAATGGTTTGTCCCCATCGTCAGCAGTTATCCGACAAGAATATTCTTGTTCTTACTCAAATTATTCTGTTTTGTTAAAGAGGTGCCAAGTTGAAGCTCAGTTGGGGTGAGTTATCTAGATAAGGTTTTTCCTTATCCTGAAAGTTGAATGTTGGCTAACTCTAAGCTCGATGGAGACTGGGCTCATTTGTATATCATTTCACCCATTTGAAATGATTTGTCCGATATGGTTAAGTGGCAAATTTATGGAGTTTTGCCTGGATTCCTTATATGTTTTTCTGTTAAATTCCAAATCAACTGATGTCCTCTGATGTATCCTCAGCCGTAAAAAGTTACAGCAGCTTGGCCCTTGTAACAAACAAATGCTTAGAAGTGAGAGCACCACCACTGATGCTCGTGTAAGGAACAATCTAACATGATAATTTCTTGGAAAAATCTATTTGTAGTCGGTTTATTTACACTATGATTGCAACACATCAACATACCCCCGTTTGCCAGACTTCCCCAGGTCTCATGAACACACAGAACTTGGTCCTGTACAGTACAAGATCAAATATATTATAAACACCTTTCCTATACTTGCACAACAATGTTTTGAGGAGATATCCTCACCAATGCAATTAATCTGAATGGCTTCAAACTAAGTCAGCCCAACTCCATGGTATGTTGAGGTAATAGCATATCTGTCTCACAATCATAAGATCTTGAGTTCAAATTTAATTTAGGATGAGTTATCTGGATAAACAAAGGCTTTCACCACTGGCACCTTGTTCAGAAAAAGATGATTCCAGTCTAAAAGGCCATAGACCACTGCGCTTTCTCACTTCTCTCCCAAATGTTTCACTGCTGATGATGCTCGAGTTGCAAGGGGTACTAGTGTAACCTATAATGTCCTAACCTATAAAAATCCTCATCCTCTCACATGCTCATGGTGCAATCTGCTTTTACTAAAGATGCTCTGAGGATGGATTTATCATTACCCAGCACTTTGAAACTCTTTTCTTGTGGCAAGGCATGTGACATGTGATCTTAACTAATTTTGGATCACTGAACACGAATCCATTATTCATTTCTATGTATCATGTCAGGTTTTCTTGCAATAGGTACTCCAAAATAAAAGATATAGGAATAAAACGTACTAAACTAATTAAAATAAGTTTGGAAATATCACAGAAAAATATAGTGATATTTGTAAACAACCCACAACATGTCTATTCCACTATTTTTTGTGAGAGGGGGCCAAATAAACACAAGTTTCATCTATATAAGTGTCAATACCTAGGATCGAACCAAAGTCTCTTGGTTCACATACTGCTAAAATGCACAAATTTGTAATTTCTGTGCTCTAACAATTAAATGTGACCAAAGAATTCATGAGGAAGGCAATGTATATGAGAAACAACACCACAAGGTATTATGACAGGAAAAAATTGCAGTCACCTTTAGTGCAAACAGCCTAGATGTCCCTTCTGAATGACGGCTTGGCTGCCCAGCGTCTTGGTGCTGCATGTTTGCCATCTCTTTTCAAACACCAACAGTAGTTGGCCATAATTGGTCCATCCCACCTCCCTTGGTATCTTCTTTATGCCTCCTTGGTGTCTTGGTTAAACCTCTCTCCCTTCTCTTCACTAACAGCTGCAAGGTTTTCAGGAAGGTAAGCGAAATGAGAATGAAGGAAGTGCACATTCAGCCTCATTCTACACCCTAACTCCTTCATGGATCCAACATCGTTTTTACTAATGTTTTGTGCTGTTCACTCTTTCCTGGAATTTCATCATGACACCTCTCATTGAAATCTATGCAGCAAGTTCCGTGGTATTCATCCTCTGTTCAACATTTGGGTCTTTCAGCAGCTTTCTAATTTATGGAACATCAAAAATCCTTCCTTGACTTTTTCATCTGATAAATGTGGAAACTTGCTTGCTATACAATGAAAAAGGGGGCTGCTTCTATCCAAGGCCTTAACAAAATACTTCATGGATAGAGTCAACATGAAAAATTCAATGCCATGGCCGGGATTTGAACCACAGATCTCCTGGTTTCCGTCCAGTCGCTCTTAACCTTTGAGCTACCATGGCCAACATTCCATCCTGACATTAAATTCTCCAGTTGACTCGTATATTTCCCCAGTAGACCACTAGGGGCTCTCGCATCCGAGATACACTATTTGTGGCGACTTACTATTGTAAGTACTGAAGTCCCAGGCTTCATCATTTAACTCTTATTATTTTAGTTAATTGATGGAAATTAATCATTTCTCCATACTAGCCATATATAGGCTAAGATATTTGATGGATAGAGTTAACATGAAAAATTCAATGCCATGGCCGGGATTTGAACCACGGATCTCCTGGTTTCGGTTCAGTTGCTCTTAACCTTTGAGCTACCATGGCCAACATGCCGTCCATACGGCTAGTATGGAGAAATGATTAATTTCCATCTATTAACTAAAATACTTCATGATTACCAGTTTGATGTACATATTACTTTTTGTGGGTCAACTAAGGCGGTATTTTTAACTTTTTTACCCCTGGTGTCAAAACTTGTCTCTTGGGCTAGGTAGATACAAACTGTCTGACTTATTTGCACATCTTCTAATTCCTGACAGACATCAGAACAAAATAAAAACATGTCAGATGTTCACCATACTCATGACCTGATTGCCACTGGACTAGGCAGTATTAAGAATTCTGCCACTATCGCAAACTACAAAAACTCTGCATTTCAACAATGCAGTTCATCAGCGACAATTCTAAAAATTGACTGATATAGGAGAGTTCAATGGATGTGTTGGATTGACAAGCATGCACAAGAATAACAAAGCAAAGCACATCTACACTAACTACAGCCGATTCCCTGTTATTGCAAAGTACGGAGCCCCAGTGGCGCATTACGACAGTAAATCACAATTAACGTGAAAACTAGACATGAGACATAAAATCCCGGACCTTTCTGATATCAGGAGATCTTAATTAGTCATAATCACTTATCAAATGTTTTTCCACAAAAATCATGCTGGGTAGCATTATTGAAAGACACATAACTGTGACTCTTGAATAATTTCACCCTTCATCCTGAGGTTAACAAATAACATCTTAAGGGTTAAAATATGAACTAGACCCCTCAAAATAAGTTTCAGAAACTTATTTAACCAACATTTGAATACTGTTATCCGAAGCAATATTTTTTTCTTCTCTGCTTATATGTAGACTTAGGACTTCAAGGACTTGGCTTGTTGTGTGTGCATGCTGTGAGTATAGGAAGAGGGGCATGGTTTAACTCCAGTAGTAAACAAGGTCGGCCACCTTAGGGGTATACAAATGTGCTAAAAAACTGTTTTAATAAAACAATATGTAAATTATCTCACCGTTTTCAGAATCATTCAGTAGAAGCATATGTATAACAAAAGACATTTTGAATAATAAAGTAAAATAAATTATAAATATTAAGTAAGTGAAGTTTGAGTGTAAACATAGTGACTCATAAATCAAACTCAAAAATAAAATAAATTACTTTTGCAATACAAAATAAATGCCTATTCTTCAATTGTTCAACTTGTTACAGTGTAAACAGCATACATTTTATACTTTTCGAAGGTGAATCTCCTTCTGTCACTCAAGCAATATTTTTAGTTTGAAAAACTTCTCTCGACATCAGATGATGTAACAAGTGCTGACATAAAATACAGTAGATCACATTGCTTTGTAAGTGCTGTTTCCTTGTGCACTTGCAAATTATTTTTAATGTTTACCATTTTAAAATAGCCTGGGTGTTTTCTCAAGTGCAGTTTTCATTTTGTTATTTTATCCACCACAGGTCCAGCAGCTGCTGAGTCTATCTGTTGAGCAAGTTCTTCTATGAGCCTTATGGCATGAGGTATTTTATTACCCCTCTTTTCCAATGGTTTTGGACAGGTCTGCAAAACTGTTTCTGATGAAGAGGAAATCTTCGTGTAATTTGCTTGAAATGAGGGACTGAGCGGCTCGTACTGCAGAACTATGCTCGTTATCTAACACACTAAGGATTTCATTAACTATGTCGTAATGTTCCGCATAATACATAGCGGCATTTAGCCAGGTGCCCAAGCGAGTTGTAACCGGCTGAGGAGGTAAGGTGCCATTTCTTGGTAGGGCGCCACATTAACGTTAGGCGCCATTTCTTTATATTTACGTTTTCTGCTTGGAGCTTTCAAAAATATCTTTTTTACGTTTGCAATGAAACTGTCTACATCACTGTAGCTTCTGCTCGGCTACATGATCTACACAAGTCCTGAAAAAATCGGACTGAGACAGTAAAGTTACATTTGGCCGTCACTGTTCCTTGACCTTTGTTCTTGCAAAAATCCTTGCTTGATGCTTCTTAGTGTTACAGTGCTGTCTCAGCCATTTGAGTTTAGTGCCCTTAATTTCTACATAGCATACCTTGCATTGGATATTTTCTCGCTTCTGTGTGAAAATATCACCTCTTGCTAACTCTTCGTCCATCATGCATTTACATGCTTCTGACATTTATGTTCTTCACTCTCAGTGAACAAATCACTGTCTCCAAACACCACCACTCTGCCACTAACAGCAGCGCATACAGTGTTTCTATGGCCCTGAGTGTTTTGGTGCATGACGTTGTAGGTTGTATTACGTGGTGTAGCATTTAACTGTGTTCTCCCACAGGGTTCTAAAAGTCCTAACTCTGCTTATATGTTACTGTAACTATGTATGTGATCATATCATGATGGATCAGTTAGGAGAGACCTTGTTGCTTGGTGTGGTGGATGTTTAACCTTCAAGATATTATGGTTGCCCCTCCCATCTTAATTCATCACATTTCCACAGAGATCTTAGGAGTTAGGAGATATCTCATGGCTGACAATTAACCCTCATGCCATTCCTTTTTGCTTCATCACATGCCCACAGAGACCTTAGTGTTAGGAGACACCTCATGGTCCAGTGTGTGGCAGAGAGTTAACCTTCTAGGTCTCATCCCTTACCACACCGTCTTGCTTCATCATGTGTACACAGACTTAAGAGATATCTTGTGGCTCGGTGTGTGACAGTAAAGTATCTAGGTCTCATCTCTGTACCATATCATGGCAGTTAACTTCTAGGTTTCATACCTGTGCCATATTATCCTGATTTGCCAAGTGTACATAAAGACCTTAGTGTTAGGAGATACCTCGTGGCTCGGTATGTGGTAGACAGTTAACCTTCTAGATCTCATTTCTGTACCATATCATCTGGCTTCATCACGTGTACAGAGACCGTAGTGTTAGTAGATATCTCGTAGCTTGGTGTGTGGTAGACAGTTAACTTTCTAGATCTCATCTCTGTACTGTGACTTTGTGGGTTCGTAGAATTAAAGTCCAGTTTGCCGAAATTCTAAATTTATATGCGTAGAAATACACTTATAGATTACAGCAGCATTACGTTACGTACACAATCACTCTACCAAGGTCGATGACAATAACAAACAGTGACAGCAGATTACATCGTTAGCTCTCGTTACATAGCTGGCTGTCTCATCTCACAAGACTGTTTCACAACTCTACTGAACTCCTGGCCAGTCGTCGCCTCTTTAAATACCTGCATCAATAATTCTAGATTGTTCTAAACTAAACCAGAACCCGAAAAATCTCTAACAGTCCAGCAATTTCCATTTATCTCAGTTTGTTTGCCTCGGCAGACCCTTATCTGCCTGTTATCTTTATCCACGGGCTCTTGGTTTACACATTGCCCGCCTATCAGTTTCTTTTCTGTAAACAAGCCATGCGATCGTAGATACCGGTTCGCAACAGTACCATACAATCTTGCTTCACTCACATGTACAGAGACCTAAGTGTTAGGAGATACCTCGTAGCTCGGTGTGTGATACAGTTTATCTTCTGGATCTCATCCCTGTACCATATCATGTTGCTTCATCATGTGTACACAGAGACCTTAATGTTAGGAGAGAACTCGTGGCTCGATATGTAGTGGGCAGTTAAGCTTCTAGATCTCATCTCTGTACCATACCATCTTGCCTCATCACGTGTACACAGTGACCTTAGTGTTAGTAGATACCTCGTTAATCTTTGACCAAGAGTTATGCCTCCCTTGTGATCTGGCTTTTGGGAGCCCCCAGGAAGCAAAACAGCCAGCAATGGAGTATGTGGAGAGCCTTGTGGATCATCTCCATGATATGTATGAGATGGCTTGTCAGAACATCCAGATGGCGAGCGTCCGAATGAAGACCCGGTATGACGGGCAAGCCAACAGCCAAGGATTCCAGCAAGGTGACCTGGTCTGGTTGTACCGCCAAACCCAGACCAAGAGACGCTGCCCGAAACTTCACCAACCATGGCAAGGACCGTTCCGGGTGTTAAAAGAGGAAAAACGACGTGGTCTACCGCATCCAGAAGGCGCCCCAAGGAAAAATGTTGGTGGTACACCTGGATCGTCTGGCCCGCTACGATGGTGCTGTTTGGGACGACCAACCTTGAGGAGGGAGCAGTGTCGCCGCTCACATTGTTACGACGGCACGCGGCTGATGTGCACAGAGACAGTGCAGTGTGGAGATAAAAGCTTGCCGAAACTTGCCCGCCTCGGTCAGGGTGAGTTACCTGGATAAGGTTTTTTCTGGAGTTTTCCCTTATCCTGAAAGACGAATATCGGGTAACTCTAAGCTCTATGGACCCTGAACTCATTTGAGCATCATTTCACCCATTCCATGCATCGTCCGATATGACTTAACGTTGGAGGACGTAAAATTACAAAAACAGATGACTGGAGAGTTCATCTTTCGTCTGGTGCCGTCTTGATTGTTACAAAACATTCCATTCACTTCTGGAACAGTGAGTGGAGATATAAAAGAAGTTGTGGCTAGTTTATTGAGTCAGTCGTAAATGGACTTGATTTGAAAGTGAGGACTGTCATTTGAAAATGAACTCTTTTGTTTATTTACGTGTGCAGAAGTGACAAGAGATTGTGTTGGTTTATGTCACATCATCTTGCTGCCAAGGGTGTACAAAAGTGTGTTTTTATGGAAATAAAGAGCATTTTGAATTTCTGCAACTTGGACTTCTATTTTTATGAACCCACAAAGTCACAAAGTTGGTCGTCTCAAAGGATTTCAATTTGTGACCTCAGACATTTCTGTCTGAGCCATCCTGCTCAGTGGCAATAAATACTGGTGTGGAATATTTTGTGTTGATGGTGAAAATTGCCAAAATCTATATACAGATAAAACAAAAGTTAACCTGAAGACAAGAATGAAGGAACATTTGAGAAGTACAAAATACAAGCGCAAGGATAAATTTATACTAGCCTAGCATGTTTGGTAATGTAATCACAATATTGGTAAAGACATCAAGTTTTAAAATCAGGTAATAAACCTTGGTAACTGATTACTGAAATTATGCCCTGAATTTTGAATACCAATCATCATATGACGCACCCAGAGAAGAAGAGCGGCACAAGGACGGGTAGGGAAAGCAACAAACCTATAAAGCAGGATATCTCCTTTAAACACTGTCGTTTTTAAAACAATCCAACTACAGTTTTCTTCTGATTGCTTCTATTCTTTTGTCATATCTCAGAATATAAAACACACATGTAGAAAAAAATGTAACAAGCTGTCAAATAGCTGTTTAGATACATATTAATTTCTTATTCATAACTAATTCTTTTTGATATGGTAATATTAAGCGTTTATGGAATCGTACAGTTTACAGTATTGCTCCCGAACTTGTAATTCAAGTTTAGTATACTAAACTTAAAAACATTGATTGTTCTGCAGGTGTTTATAAATTTTAATTGATTTATTTACCTGTTTTTGAATTTTTCAACTTTTTCAATGTGGCAATGTTAGGAAAGAAATTTTGATGATCTACTATATGCATACGTTTTCTTGAGCGCTAGTTTTACATTGTCGTGTGGGCAGGGGGGGGGGGGGGAAGAAGCAAGAGCTAACTTTCTTTTGTTTCTGCAGTGTGGTCAACCTAGAAAAAACACAATTCAGCAAAACAGCGGGTAAGATAAGCAAAGATATGTGCCACAAGTGTGAGATATATGGACAAACAGTAAATTGAACTCAATCCGATGAACTATATGTTTATATACTATTTATGAAACACATAAAAATAGAAAATAAATATTATGATATATATACTCACTCACTCGCTTTGTAATTCTTCAATTTCCAATTCCGGTGAGTCACTTTCATCGCTGGTATCCTCTGATTTGTTGATGATAATTTCATCCATTGCATTTTCTATTATCTCTTCGTTTCTCCAATATTGCATTTTCAGCTCTTGGACCTTCTTATAATCTGTCCTGGTTATGGTAGAGAATGCTTCTATAGCAAGTTTTCGCAAATTTGTGGCTGACATATCACCAGTAATGTTGCGTCCTCTCAAAACATTTTTTATTTTTGCCCACACTAATTCATTTCCATTCAGATCACAGTTATACAGAATAGTGTGTCCAATTTCGAGAGCCATAACATCTACAGTTTGTTGTAAACTGGTTAGCTAATTAACCTCGAAATTGCTCAAAACGAAATACAGCACACGTGTGAAAGCTTAGCATAATAGCAACTAGATGTCAGAGTGTATAGCGCATTTCATGCTTCAAAGTTGTCATCTGGGTTTACAGAGTTAGACAAAACCTACGGAATGAGAACTTGGGGTCCTAGCGCTCAAGTTATCGTGCGCATATAGTATATGCTTTTTAACTAGTGTAAAATAATTTTTAAATCCATTACGTAATGTTTTAAGCTGACCTGAAAATTTTGATCCACTAAGTAGTAACTTGTAGTCCAAAAAGCAATTTGAATAGCAAAAAATGTTGACAAGAAAAATTGAAACCTTAAATTTCAAGTTCAATGCAGTGCTTTGTCTACATAGTACAGAATCAAATAAATATTTATACCTTTAAAAATGTAATAAATGTTTGTTTAAGTTAATTGATGGAAATTAATTTCTTCACACTAGCCGTATAAAGGCTAAGGTTTTGATACATATGCCTGATTTCACCAACAGATGTTAAGACTTAACACGGGTTTAACAATAGTTATAACAGAAATTGCATTTCACCAACAAGTTTAGCTTAACACTCGTGTTAAATCTCTTGTTAAACTAACAAGTCAAATTTCTGATGTTAAGTCCTTAACAATTGTAAATAGTCAAGATGGCAGGCATGAATGCAGCTGTTGTTGTCGATTTGCTATATTTAAGACCGTCTAAATGACATTCATAATAAAGTACGGCCTATGAGGAGAAATTATTTTGAGGAGCTATCAGAAGAAAATTTTCCACAGAGGTACAGACTGTCCAAACAAGTTGCTATGCAGGTTACTGCAGAAGTAAAACAGAGGTTAGAACATGCATGGAAAGGAATATGCCAATCTCACCTTTGCTTCAAGTATTAATAACTTTGCAATTTTATAATTCACTAAATTATGTGGATACTACACTGTCCACCTCCCATCTTGAAACGTTGAAGTCACTCGTCTCACGTTCTTCTTCGCTCCTCGTTTTAAATTTACATAATACTGAAGATGTTTCAAGTTTATAGTAATGACACATACACTTGAATTAAATTCCTTTCCAATTTTTTCCCACATGACATCTTTCTCTTTTACATTCACCACATATGTCATATTTTCCATGATGTCCTTATACTTCGTCACCAATTCAATCAACAATTCTTTCTCCATCGATGAGAAATCTGTTTCACAGCTTTTGTTTACAACTATGTTAATCCGCCATTTTTTTAGTTGTGTGCAGACGTATTAATCTGTGGTGCAGATGAAAATGAAAACAAAAGCGCATTGCAGTACATTCAGAAAATAATACGACTCATCCATAGCCTTCTATAGCTGTAATATTCACAAGTTTCTTGGCATTAACACGTGTTTGTTAACATTTTCAGAAAAAGGTTGGTGAAATGCAAGAAATTTAACAGCTTTGTTATCACTGTTACAATTGTTACATTACATTTGTTAACGTCGATTTTAACATCTGTTGTTGAAATCGGCCAATAGAGTCAACATGAAAATTTCAATGATATGACATTTAATGTCATGATGGCAAGTTGGCCATGGGAGCTCAATGGGTAAGAGCAACGGGATGGAAATTAGCAACGGGATGGGAACCAGGAGATCCATGGTTCAAATCCCGGCCGTCTCATTGAATTTTTCATGTTGAGTCTATATATCAAAAGTGTTTGTTTACTTTACCAAATTTTGCCAATTCATTGCCTTAAGCAAGTAAGCGGAGCACAAGTGTTGCACTGACATCATTAAGTTAACCGGCGCCGGGGTAGCGCGGTGGTTTCGTTCGCGGCTCCCGTGCTAAGGGTCCCGAGTTCGATTCCCGGCTCTGGGGTTGGCGATTTTAAGTCGGCCCTATCCACGCCTTCACCTCTGTCTAGCACACGTGAAGTATCCCCTATGCCCAACGTGGTTCGGAGTCCACGGTAAAAACTGTAGGTCCTCTCACCTCACCGCCATCTTCACTATCACCCTATCATCGTAGGTAATGGACACCGCCCTCTGGGTGCCTCCACCTGAGAAATGGGTCCGGTCATCACTTGGTGGGGTGAGGTTACCCCGAAGGCCAAGGTTGCCATGTGGGGAGTGTTAGTAACTAACTAACTAACTCATTAAGTTAACCTATGTTCTCTTACTGCCTCTTATTTACTGTGAGATGGACTGTCACAGATAGCCTCAAGGGTTTTGTGTTCTATTGGTATAGTAGGCAAATTTCACACTCATAATAACAACTGAATTTCAAAATACGCCTCTTCTCTTTGTTTCACTGCTGAGCTACAAGTGCTAGTCAAATGCAAGTGTTTGAATTTGTGAGAAACCTTGAGGTGTGATAGGTAGCAAAAATGACTTCAGGTTAACTGTACTCAAGAGTAATGTAGTGTTTATTCATAATATGAGACTGGGTCCTACCCCTTTGCAGTTCTAAATAAAATTGTGGATATGCCAAATTGTAAGCAATCAAGGACTAAGCACAAAAGTGAATTGAGAAGATATTGACACACTGCTTCACTCACACTGTTTTTTCATAGGACATGTTCCAAGAGCTTTTGCTCTTATCATCAGCTGGAACTCGACTGGTGCAAATTTTAGTGGTTTCCTCTTTCTTTGTATCGTTGATAGTTGGCATGATGTACTTGTCAAAGATGTCCGGTGGTGGAGTTTCAAAATTCATGACTCTATGACGATGTTTGTTAATGAAGATTTTTTCCCATATGGAAAGGTCTATGGAGTGATTAATGTATTTTATTAAAGATGTTTCCAAGTTGATATCATGTCTAGTATTCAAAAAATGAAAAGCCACTGCTGATTTTTCTGTTTTACCATTTTTAATGTTTCTTATATGTTGTTTAGTTCAGTTGTCAATATTTCGTCATAGTCATGAATTTTGAAACTCCACCACCAGACATCTTTGACAAGTACATCATGCCATCTATCGACGATATGGAGGAAGAGGAAACCACTACAATTTGCACCAGTCGAGTTCCCGCTGATAAGAGCAAAAGCTCTTGAAACATGTCCTGTAAAACAACAGTGTGTCAATATCTTCTCGATTCACTTTTGTGCTAAGTTATGCTTCACTGTCTCTACGCTTCTTTCAATTTTATACTTTGAATCAAGGACCTGTTAAACAGAAACAGTCCTCCTGAGAATAATGAAATGCTCTTGAAGTATTAATCATTTGCCTTCATCACATCATGTGACCTTGAGCACATCTTCCAATAGTTTATATGAAAACAGCAGAAATTTACTTTTGAGACTTTTAGAAAATATACTAAGTGCACTGTAAACACAAAAAATGTATCATTAAGATAAAAATGGACCAATAAAATAAGTCAATGAACATGTATTTTATAATAAAAACTTGGCATTTGTTGTGAATACTATAAGCATAAATGAGTTATAAATCTGTTACATAAAACAGAAATATTATTTGAATACACATATATAATTTTAAGTGTAAAAAGAGTATGTTTATTATTAATCAATTAATTATACACAAACTATTTCTCTGGGTGAACAAAATATCCAACCAAATAAATGTGCCATGATATTACTAACTTTAATGATTGAAACATTTTGAAGCTTGAACAGCAGCATAGTATATAAAGTGTTGTCACATTCCTGGCTGGTTCACTCTGCAATGTGACGCTGAAAACACCTAACCTGTTTTGCTTTTGCTTTCAGCATGTTGCCATTGATTGGTAGAACTGCACCTGTTTTTGCTGGAAGCATGTGAAAAGTACCATTTCCAAATCGGCATATCCCCTTCCTGCTGATAACTGCATATAGTTGATTTTGCACTCAATTTTAAAAACACACCAAAAATAGCATTTCTGTTACTGATGACTGCACATAGTGTGGTATGAGCAATTCTTAAATCTGAAGCAATTTCGGTTTTGGTTTTCTGTGGATTAAGTGCCTCCTCTCGTATGAATTTTACTTTCTGAACTAGCACATAAGATTTCCTTTTTCGGTTTTCCATGGTTGATTAATAGCAACAAAGAACTGGAAAGCAAAACCGACGTTCAACAATAAAAACCTGAAACTGAAAATTATCTTTACTTTGGATAGAGTCAACATGAAAAATTCAATGCCATGCCTGGGATTTGAACCATGGATCTCCTGGTTTCCATTCAGTTGCTCTAACCCATTGAGCTACCATGGCCAACGTGCCATCCTGACATTAAATTCTCCAGTTGACTCATATATTCCCAGTAAACCACTAAGAGCTCTCATATCCGAGATACACCATTTGTGGCGATTTACTATCGTAAGTACTGTGACTTAGTGGGTTCGTAGAATTAAAAGTCCAAGTTGCAGAAATTAAAATTTCTCCTTTATTTTCCTAGAAATACACTGTTCAACTCTCATGTAACAACTTTACATCACATATCACAATCTACAGCACCAAGGTCGTTGACAATAACAAACATTAGCTTTCGTTACAACACTTCACAGCAGACTCTCGTTTTACACACAACTCTTGCTACACAACAACTGTTTACAACTAACTGACTTTGCGAGCCGTCACGTCCTTAAATACCTAATACGTAACTCTAGATTGTTCTACAATCAGCCAGAACCTGAACAAACTCTATCAGTCCAGAAATTTCCGGAAGAATAAAGAAACCAAAGTAACTTAATCTATGCCGGCGAGTCCTTTACCTCAGTTATCTCTGCTCGCCGGCGCTTGTTTACAAAAGCCGCACTATCATTAACTGCTTAGCAAGCCTCATTATTACCCTGAAACTTTATCCGCCGACTGTTTCCTTATTTGTGCCGAAACTTTTATGCCTGTTGCCGTGACAGTACTTAAATCCCAGGCTTCACCATTAAACTCTTATTAACTAAGAGTTTAATGGTGAAGCCTGGGATTTAAGTACTTAAGATAGTAAGTCGCCACAAACAATGTATCTCGGATATGAGAGCCCTTAGTGTTTTACCGGGAATATATGAGTCAACTGGAGAATTTAATGTCACGACGGCACGTTGGCCATGGTAGCTCAATGGGCAAATGGACTGGAACCAGGAGACCTGTAGTTCAAATCCCGGCCATGGCATTGAATTTTTCAGGTTGACTCTATCCATACAAAACCTTAGCCTATGTGCGGCTAATATGAAGAAATTATTAATTTCCATCAATTATCTTTACTTCTCATTTGTTACTATGACACTGTTCTGCCGACAGCAAATGTTTTTGCCTTTTGCTATATGCTCATTTAATTATATAAAACTCAGTTGTACTCCACTGAAGTTTAATATGTATAAATGCAGTATGTACAAATAACAATAAGTTTCTGTTAACATAGAGTCAACCTGAAAAATTCAATGCCATGGCTGGGATTTCAACCACGGATCTCCCGGTTTCCGTCCAGTCACTCTTAAGGGGAGGCATCCATGAAAAATGCTAACATCCAAAGTTCACATCAGAACTGCTTGAAATTTTGTCATTATGTGGGGTACAAGAAATCCAGTTAAGCTTTCAAAATTCATCTTTCTATCTTAAATAGTTTTTTCAAAATAAAATATTTAGTGCTTTTTATAGTGTGATTTTTGTGTTATATAAAAAGTTCCAAGTCATAGTTTTTCTTTTAGAAACTTTAAATTTTAGATTCAAGTTTCTATGTATATCAGTTACAAAAGTTGCTATACTTTTAAAGGGTGTGTCAAATATTTTTGAAAAAAAAAAAATATGTGTGAATATATTAAATTTTCCTTAAATTTTTTGCAATTTTGAGATTTAAAATTCAATAGTAAATAAACTGTTTAATTTACATAAACAAAAATACCAACTTTTATTAAGTATTTATTTAGGAATATGTATGCAAAGTTTCATACGAATTCGTTGAGAATTGCAGAACGTGGAGCATTTTGAACATACAAAAATGTTGAAAAATTGAGAGTGGAGAAAAATGAATTTAAAGTTTTATATAGAAATTACACTACTTTCTTTACTTTGAAATCCCCATGCATCATATACAGGCCATACAACTATATTATTACCTTCTTTCCCTTTAATTTGGTTACCTTTGTCATTTATTTGTAATTTTCCTATCTACAATAGTTTTTACACAAAAAAAAAAAAAAAAAAAAAAAAAAAGGATAGTTGAATTTTTTGCTGGAATTTCTTTACATTAGGAAACTTGTTAAATTGTCTACAATTTTTGTTACAAATGATTGAAACTTTGGATTCTGATTTCTTTAGATAATAGTTACAAAACTGTATATACTCATTTGCCCATGTCTAATGGTTCTGTAGGAGAAAATTTAAGGAATATGATAGAATTTTCTTGAATTTTTGTCAATTTTCTGTTTTCAAAACCAATCATTATTAAGTTTTTGATATACAGCCATAATGATACCAACTTTTATAGAAAACTTATCTAGGAATATACATATATGCAAAACTTAAAGAAATTCATGGAAAACTTCACCGTCTGGAGTATTAGCAGTATTAAAAAAATGCTAAAAATTGGACTCAAGGAAAAATCTAGCTAGAAGCTCTAAATATAAACAATATTTTTCTCTATGTTTCAAAACCCTCCTGCACTATATGAAGACCACTCAACTAGTTTATTATCCTTTTCTTTTAATTTAGTCACTTTTAACTGCTTCGTTGCAGATTTATATTTGCTCAATGAACTTTGAGCACTTTGTTTTTGTTTCACTTATCCCTAATACTGCTAATTTTCTTGCTAACAGGACTTACTTTGCTTGCTGCAACTTTTACCTTAACATTTAGAATAGCTTCATAACCATATTAAATTCATAAACAGCTGCAGTTACTGTAACTTTCAATTTCTTTCTTGATACAAAAACTTCTTTGTGACATTTACTCCATGCAAACTTTCATTGGCATTCTGTGTTTCTTGATGGAACTCTCTAGTGGAACAGTACGAACTACTTTCTTTACTTTTGTCTATGAGATGGAAATTGTAAGTAGAATAGTTCATGCAGTTCATACCCATGGTCATACAAAACTTCTGCATACAAATATTAACCTTACCAATGTCCAGAAATGCATCAACCATTCTTCTATTTACATTAAAAGGTGACCTGCTAGAATCACTGTAAACTCTTGGGCTATAATATGTTTTCACTTAACATTTACCCCAAGCAGAGCATTCTAGTATAATTACTATTATGATTAGCAAACCTTAAAGTTTCATTATATTCTGCTTTGAAATAGCCACTGTACTGCTAACCTAACCTGGTATGAATCATATAGGTAACTACTGTTGCAACAAGAAATCAATAGTGTCAAATCAGGCTTTATTCCTATTCTAAACAATAGTAATCTAATATAAGCTGCTGTCCACAGCTTTCACTTGCATGTAAACCATATTCACAACCTTACATGTGGAAATGTTTGTTTACTTTCAAAAGTAGGAACCAATATATGAAACCGGGAGCACAAGCTGAGCAGAACTGTTCAATAGCTTTCACAAACATCCAGAAGATGTCTCTGCACATTACCACAGTCTATGAAATCCAACCGCGTAGTTTAAACGTGAGAATTCCATTAATTTTTTTGTGACAGGCTAGCAAAGGCAATATAAATGGCCCCACCCATCCGCACATGGACATTTAAATAATGACGTAACAGCTCTTTAAATGGCACTAGGGTGTAACTGATGGCAGATTCTGAAACTACAATCTTTAAACATAATTTTAAGGCAAAAAATGGAAAATGTCGTTTTTGAGGAAATTTCACTGATGCCTCCCCTTAACCATTGAGCTACCATAGCCAATGTGCCATCATGATGTTAAATTCTCCAATCGACTCGTATGTTTTCCAGGTAAACATACAATATAAGTTGTAATATTACTTACAATATTAAGTCGCCACAAATTGTATCTCAAATCAAGGATCCCTAGCAGTTTACCGAGAAACATACGAGTCAATTGGAGAATTTGTCATGACGGCAAGTTGTCCATGGTAGCTCAAACGTTAAGAGCGACTGGACAGAAACAGAGAGATCCATGGTTCAAATCTTGGCCATGGCATTGCATTTTTCAGGCTGATTATCCATTTATGTATAAATTTGAATTACTTAGAACTGGGTTGTAAATAAAGTAAGTTCAACTATATTTGAAGTGTGCTATATATTATGTTTAGATTTCTCACTATTTGTTTGTACTTTAAATTTCTTTTAATGTCTGTTCAAGATTTTTTTTATTGTAATTTATGTCCTCCAACGTTAAGTCATATCGGACGATGAATGGAATGGGTGAAATGATGCTTAAATGAGCCCAGGATCCATAGAGCTTGGAGTTACCTGACATTCATCTTTCAGGATAAGGGAAAACCCCAGAAAAAACCTTATCCAGGTAACTCACCCTGGCTGAGATTTTAACTCGGGACCTCTGGAGTGTGAGGCAAACATGCTACCACCACGGTACCGAGGCGGGCAGATTTATTGTTGAAACCTGTACATTTGTGTATGTATCTTTATTCATGACCAAATAGTTATAGCTCAGATTATAAAGATTTAGTATATATGAGTAGAAAACTTACTGAATAATATAATAGATTGGTTGCAAAATCTATTTGTAGTTGGTTTATTGATATTCGTCACTTACTTTTTATATTAATGAGAGACTACTTTCAAAGGCAATCGCCTCCATTTTCAATCTTTTCAACTAGCATCTGTTGTTGTCTGCTCTCTCTCTGGTGGTGGAACTGGTCCTTGGACACATTTTAATAAGTGAATTTCTCGTTCTATATCACGATTCTCCTTCCAAAAATGGTATGCTACTGCCAATTTATCTATTTCTTTGTTCCTGATGTTCCTAAAATGCTCTTTAAGCCTAGATAAATTGGTGGTAGCATACCATTTTTGGAAGGAGAATCATGATATAGAACGTGAAATTTACCTATTAAAAAATGTCCAAGGTCCAGCTGCATTAACCACATGGGAAAAAATCTTCATAAAGAAACATGAAAGAAAATTGTTTAATTTAGACACTACCTTTGAAGAAAACCCAAACTTTAAGTTCATCAAGATACGGACAGAGATGCACCTATTACCTCCGAGGAGTTCACCGAACCGACGTCCATTAGTCGACAACAGCTGATGATGTTAGGAAGATCCTAACGAAACGTGTTCTAGGTAAAGGCACCTTGGAATTACCTTATATAACAAGCTACCCGATAATATTAAACTCACCACCTCAGAAACTGCATTTAAGCACAAGGTGAAACGTCTGCTATTGCAACATTGTTTTTACTCAGTTGATGAGTTTTTAAATACTTTTCCATGAACCCCTTCTGGGTGTGTAATTTATTATACTAGGTTGACAATATCTGCACTTCCTAACTGTGTGAAAAAGTTCCTGTTATAACATTGTTTTTATAATATGGGTGATTTTTTTTTTTTCAATATCAACTACAGATAAATTGTTATATTGCACATACAGTTTCTGAAGTTTTCATTTCTAAACTTGTGTTGTGTAAATGTTTACTGTATAAGAGAAGGTTGCTATTATTCAGTGGAAGAATACTTAAAACATGATCAACATATCAATGCTTCCTAAAATGATGTTTGTGAATAAATACCTGTGCAACTTCGGAGGTGATACTTGTAATATTCAGAAAAGCTGTAAAAAATATCCTACTAAAAGTAATGTCACAGACAACAGATGAGTTTCTTAGAAGTAAAATTAAATAATAAAGTAAATATTGATTTTTTTTTGGTAAAAATTATGACTCTTACATACTTCTTAAAAATGTAATACATTAAACCATTATGTGACCTAAGTTGCCTTATTCTTAATTACTATTTGTATTATTATTCTGTTAATTACTACTGCATTACTTTAATCACCATTGTATTATTTAACTACTATTGTATTATTTAATTACTATTGTATTATTCAAAATTGTATTACTCATAAGAAATGTATTATTCTTATGGGTACAAATTTGACGAAGCCATGAATATTGTATATTCCTAAGGTGAATAAAACTATCTATCTATCTATCTAATTATTAGTTATAAGTACTTGACGTGTCCTATATCATTTACTATGGTCAAAAGGATGAATAAATTCAATACAATACAAATACTAGCAATAAGTGGAGCATTGAGTATTAGTTCGACTCAAAATTATATTAATGTTCTCCCATGTTGTCAATTTATTTTGGTTTATCACTCCTTTTAATAATTTTGGATTTGGATCAATGTCATGATTTTCATTCCAAAAATAAAATGCTACTCCTGACTTATCTTCTTGTTTCAATCTGATTTTTCTAAAGTGCTCCTTGACTCTGCTTTTTAGATTTCTTTTAGTTTGACCTATGTAGCATTTTTCACAATTTTTACTACTTATTTGGTACATTCCGAATATGTTAACCGATGGGATTTCATCTTTTGTTTTGGAATTTAGCAATTTTACAACTGAGTGTCCATTAGTAGGTGCCAAGATTATATTTTGTTTCTTGAAGATCTTTTTAAATTTATTAAATGTTTTTGGGTGATATGTGAATGAACTGAATATGCTGTTGCTTTCATTTTCTTTTGTAAATGTGGTTGCTTCCTTAATGGTTTTTTTTTAGTTTAGTTTTTCTAATTTTTTTCAACACCAAACTTTTGTTGTATCCATTTTCTTCAGCTATGTGTAGTATTGCTTTTTGTTCTTTGAAATATTCTTTATCCATGAGTATGTTGACTAGTCTGTGTGTAAGGCTGTTTATTACTGCATGTTTATGTATAATTGGGCTGTAGCTATTATTTTTTATGTAATTTTCTGAATGCGTTGGTTTCCTGTAATTTCCAAATTTCAATTTTGTGATGTTCCTGATGATATTTAGATTCAAGAAAGAGAGTTGTCCATTGATTTCCTTTTCTATTGTGAATTTGATAGACCTTTCTTGCAGATTGAGTAATTTTAATGCATCATCTAAATGTTTATTTGGTACAATTGCAAAGATGTCATCACAATATCTATATCAAACTTTGAAGGTCAATGGGAAGGACTTTTTGATTTGTGTTTCAAACGCACTCATAAATAAGTTAGCCAAAAAAGGTGAAAGTGCACTGCTCACTGATAACCCTGATTTTCTACTTTTAGTGTTTTCTATTAAAGCTGAAGAAGTTTTGTTCAATGCATATTTTTGTTAGTGAAATGTATTCTTCTGCTTCTATTGCTTCCATTTCTATTGTAGTTCGCCATTTTTAATAGTGTTTGTAATTTTTCTGTTGGTATGTTTGGAAATAAAGATGTGATATCAAATGAAACCAGTCTGTCAGTTTTGTCCAAATTTATATCTTTGATTTTTCTATGAGATCTAAAGAGTTTTTTTTTTTTTAAATTGGCACTTTCAAATTTTAGGAAACTATTGAATTTATTTAGTAACCATTTGGCCAAATTATATGTGGGGGCATTTATGCTACTAGTGATTGGTCTTCATGCCTTTCCCTGTTTTATGAGTTTTGGCAGCCCATATACCTTTGGTAATATTGGATTATCTACTTTAATTTTATGAAATTCTTTTTTTGTTGATTATTTTGCTCTCTTTTAGAGTTTTATTTGTGGTTTCAATGCAGTACTTTAATGGGTTAGTTTCTACTTTTTGGTAATTATTGTCTTCTAACAAATCTTCCATCCTCTAAAAACCAGAGTCAAAGAGCACTTTAGAAACATCAGATTGAAACAAGAAGATAAGTCAGCAGTAGAATTTCATTTTTGGAATAAAAATCATGACATTGATCCAAATCCAAAATTATTAAAAGGAGTGATAAACCAAAATAAATTGACAACATGGGAGAACATATTCATATGGAAAAACAAGGATCGCGTAATGAACTTTGAAATCCCACCAGTAGATAATTTGGCAAAGAAGTTCATAGTTCCACCACCAGAGAGAGCAGACAACAGATGTTAGTTGGAAAGAGATTGAAAATGGAGGCGATTGCCTTTGAAACTAGTCTCTCATTAATATAAAAAAGTAAGTGACAAGTATCAATAAACCAACAATAAATAGTTTTTTCGATTAGTTTTGATGTCACTGTTACTAAATTCCTCCAAATACATAATAGATTGGTTTTAAAAATTACTTTAAAAGAAATGTGATGCAGAAATGACGAAAAATACCTATTTTTAGAAGATGGTATGGGATGCATCCTAAAAAAGAAGGGAGAGCAATTTTAAAATTGAGTGTCCATTAGTAAGTGCCAAGATGATATTTTGTTCCTTGAAGATCTTTTTAAATTTATTAAATGTTTTTGGGTGATATGTGAATGAACTGATTATGCTGTTGCTTTCTTTTTCTTTTGTAAATGTGGTTACTTCCTTAACTAAAGAAAATCATTAAGGAAGCAACCATATTTACAAAAGAAAAAGAAAGCAACAGCATGTTCAGTTCATTCACATATCACCCAAAAACATTTAATAAATTTAAAAAGATCTTCAAGGAACAAAATATAATATTGGCACCTACTAATGGACACTCAGTTTTAAAATTGCTAAATTCCAAAACAAAAGATGAAATCCCATCATTTAACAGATACGGAATATACCAAATAAGTTGTAAGAATTGTGAAAAATGCTACATAGGTCAAACTAAAAGAAATCAAAAAACCAGATTCAAAGAGCACTTTAGAAACATCAGATTGAAACAAGAAGATAAGTCAGCAATAGCATTTCATTTTTGGAATGAATATCATGACATTGATCCAAATCCAAAATGATTAAAAGGAGTGATAAACCAAAATAAATTGACTACATGGGAGAACATATTCATATGGAAAAACAAGGATCGCGTAATGAACTTTGAAATCCCACCAGTAGATAATTTGGCAAAGAAGTTCATAGTTCCACCACCAAAAAGAGAGAGAGAAGACTGAAAATGCAGGCGATTGCCTTTGAAACTAGTCTCTCAATAATATAAAAAAAGTAAGTGACGAGTATCAATAAACCAACTACAAATAGATTTTGCGATTAACTTGTTACTAAATTCCTCCAAACATATATATTACCAAAACCTGTTTTAAAACTGAACGCAGCTGAAAATGGGAGACATGGTTGGAGAATATTGAAAGAGGAATGAGGGAATTAGATGTGGAGTAATTAGATTGGAAGAACAGAGAAAAGTGCAGAAAAAAGATAAAAGCTTGAACTTTGGATGCAAGAATGTGTTTTTACATTGAAACTTGTTTATAAATAAAAGTTTATTCATTATATAAATGTTCTTAAAACTGCATAATTTTATTATCTTCTATGATGGAAGGGTTGAAAACAGTGTTGTTATAATAAATTAAATTTGACAAAGTTGATATTTCAGTATTGCAAATCATATGGTCAATTAAATTAACTGAAGTAAAAAAAAAAAAATGTTTTATTACATGCAGCCAGTTAATAGTCATTTGCTCTATAAATTTATTATTGAATTGCAAAACTGTTACAAAGTTTTCATAGTTTTTTTTTTTTTAATAATGAAACAATGATCCAACAAGATTGTCATAAATTAACTCCCCCACCTTCAGAAGGTAGATCATGGGATGCATAACATGTCTGGAATGTCCATTCTTGGATTGCTGTTGTCTTTTATAATTATGATTTTATGTCCCTAATTCTGATAAAGCAACTTTTATCCCTTCTGATCATACTTATGACAATAATACAAGGGTTGGAAAGAAATAAGTGGCAATATGTAATCCTTTCGTAAACCATTTATTGTACAATCATGAGACTTCCCCAAGCCTTCAAAGTAATCCTGCAGCATGTCAGATGTGGTGAAGTCACTGGATACCAGCAGCAGTGCCCTCTTTGTTGACATCTGCAAGAGAGTACCCTACTGCTCCAAGTATGGCAACTCTGGTGAAATGCGTCCCTCACAGGGATTCTTTCATCTTAGCCTCATGTCCAGTGAATAGGATAGATGCTCTAGAACCTTCCAGCCCTATCATGTAAACAGATTCTGCACACAATGGGAGTTGTCATGCAAAACAATGGATTGGATTGCTGACTCAGAAGTTGTGTCATTTCCTTCGTAATGCAGGACGAAGATGCTGTTCCAAAAACCTGCAGTAATACACTGCATTTATGGTCTGGTTCCGAGGAACTTCATGCCATATAATGACATCTTGTATGTCATACACAGCTATCAGCATCACCTTCACATTCTCTGGTTCCAGACACAGCTGATGGGTGGCACCATTCGTTGATTAGTGCAAAAGTTCTGTCTCGTAAGGGCATGCTCATGTTTTGTCCAATACAATGATCCTGTGCATGAACACGTTACCTTCTCGTCTGTAACATGAGAAATGATCACCAGCGAGGGCGTATCTGTGCCATCTTGAATATCTGTAAGGTGGTGTGGTACCCACCGGGATGTCATTTTTCGGTAACCAGGACACTGTGCAATACATTCAACACAGTCCTCTGGGTTGTTCCTACCTCATTAGCCAATTCCCTTGAGGTCCACCTCCTGTCCACAAAGATTTAATCAAATCAATGACTGTTATAAACTCCACATTGACCTCCACCAGGTTCTTGATGCACATTTTCATGTCCTGCACAAAAAGTTGCAACCCAACGTGCCAGTTCTATACGTCAATGCTTCATTCCCACATGATTCACATAGTCCTGAGTGACATTCCCTTGTGTTTTTTCCACGGGCCACTTTGATTTTTATCCACGACATTATTCTAACTTGGAAAACATCACGTTTAGGGTTGCGTACTTCGACAGTTTAGTAAACACAAGCCACTCCTATCACTGCAGCACCTACATTAGTGTCACCACCCAAATTGTATTGTTCTACCCATCTTATACATGTGCTGCTGCCTGAAATGCAAACAAAACTCCCTGCACAGGGAGACAACAGCGTTGCCACTTATTTCTTCCCAACCCTTACTGTGTAATTGAAGATGACATCAGTGCCAGTATTTACAACTAGTGAAAGGATTTTCACACCTAAGCCTCATTCGGCCACAAGATGTGAGCACTAAACACTAAAGAAAGGTTGATTGAAAATGTTAACCAAGGTTAAATATTGAAAGGGTAGAGTCATACTGAAATGCTGAAACTTCAATGCCATAGATGGAATATGAACCATGGATCTTCCGATCTCTGTCTGGCTGCTCTTAACCACTGAGCTACTATGGCCAATGTACAAGCATGATGCCTTAAAGTACATCCAGCACAATAAACCGCCATTAAGGTAGTTGTCTCATGTTTAAGAGAACTCCTAGGAAAAACGCGAGTCAGTTGAATTTCATGTCATGCTGGCACATTGGTCATAGTAGCTCAATGGTTAAGAGCAGCTGGATGAATACCAGAGGATCCGTGACTCAAATCCTGGCAATGACATTGAATTTTTCAGTCTGACTCTACCCTTTCATACTGTGTCCTACACAGGAACAAATAAATGTTAAATATTACCATTATAAACATAGAAAAGTGTAATATTTATATTTTAAAATAAATCAGTTTTAAAAATTTCTAAGACACTTTGTTTCCATTGGTGGTCAAAGTTGGCAGCACAAGTTCTGGTATTGCTATAGTTAATAACTGCCACATTTTTATTTTTATCACTACTGTCATCAAACATTTGAGAAAGAAATTACCTTTTGTGGACACAAAACTATTTGTTGTTGTTGCTGCTGCTAAGCTCAGCAGTGCTTGTGTCAGTTGATAGCACAAAATGTTTTCTGATATCAACAAAAACCACATTTGGTTTACCTACTAACAATTCTAATGGTGTATTCTTATCCACCCATTGAAAATTCAAATTGGGCGTGGGAATCCCCAGAGAGTTCACTGAACTTTCTTCAGGCAGTGCTTGTGTCTGAAGTGTTGTATTTCCTTCAGGTGCTACGATATTGGGCTCTGCTGTTGGTGCAGAAATTGTAAATGTTGGTGCTCCTGTCTGAAATGTTGTATTTCCTTCAGGTGCTACGATATTACGAGCTGTTGTTGGTGCGGAAATTGTAAATGTTGGTGCTCCTGTCTGAAGTATTGTATTTCCTTCAGGTGCTAGGATATTAGGAGCTGTTGTTGGTGCGGAAATTGTAAATGTTGGTGCTCCTGTCTGAAGTATTGTATTTCCTTCAGGTGCTACGATATTACGAGCTGTTGTTGGTGCAGGAATTGTAAATGTTGGTGCTCCTGTCTGAAGTATTGTATTTCCTTCAGATGCTACGATACTGGGCTCTGCTGTTGCTGCAGAAATTGTAAATGTTGGTGCTCCTGTCTGAAATGTTGTATTTCCTTCAGGTGCTACGATATTACGAGCTGTTGTTGGTGCGGAAATTGTAAATGTTGGTGCTCCTGTCTGAAGTATTGTATTTCCTTCAGGTGCTACGATATTAGGAGCTGTTGTTGGTGCGGAAATTGTAAATGTTGGTGCTCCTGTCTGAAGTATTGTATTTCCTTCAGGTGCTACGATATTACGAGCTGTTGTTGGTGCAGAAATTGTAAATGTTGGTGCTCCTGTCTGAAGTATTGTATTTCCTTCAGGTGCTACGATATTACGAGCTGTTGTTGGTGCGGAAATTGTAAATGTTGGTGCTCCTGTCTGAAGTATTGTATTTCCTTCAGGTGCTACGATATTACGAGCTGTTGTTGGTGCGGAAATTGTAAATGTTGGTGCTCCTGTCTGAAGTATTGTATTTCCTTCAGGTGCTACGATATTACGAGCTGTTGTTGGTGCAGAAATTGTAAATGTTGGTACTCCTGTCTGAAGTATTGTATTTCCTTCAGGTGCTACGATATTACGAGCTGTTGTTGGTGCGGAAATTGTAAATGTTGGTGCTCCTGTCTGAAGTGTTGTATTTCCTTCAGGTGCTACGATATTAGGAGCTGTTGTTGGTGCGGAAATTGTAAATGTTGGTGCTCCTGTCTGAAGTGTTGTATTTCCTTCAGGTGCTACGATATTAGGAGCTGTTGTTGGTGCGGAAATTGTAAATGTTGGTGCTCCTGTCTGAAGTGTTGTATTTCCTTCAAGTGCTACGATATTAGGATCTGTTGTTGGTGAGGAAATTGTAAATGTTGGTGCTCCTGTCTGAAAAGTTGCATTTCTTTCAGGAGCTACGATATTAGGATCTGTTGGTGAGAAAATTGTAAATGCTGGTGCTCCTGTCTGAAGAGCTGCATTTCTTTCAAGTGCTACGATATTAGGATCTGTTGTTGGTGAGAAAATTGTAAATGTTGGTGCTCCTGTCTGAAGAGCTGCATTTCTTTCAAGTGCTACGATATTAGGATCTGTTTTTGGTGCGAAAATTGTAAATGTTGGTGCTCCTGTCTGAAGTGTTGCATTTCTTTCAGGTGGTATGATATAAGGATCTGTTGTTGGTGCGAAAATTGTAAATGTTGGTGCTCCTGTCTGAAGTGTTGCATTTCTTTCAGGTGGTATGATATTAGGATCTGTTGTTGGTGCAGAAATTGTAAATGTTGGTGCTCCTGTCTGAAGAGTTGTATTTCCTTCAGGTGGTATGATATTAGGATCTGTTGTTGGTGAGGAAATCATAATTACTTCAGAGTTGTCTTCATTTTTTGTATAATTGGGATCTGGCACAGTTCCCTTCACATGACAAATAAACATATGGTATTCTAAGATACCAAATGTGTCACAGCCATTACCACATACCTCACATATAAACATGCTATTGTATTCATGTGCTTTTATATGATTTTCTTTTTCCTTTGAATTTTTGAACACCATTTGACATTCTGAACAGCTTTCAAAATTCACATGGACAATTTTCAGATGTAATTGTAGCATTTCCTTACTAAAGTATATCTCCTCACAGAGAACACACTGATTAGGATTGTAGCCTGTGTGCACACGCCAATGGTTTTGGTATTTATCAGCGCCGAAACACATAAGTCTGCAAATATAGCATTCAAACATTTTCTGTGTATTATTATCAGCTTGCTTCCTTATTTTAGGTGTGATTTTAATATATTCTTTCTTTTTCTTCTGTTGCTGTGTAGCACGAACTGGCATTCTTTTTGGACAAGGATACCATCCTAATCCATAAGTTTTGAAAACCTTTAAATACCTTTTCATAGTTTCTCTGAGAACAGACTCAGAATTTTCAGGGTTGATGTTTGACATAAAGCATGCTTTGATGTGTAGTTCAAAATGTTTCTGAAAGGGATAAATTCTGTGACATCTGGTACATTTGAAGACAGTATTAGTGTCTATATGAGAAAGTACATGTACTTCTAATTCAACTTTATCCAGGAAAAAGATTCCACAACAGTCACACAGATATGAAGGTACGTTCCTAGCATGCACATATTTATGATGCAGATAATGGTATTTGCTACTAAATGCCCTTTTACAAACCTCACACCAAAATAAAGTAGTAAGGAATCGATCATTCAGTCTATGATTCCGTATGTGTTGCCAACGGTCATCTTCATTGACAATCTTTTTGCATGCCACACATCTCATTAAATTGAAACCTGTATGCATTCGCCAATGCTCTATTAGGTTCCAATTCTTGTCAAACAACCCACAAACCAGGCAAGCCTCTGATGTGGATCTTGATTCTACTGTTGAGTTACTCTTATGCTTCTGTAAATGTTTTATCAATATAAACCTTCCATAATATTTTTTTGAACAGATGATGCAGCTCAAAGTTCCTTCCCAACACTGCTCTATGTGCTGCTTCAAATATATAAGCTCTGCAAACTCTTTTTCACACCTGGGACATGTAAACATTTGTGCGTTTGGCTCCATTACTGTGTTGCTGCAGCAATGTGCAAGGAAAGCACACTGTGTGTCAAACACCTGATCACACATTTCACAGTAATATTTTATTCTTTTTGCTTTCTGTGTGCTCTCAGTAGAGGAGCTGCTTATTCTTTTTGCTTTCTGTGTGCTCTCAGTAGAGGAGCTGCTGTGCCAACTTGCTGATTCACTATCGGAACTGGAAAAATAAAACATCTGAATGTTAATGTTCTGGACGATCTAATGGTACAGATGTTAACATATTCAGTTTCATTGCTTCATTTGTCATACTGATAGTATTTTCATCCAGTGATAATAACAATCTCACTTCTACAGAACCTTCATTTGAACTTGTGGCTGGCTTAATGGTAATTTTCTTGGCACCAAGGAACATCCTGTATGCCAATGTTTTAAACTCAAGTGTGACACTTCTCATGCAAAAGCAATAACTACATATCTTCGTCACTGATTTTGGAAATGATGTTTCTGTGCTGGCATGTATCTTGCACACCTTTTACAAAAATTTGAATCAACACTCATTAGTTCTTCATAACCATCTAAATAAAACCATGCTTTGTAAATAAATAAATAAAACAAACTTAGGTACATGGAGCAAACATTACCCAACACTCAAATGCATAAATTAATTCTACTCACATTACCATGTACAGTAAAACCTTGTTGACCTGAACTTCTTTAATGTGGACAAACAGATAACCTGGACCAGTTTTGAAAGACAAGGAAAAAAAAAGTTGTTTGGTGTAGTAAATAATGACTTACCACAAAAGTGAATCGAAGATATTGACAAACTGCTTCACTCACACTGTTTTTTCCCAGGACATGTTTCAAGAGCTTTTGCTCTTATCAGCTGGAACTCGACTTGTGCAAATTGTAGTGGTTTCCTCTTTCTCCATATCATCGACAGATGGCATGATGTACTTGTCAAAGATCTCTGGTGGTGGAGTTTCAAAATTCATGACTCTATGACGAAATGTTGACATCAGAACATATAACATTAAAAATGGTGAAACAGAAAAATCAGCAGTGGCTTTTCATTTTCTGAATACTAGACATGACTTCAACTTGGAAATCTCTTTAATAAAATACGTTAATCACCCCATAGACCTTTCCATATGGGAAAATATCTTCATTAACAAAAATTGTCATAGAGTCATGAATTTGGACACTCCACCAACGGACACCTTCGACAAGAACATCAGCCCATCTATCGACGATATGGAGAAAGAGGAAGCCACTACAATTTGCACCAGTCGAGTTCCAGCTGATGATAAGAGCAAAAGCTCTTGAAACATGTCCTGTGAAAAAACAGTGTGAGTGAAGCAGTGTGTCATTATCTTCTCAATTCACTTTTGTACTAAGTTGTGCTTCACTGTCTCTATGCTTCGTTCAATTTTATACTCTGAAATGATGACTTCTTTTGCGGACGATAAATAGCTATTCTGAGTAGGTACATTACTTGAATTCTCTCACCAGTGGGCAAATTCATTGCACTCACCTCACCTGCTTGGGTCCAGATTGGAAGAGAAACTTTGATAAAGTCATGGAAGAAGTTGTGGCCTGATGTGTGTGACTTGCCACAAAACAAGATTGAAGAAGAAGAAAAATTAAGGGTGGAAGAAAATTTTATAGACATTTTTAAAAACATTGATGGCTGTTCTGATGTTGATGAAGAAATTGACAATGACGGAGGTTATAAACCGATTACATTATTGCATCATGCAGTGTTACTGAAAATAAAGAGTATTCACATTCAGACAATGTTGATCAACCAGCTGTGGATATGACCCACACAAAAAACAGTAACAAACAGAGAAATTGATAAATCCTTTCATGGAAGTGTTGAAAACAGTGTTGTTGTATAAATTAAATTAGTTGGGAGTTGATTAGTGACACAAAACAACACTTACTTTTAAATTTTCCTGGAACCGGTTTCTGAGGCCTTCCCTCTATGTCCGGCTGAAGATAGAGAGAAGGCCTCAGAAACCGGTTCCGGGAAAATTTAAAAGTAAGTGTTGTTTTGTGTCACTAATCGACTCCCAATTAATTTAATTTAAGAGAAATTGATGCTTTATTTCGAGAGTCAAGCCAAATTAACTTCTAATGTTAAAGCGGATGTGAGATAAGTGATACACTAAACTGAGACAGCAGAAGCTCACTACTGTTATGACCCACACACAAGCAGTAACAAACATAGAAAAATTGATGCTTTATTTCCAGAGTCAAGCCAAATGAACTTCAAATGTTAAAGCAGATGTGAGATAAGCGATACACTAAACTGAGATAACAGAAGCTCACTACTGTTATGACCCACACACAAGCAGTAACAAACATAGAGAAACTGATGCTTTATTTCGAGAGTCAAGCCAATTTAACTTCTAATGTTAAAGCGGATGTCAGATAAGTGATGCACTAAACTGAGACAGCAGAAGCTCACTACTGTTATGACCCACACACAAGCAGTAACAAACATAGAGAAACTGATGCTTTATTTCGAGAGTCAAGCCAAATTAACTTCTAATGTTAAAGCAGATGTGAGATAAGCGATACACTAAACTAAGTCAGCAGAAGCTCACTACTGTTATGACCCACACACAAGCAGTAACAAGCACAGAGAAATTGATGCTTTATTTCAAGAGTCAAGCCAAATGAACATCTAATATTAAAGCGGATGTGACATAAGTGATACACTAAGCTGAGACAGCAGAAGCTCACTACTGTTATGACCCACACACAAGCAGTAACAAACACAGAGAAATTGATGCTTTATTTCAAGAGTCAAGCCAAATGAACTTCTAATGTTAAAGCGGGTGTGAGATAAGCGATACACTAAACTGAGATAGCAGAAGCTCACTACTGTTATGACCCACTCACAAGCAGTAACAAACACAGAGAAATTGATGCTTTATTTCAAGAGTCAAGCCAAATGAACTTCTAATGTTAAAGCGGATGTGAGATAAGCGATACACTAAACTGAGATAGCAGAAGCTCACTACTGTTATGACCCACACACAAGCAGTAACAAACACAGAGAAATTGATGCTTTATTTCAAGAGTCAAGCCAAATGAACTTCTAATGTTAAAGCGGATGTGAGATAAGCGATACACTAAACTGAGATAACAGAAGCTCACTACTGTTGTGACCCACACACAAGCAGTAACAAACATAGAGAAATTGATGCTTTACTTTGAGAGTCAAGCCAAATGAACTTCTAATGTTAAAGCAGATGTGAGATAAGCGATACACTAAACTGAGAAAGCAGAAGCTCGCTGCTGTTATGACCCACACACATGCAGTAACAAACATAGAGAAATTGATGCTTTATTTCCAGAGTCAAGCCAAATGAACTTCAAATGTTGAAGCGGATGTGAGATAAGCGATACCCTAAACTGAGACAGCAGAAGCTCACTGCTATTATGACCCACACACAAGCAGTAACAAACATAGAGAAATTTATGCTTTATTTCAAGAGTCAAGCCAAATGAACTACTAATGTTAAAGCGGATGTGAGATAAGCGATACACTAAACTGAGACAACAGAAGCTCACTGCTATTATGACCCACACACAAGCAGTAACAAACATAGAGAAATTGATGCTTTACTTTGAGAGTCAAGCCAAATGAACTTCTAATGTTGAAGCGGATGTGAGATAAGTGATACACTAAGCTGAGATAGCAGAAGCTCACTGCTGTTATTGCCCACACACAATCAGTAACAAACAGAGAAATTGATGCTTTATTTCAAGAGTCAAGCCAAATGAACTTCTAATGTTAAAGCGGATGTGAGATAAGTGATACACTAAACTGAGACAACAGAAGCTCACTGCTGTTATGACCCACACACAAGCAGTAACAAACATAGAGACATTTATGCTTTACTTCGAGAGTCAAGCCAAATGAACTTCTAATGTTAAAGCGGATGTGAGATAAGTGATACACTAAACTGAGACAACAGAAGCTCACTGCTGTTAAGGCCCACACACAAGCAGTAACAAACATAGAGAAACTGATGCTTCATTTCGAGAGTCAAGCCAAATGAACTTCAAATGTTAAAGCGGATGTGAGATAAGCGATACACTAAACTGAGGCAACAGAAGCTCACTGATGTTATGACCCACACACAAGCAGTAACAAACATAGAGAAACTGATGCTTTATTTCGAGAGTCAAGACCAATGAACTTCTAATATTAAAACAGATGCAAAAATGGCTGCTCGTAAGTGATGCACTAAAGAGAGACAGCAGAAGCTCACTGTGTATTTTACTACAGACTAGTTTATAGCAATATTGTGTACAGGGAAAATACATAGGCTATTACAGTGCATACAGTGATGTGTTTTTACGTGAAAGTGTGCCAATAAAATATTTTGGTGATGTTGTGCATGTTTATTTTTATTGCTTTTCTGCAATTCTCTGAATTTTGGTTAAATCAGATTGGCCCTGGTGCGAACTGATCTGGGTAAACAAGGTTCTACTGTAATTGTTAAACATATAACATTTCCAAATTTACTATTGTTTTCTTGGAAAAACAGACTGTTTTTCAGTAAAAGATAGATATAAAAATTTACAAATTATTTTCCATATTAAAGTAGTCTGGAGTGAGGGGATTTTTCTTAAAACTTTTGTGTTGCTTATTTGGAAGAGCTAAACTTCAATAAAATACCAACTTTGTTTTTAACTCTTTCAGTCCCAAATCATTTTGCTTCATATGCCAGTCTTCCTCTAATTTAAAACTCCTTTTCATAAGGCATCTCGACACCTTCAAGCAACTGACTTGAATATCCATGATTGTTGTGGCGACATGCAGTGGACAGGCCATCCATTCAAAGCCAGAAATCATAAGTTTGAGTCTTGGCAACTGCAGTAAAATATGCTTGTGCTAAAGGACGGGGGGGGGGGGGGGGGGGCATGTAAATTAATCTGTACGCTGATGCTTGTGGATATTGATGGGAAATCACTTACTGCAGTTGCTTGGATTTTGCCCTTTTATACTTAGAACAAGTATAAAAACAGCTACAATTTAATTGTAAAAATAATATAATATTTACAAATCAGAACATCTCAAATGCATATGTTTAATTGGTTAAGGACAGTATAACAAGAATATAGAAAAAAAAAAGGAGGGGAAGCTAAGTCTATTAAAATGGAGGTAGAACCAGAAAGGGTTAACTGACTTTTCATTTTTGAGGGGAAATGTGTAGACTCCATGAAGACTTAGAGCCCTAAAATTACACTACCAGTACTTTGAAATTTTTTTTCTTGCAGCAAAAGAGGTGACATGTAATCTTAATAATTTTGGGTTGCTGAACAAGAAAACCATTGGTGTACCATTGTCATCAATGTATTCCTGGTAATGCTAAGATATTCCTATTGAACAATCTGTGCAAAAATAAAATAGACATTTTGCTTAAGTTTATCTTAGTGCAGTACCACAATTTAAGTTAGCAATTCACAGATTTTTTAAAGGATACTTGTCCAGATTAAGTGAAATCTGATTTAAAGGGTCCAGATTAACGAGGTTTTACTGTATTATTATATGAGATGTTTAAATTGATGTGGTTTAAAGAAGAAATCCCAGAAGAATGGCTGGAATAATATGTCCATTGTATAATTAAGGAGAGCCACTGAATTGCAAGAATATAAAGCAGTCACATTACATCAACTACATAACTGAAGGGGATGGCTGAGGCGGTTTCATCTGGGGCCCACATTTGGAAGGTCCAGACTCGATTCCCAAGGCCGACCTACCTGAACCATGAGTTTTTATGGGGGCTTTTCCAGATTTATGTTTTTAAATTTGTTTTATTTTCGCTCGTTCTCCAGCTCTGACAATTCTCGAGAGGGGGAAGTGGGCTGTTGCGAGTTTTTTTAGCGGGAATTTCCAGCAGAGGAACAATGTGTATTTTAAATATTTCAGGCATTTACATATTTCAAGAACCAGTAGCCATATTATTATAATAGCGATAATAATAGGACTTACGAACACTTAAAGTCGGAATTCATGTACAGACAAAATAGCAAAGAAAGTTCACCAGCGCAAGCAGTTAAAGCCACGGGTTCCAAACAAATTTAACCTGGCAACATTATGTTTGGTTCGGAAGCAATGCCTAGCAGCAACAATGCTGATTGGCACTAGCAGACAGTTTTAACTTCCTGACCACAACACCGGATGTAGAGACTCCCATTACTACCAACAGAAGCAATTAGTGTGTGCGTGAAAGGTGTAAACGAAATATTCGAATAGAGTGGCTTTGTAATGAATATTTTGCATGATAATGAAATTGCAAGTTGGATTTCAGTGTTTTAAAGCTAATATACTCCTATATTTTCATTCTGAAGATAATGTTGAGGCTATGTTTTCAATAAATTGATCACTACTATATGTTGGTTTTATTAACCTTCCCCCTCCACATCTTGCAGCCGCAAAACATCAGAGCCGGAGATCCAACAGCCGTACTATAGCATTTGTAATGATGGCAAAAGCTTTGTTGTTTCTGGCTGAAGATATGTAAAAGTTTTACATGAATCCGCAATCCCGGACAATTTATAGGAAAAATATCATATTTTCTTATAAGTGAAGTTTTAAGTTACAAATTGTTGTATTTGTAGATATTTGTTTGCTTTACTGTTAATAGCTTCATATTTTACGTATTCTGCATCAATGCTTGATAGTACAGGAAAGACTAAATCAGAAAGATTCATGGCTGATAAAGATAAAGGAAACCATGTTAAAAATAGTGTTATTTGTCATGTGGGAAAACTGGGAATTATTGCAAAGTGGATTTTGGAAAGAACTTAGGTTAAGAACGGAAGATATTGAAAGGCAAGAAATGTTAGGAAGCTTCAACTTGAAAAGCTTACTGGAAATTTATAGAGATGGAAGTGATGTGGAACAGGGAAAAATATATAGATATTTGTGATAAAGTAGCAAGAGAAGGCTTTGCATGGGCCAAAACAAGGGTGATGGGAAGAGGAAGGGATCTGAAGAAATGCCCATTGCGATGGCATGTGCTTTTAGAATGTGAAGAAACTAGGTTGCTTAGAGAGAAGATAGGTAAAAAAGAATGGGCAAGGCTACCAAAAGAAATTCAAGCAATGAAGTTAATGAGTGTAAAAACTAGGAAAAATTTAATTGAAATTGGGAACCTTTAGGGCGAAGTAAGAGCCAAATGGTTGAGGAAGATAAGTAAATATGACGAAAATGAAGCTGAAGTTATTTTAGATAAGATACTGTCACCTAATTATCGGAAGGCACGACCGACTGGCCGCTGGGTGGGCGACAGGAGGCATTCAGGCCACGCCTACTCATTTATCTTGTAGTGTTCACTGAGGGGATGGTTGGAAAAGCATCACTAGCCATCTCTTTCCCCTCCCCCTGACGTCCGGAACCATCGGGATGATGTTCCGAGCTGCGAAGCTTCCAGAAACAGCGATCTTCCTATATAAGGCCTGCAGTGGGCAAGTCAGTTCAGTTCTTGGCGAGCAGCTGTGAAGAGCGCAGTGCTAGCAAACGGACTGGAAGACTGCGTACGTGTATCAGAGGAGTTGTACGTAATTGTGAGTGTGGAGTGCACCTGTGACAGACGAACTGGTGGATTGCAATTGTGTGCGCTACGTAATTCTATGCAATCGGCAAGTGTTCCAACTGTAATTTGGTGGAAATAAAGAACATCTTGAGTTTGCGCAATTGGACTTTTAATTTCACGAACCCACAAAGTCACAACTGGTGTCAGGAAGTGGGATAATGGCCATGGAATCGGCATTGGAAAAGATTTTGGAGAAGATGGTGGAAATGAAGGCCGAACAGACCTCGGAAATGAAGACGGCGAATGACATCGCTGAGAAAATGGAAAATAAGTTGGAGACGGCGAATAGCAACTTGACCGCAAAAATGACCGAATTAACAACGAAGACCGAAACGGCAAACAACTTGGCCACGACAATGACTGCAATGAAGGCTGAATTAACCACAGAAATGAGAGCAGCGAACGACAGTCTGGCCACGGAAATGAAGGTGGCGAACGAGGTTCTCGCTGCCAAATTTGAGGAACAGTTGGCCGGCGTGAGGGATGATGTCGCGAAGCTGGGCAAGCGGATGGGTCAAGTAGACGAGCGCTTTAATGATTTAGAGGAAAAGGCCGACAATAACGCCAAGTCCCTGAACGCCATGGTGGAAGCCGTCGAAGACCTCGCGAACCGCGTAAACAGCCTGGAGGGAAAGGCCGACCGCAACACAAAGTCCCTGAACGCCATGGTAGAAGACATCGTCGGCAGGAGGTTGAAGGACTTGAAGGCCGACGCACCGGGACGCGACACATCGGCGCGCGTCAAACCTCCAAAAAACGATGGCGCTTCAACGTTCGAGGTCCTCCGCCACCAGTTTGACACGGTGGCCAGGCATAACAAGTGGTCACCGGAGGAAGAGGCCGCACAGCTAATAGCCAGCCTCCAGGGACGGGCCGCGGAATTCCTAAACGCGGCGGCTCCCAAGGACATCTGGGAGGCCCTGGAGAACCGTTTCTGGAACCGCCTAGCCGCAGCCTACGGCAGTCAGCTGAAGACAAGGTCGCAACAGCCAGGGGAGACGCTGCAGGAGTTTGCCCTGGCGATTGAGCAGCTGGCTAGCAAGGCCTTGGTTGACCTTCCGCCGGAGTTCGTATCCCGGGAAGCCGCCTACGCCTTTGTCGACGGGGTACGAAATACCGAGATACGTCAGCGCCTAATGCTCGGCGACTACACAACCATCCACCAGGCGCTGAGGACAGCATTGAGGATGGAGGCGGCCAACGTGACGGCCACCCCGACGTCGATAACGAGGAGTGTCCACTACACTGGAGACAAAAGACCAGCCGAGGGACGCCGGCGAACACCTAGTGGCCTGTGTCGGGGATGTGGACAGCCGAGACACCTGGAGAGAGACTGCCCACACCAGGGAGAGCAGCCGGGAAAAGAGTAAGGGCCGCCGTGGCGAGGGACACGTCGGCGCCATCACCACCATCCATCCCCTCGAGTGACACTGCGCGCCGTCAGCCGGCGGATGGATGACAGCTTCATCGTGGATGGTTGGCTGAGAGGGAAGCCGTGCCGCGTACTGGTGGACACCGGGGCAGCCGTGACCATCATCAGACCCGACATAGCCAAGGATTTGCCATCTAGGAAGCCGAGCCGACCATACCAGCTGATGACGGCATCGGGCGACACCTTGCCTATGGAGAAGGAAATCCTGCTGAAGCTGAACTTGGGAAGGAGTGTCGTGCGTCTGTGGTTGTTCGTCGCGAAGGTGGCTGAGGTGATTCTGGAACTGGATGCCCTCAGGAGCCACGAGGCGACGGTCGACGTCAGCAGGAAGGTTCTGCGGCTCAACGGAGAAGAGATTATACTCCGTCAACCCGAAGAGCGCCCTGGAATCTGCAGGGTCGTCTTGAACAAAGACGTGGTTGTCCCCGCGAGGAGCGAGGTGGTGGTGACGGCGCCAATGGAAGGGCAGAGAACCAGGAACATGATGCTAGACCAGAAGACGCCTGTACACGGACTATTTGTAGCCAGGGCATTGCTGCCGTGCCGAGAGGAGGTGCCAGTCGACACCGGAGACGCCCGGACTATTCGGCAACCACCTAAACGCGTTCCGCTGGCGAAACAAGCGGCGGAACGGGATATGGTAGATGACATGAAATTCAAGGGAGTGATTGAAGAGTCTGTGAGCCCTTGGTGTTCTTCTGTAGTTCTGGTGACAAAGAAGAACGGCGAGCTACGCTTCTGCGTGGACTACAGGAAGCTGAACACTGTCACCCGGAAGGACTGTTTCCCCTTACTCTGGATTGACGATACCCTGGACACGCTAGCTGGTGCACAGTGGTTCTCGACCCTGGACCTGAAGTCGGATTACTGGCAGGGGACTCTAGACCCAAGAGACAAGGAAAAGTCTGCATTCTCGACAGGCCAAGGACTCTGGCAGTTCACAGTTATGCCTTTTGGCCTCTGCAATGCACCAGCCACATTTCAATGCCTCATGGAATCAGTAATGAGAGGATTATCACAAGACACATACCTGCTATACTTGGACGACATCATCGTCGGCAAGACGTTCGAAGACCATCTCGACAACCTGGGCAAGGTGTTACAGAGAATGCAGGCAACCAACTTGAAGCTGAACGCGAAGTGCCAGCTATTCCGCAAAGAAGCTAACTACTTGGGCCACATAGTTTCACCAACCGGAGTGGCCACAGACCCGGAGAAAACCCAGGCTGTGAGAGATTGGCCTCGGCCAAAGGATAAGCGAGAGTTGCGCAGTTTCCTGGGGCTGTGCAGTAATTACTGCCGCTTCATAAAGGGGTTCTCCAACATCGACAAACCCCTTACCCGCCTGACAGAGGAACGACCATATGTATGGACGGAGGACCCTGAACACGCTTTCCAGCACCTGAAGAAGACACTGTCAGTGCTCCCATTTTGGGATTTCCACAACCAGGTGGCGCTTTCATTGTGGACACCGACGCCAGCGACCATTGCATTGGAGGCGTCATATCGCAAGTTCAGGTCGGCCACGAGCGAGTGATAGCCTACTACAGCAAGACGCTATCCAAGGCAGAGAAGAACTACTGCGTCACCCAATGAGAGTTACTGGCGGTAGTAAAGACCTTGGAGCACTTCCACAAGTACCTGTACGGTCAGCCATTCCACCTGAGGACTGACCATTCCACCCTAACTTGGCTATTGAGCTTTAAGAACCTGGAAGGCCTGACAGCATGTTGGGTCCAGAGGCTGCAGGAGTACGACTTCATCTCTGAACATCGTAGAGGGAAGAGCCACGGTAACGCAGACGTCATGTCTCGAAGACCCTGCCCAGAGCAGTGGGCCAATGCACAAGAGTGGAAGAGAAGGAGCGTGCCGCAGCAGTCCGAGTAGTCACGGCAGTGCCTGCGGATGGCTGGGATAGCGCAGGCCTGAGGAGGGAGCAGCTGGCGGACGCAGACCTGAGGCCACTCTTGAGAGAAGTGGAGGCAGGGACAAGACCAACCTGGGAGGACATCGCACCGAGGAGCGCCACCTGCAAGTCGTACTGGACCCAATGGGACTCGTTGAAGATCAGAGAGGGCGTGCTATTCCGGGTATAGGAATCACCCGATGGGAAGACGCAGAGAGAACAGTTGGTACTTCCCCGGAGTAAGGTCCCGGAAGTCTTGGAGGAAGTGCACGCCGGTACTTCAGGAGGACACCTGGGAGCGAACCGAACGATTGACAAACTACGGCAGCGCTACTACTGGCTGAGGCTCCGAGCAGACGCTGAGAGATGGTGCAGTCAGTGTCACGTATGCGCAGCGAGTCGCGGCCCCCAGACTAGGAGCCGGGGTCGCATCCAGCTGTACAACGTCGGAGCGCCATTCGAACGGATCGCCGTTGACATAGCTGAACCGTTCCCAGTGTCCGACCGAGACAACAAGTACTTGATGGTGGTCGTAGATTACTTAACCAAGTGGCCGGAGGTGTATGTCATCCCGAACCAGGAAGCAAAGACTATCACAGACTGCCTCGTGGAGCAAGTGTTCTGCCGATTTGGGATACCGTTGGAGCTCCACAGCGACCAGGGTACCAATTTTGAACCCAACCTAATGAAGGAGGCACTACAAAGGCTTGGGGTGAACAAGACCTGCACGACGCCTCTACATCCCCAGACGGATGGCATGGTCGAAATGTACATCAAGACCTTAGAGGAACACCTGAGGAAGGTCGTGGCCAGCCATCAGCGAGACTGGGACGTCAAGGTGCCACTGTTCTTGCTGGCCTACCGCTCATCAACACACGACACCACGGGGATGACGCCAGCCAGCTTAATGTTCGGCCAAGAGTTACGCCTCCCTTGTGACCTGGCTTTTGGGAGCCCTCCGGAAGCGAAACAGCCAGCGACCGAATATGTGGAGAACCTGGTGGACCATCTCCACTACGTGCACCAGATGGCCCGCCAAAACATACAGAAGGCGCGCGACCACATGAAGACCGATACGACAGGCAAGCCAACAGCTAAGGGTTCCAGCAAGGTGACCTGGTCTGGTTGTACCGCCCTACCCCGGCCAAGGGACGCTGCCCGAAGCTTCAGCAGCCATGGCAAGGACCGTACCGGGTGGTGAAGAGGATTAACTACGTGGTCTACCGCATCTAGAAGGTGCCCTGAGGAAAGATGTTGGTGGTACACCTGGATCGCCTGGCCCGCTACGATGGTGCTGTTCGGGATGACCAGCTTTGAGGGAGCAGTGTCACCCAATTATCGGAAGGCACGATCGACTGGCCGCTGGGTGGGCCACAGGAGGCATTCAGGCCACGCTTACCCATTTATCTTGTAGCGTTCACTGAGGGGATGGTTGGAAAAGCATCACTAGCCGTTTCTTTCCCCTCCCCCTGACGTCTGGAACCATCGGGATGATGTTCCGAGCCGCGAAGCTTCCAGAAATAGCGATCTTCCTATATAAGGCCTGCAGTGGGCGAGTCAGTTCAGTTCTTGGCAAGCAGCCGTGAAGAGCGCAGTACTAGCAAACGGACTGGAAGACTGCGTATGTGTATCAGAGGAGATGTATGTAATTGTGAGTGTGGATTGGACCTGTGACAGACGAACTGGTGGATTGTAATTGTTTGCGCTACGTAATTCTATGTAATCGGCAAGTGTTCCAACTGTAATTCGGTGGAAATAAAGAACATTTTGAGTTTGTGCAACTGGACTTTTAATTTCACGAACCCACGTCACAATACCAATAAGGACCCATTAGCTTGATAACCTCAAAGTTTGAGTCTATTGGGCCCAAGGGTAACTAGCACCTCAGTGTAGTAATAAGTACAAAGTGCTAACCAGTGATTTTGCACTACTTAAGTACAATAAAAAAAAAAAACTGACACAAGAAATGAAGATACAAATTTACAAGACACTAGCTTTGTTTGAGAAAAGGTCCCCGCCTGGAAATCCAAATGGTGGGCTAACTGAGATTTTAACATTGTAACATGGTAACTGAGATTTCCTTGACAACGGAGTTTGTTTTCTTTGGACTGAGGACGCAAGCAATTTGTTTGTGAAACCGATCTCCATTAGAAAGTAGTATTAACACCAATTTCTTAAGGTAAGTGGAGCCTTAGTGGCAAATATTTATATTTGTGTAATATTTATTGCTTCACTGTAGCAAGCTTCATTTTCTATGTAATCTATGAACTTATTAAAGAAAATGGAGAGCAGCGAATAAGACACAATACAGAACTGTGCCAAATACATGACTCCTCAGATGTTATTACTGACATGAGAGTGGCTAGAATGAGATGAGCAGGACATGTACAGAGGAAGGAGAAAAAGAATAATGGAGATTAGGGTGAAATAAGGAGAGGGGTTGGGCGAACAAGACTAAGCTGGATAGATGACACTGAAGAAGAAGCAAGATGACTGGAGATAAGGAGTTGGTGGCAGGTTGCCAGAAACAGAGATGTCTGGAAATCAGTTTTGAGGGAGGCTGTGCCCCTACTTGGACTGTTCAGTTAATGATGATGTAACAATTTCATCTTTTAAGGTTAAATAAAATATCATTCATAATTAATCTGAACTAATCACTTTCTGCCTTTAAATTTTCAAAATATTAATTTAGCTTCTGTTAGATCAAAGTGCAAAATCATATTTTTAATATTATATATAATCAATCCTCATTTCTGCTCTTCTAGTATTCTCATCATCATGTAATAATGTCTGAAGTAACAATAACATTGATTCCTGCCTATTGTTGGTTATGTTTTCATTTCTTCAATTCACAGTGGTAGTTTATATATTTGCTTTCTACAATTTTACATGGTAAACCCCAAACAATCTTGAATTATCTGGAGAAATTTATTAACAGTGACGTAAAAATTAATTGAAAAAACTATTTGGCATACATAGGGAGGAAACACACACAGAAAATTTCATAAAATCAAATGGATATAACCCAAGACAACACAAGCATGCTGTTATCAACAGTTTAACTTACAGGCTGATTAATGTACCTTTAAACAAGATGGAATATTATTTGAAGCAAAAGGTTAGAAACAGTGATGTATTTAACAATTAAAAGTAATGAGTAGGTAATTCAAACACAAACATCACTTAAATTATCCTTACTTGGACATGTTTTGGAGAACGGTTTGTCCCCATCTTCAGCAGTTATCCGACTGATGGGGACAAACCGTTCTCCAAAACATGTCCAAGTAAGGATAATTTAAGTGATGTTTGTATTTGAATTACCGACTCTTTACTTTCAAGATGGAATATACCAAAGAGTACAACAATATCATTCACATTGCAGAATACAATGGATTCAGTGCTGAATTGGTCAACAAGAAAATTGATAAATTCAAAAGACAACAAAGATGCAAACAAGTAACTACTCTTTCCCCAATCAGCAATGAAACTACATACAGAAAATTTACATATCATCCTAGAGCTACACACCTTTTCCAAAAAGTCTTCAAAGAGCACAATATTACTTTGGCCCCACAAAACAAATTTAGTGTACAACACCTTTTGAAATCACATAATACAAAGGAGATACAAACAGACAAAAAAATCAGGAAAAACTAAAAGAACTTGAACATTAGGCTTAAAGAGCATTTTAGGAACATCAGGAACAAAGAGATAGATAAATCGGCGGTAGTGTATTATTTTTGGAAGGAGAATCATGATATAGAACGAGAAATCCACTTATTAAAAAGTGTCCAAGGTCCAGTTGCATTAACCACGTGGGAAAAAATTTTCATAAAGAAACATGAAAGAAAATTATTTAATTTCGACACTACCTTTGAAGAAAACCCAAACTTCAAGTACATCAAGGTACCGACAGAGACGCACCTGTTACCTCCAATGAGTTCACCAAACCAACATCCATTAGTAGACAACAGCTGATGATGTTAGGAAGATCCTAACGAAACGCGTTCTAGGTAAATACTAGCAATAAGTAGAGCATTGAGTATTAGATTGACTCAAAATTATATTAATTTTGTGCTACATTGTATCATAGTCCTTACACATTGGAAACTATTTGTAGTCAGCTTTTAACACTCCGTCACTTACATTTTTATATTACTGAGGGACAAGTTTCAGAAGCCATTGCTTCTATTTTCAATCTCAAACGTCTGACTGTTTGAAGGTCCATTTTCAACAACAAAGTTGGATCTTTGAAGTTGAAAATGGAAGCAACAGCTTCAAAAATTAGGTCCATAAATAATATAAAAAGGTACCAGATGGAGTGTCAAAAACCGACTGCAAACTGTTTTTCAATCTTGGTTTAATTTATTTTCCACATATATACCAATATGTTTTCATTGTATCTTCAATTAAATTTCTATACTCTTTTTAGCTTCCTGGTATTTTTGTAAATTATATTCTCTTTAGTAAATATAACTTATTTCAGATATACTCTGCATGTTTTCTGGTTAACTCTCAGAAAAGTTAGAGTACACAAACTTGCAATAGCTTATAAGCTAGGTCATGTATTTAGTGTCATGTACATACAACATTATTCACAGTATATCGAAATTTAACTATACTGGAACACCATAGTGAAGCGAAATAATTATTAAATTATAGATGAGTCACATAAGAGCCGACGATGTGAACAATGGTTCCCGAAACATGTTCTCAATAGAGGTATGTAAGTGAAGCTGATATGTAATAAATATGCCTCATCTATATGTTGCCAACTATAATGTGCATAAATTTATCAATTCTAATTACTATGTCATCTATAGCCTAGAACCTGTGTAATTTTGTAATCATATGACATAGGTCTTTTGTAATTCTACTATAAATAAATAATTCTGTTATACATGATTGGAGGAATTTAGGAATGGTGACATCAAAATTAATTGAGAAAACTATTAATAGTCGGCTTTTAACTCTTTGTCACTCACATTTTTATATTATAAGTATAAAATAGTATAAAAATGTGACGAAGTGTTAAAAACCGATTAAAAAATAAAAAAAAAAAAAAAAAAAAAAAAAAAAAAATCTACATGCATTTTAGTTAATTGATGGAAATTAATCATTTCTTCACACTAGCTGTATATAGGCAAAGGTTTTTTGATAGATAGTCAACATGAAAAATTCAATGCCATGGCCGGGATTTGAAGCATGGTTCTCCTGGTTTCCGTCCAGTCGCTCTAACCCACTGAGCTACCATGGCCAACATGCCATCCTGACATTAATAGACCGAAACCAGGAGAACCGTGATTCAAATCCCGGCCATGGCATTTAATTTTTCATGTTGACTTTATCTATCAAATCTATATGCATATCCAGAGTCCCTAGCTTTTGATGTTGATGATGATGATGATGACATACATATATAAGGGCGTTCAACTACGGCGGTCATCAGCGCCCTTTAAAAAACTAGTCATGGCAAAAGCCAGATATAAAACTTTCTAAAAACTATACAAGTGTAACAAAACCTATTAAAAATACACGTACATAAAAAACATCAATCAAAACCTACTAAAAATTTCGCTCACTAAGTCCTAAACTATAAACTAGACAAGAATCTAAAAACCTTCTCCACGGATCTCCATGCACGGCCGACACGTGGGTGGGCCTGTTGACCGTCTCCCTCAACCACGAAGAGGAGCCCACATGAGGGAGACTGTTGGCTCGGGACCCCGGGTGCGCCAAACCCGTACCTACCGAAGTAGGCCCCTGGGGGGCCTAGCTTTTGAAAAACCAATGCCATCTCACATATCACATCATGTATTTTTCTGGTATTTAATCGCAATTATATGCACACTGTAGATCTCAAGCCTGTAAGATCAATTGGTTGTTGAAGTATCAAGTGAAATTATAAAAGATGTTAAAACTGATTTTGCTAAGCCCTGACACACTTACAATTACATCATTTAATCAAGAGATCTTTTCACATATGAGAGTGATCTGAAAAGTCTCTGCCTCACCCAGTGATCACGGCACTACTTGCATGACTTCTTTTCCTTATGTTAATAGACCCAATGTAAAATTACAAGTCATTCCAGGCAATAGTTGACCGTAGGCAGTTGTTTGAAGCAGTGGAATTGCGCATTGCTTTGAAAGTGGAGAAATTTGAGTATCGTGCTGTGAAAAATACTTCATAAAAGAAGGTTTAACACCTACAGAAATTCATTTACGGATTGTAAATGTGTATGGTGACTCATCTTCAGTTTCCAATGTGAAGAAATGGGCGGTCGATTTTAAATGTGGACGTGAAAGCATCCAAGACGATCTAAAAACTGTAACCATACCGGAAATCATTGAAAAACTGCATGACATGATTTTGGAAGATCGGCGTACAAATGTGCGTGAAATTGCTAATGCTCTTGGAATTTCAAAGGAACATATTGGTCACATCTTTCATCAGGAATTAAATTTGAAAAAGCTTTCCCAACATGGGTGCTGCATATCCTCACTGTGGATAACAAACACATTTGCATGACAGTTTCTGAAAAGTGCTTGGGGCATTTTCAAAAGAACAGAAGTGACTTCTTGCACCGATATGTCACAATGGATGCAACATGGATTCACCATTACACTTCCAAATCCAAGCATTAATTGAAGCAGTGGACAGAAGCTGATTCTTTAGCTCCAAAGAAAGCGAGGACGGTGCCATCAGCTGGAAAGATCATGGCGTCAGTGTTTTGGGATGCCAAAGGAATATTGTTCACTATCTTGAAAAAAATAAAACCATTACTGGAGAATACTACTGTTAACTTCAAACCAAACTGAATACAAGCATTTGTGAAAACAGACCTGGGTTAAAAAAGAAAATAACTGTTTTCCATCAGGACAATGAACCTGCCCACAAAAGTGTTTTGACAATGGGAAAACTGAGAGATCTGCACTATGAAGTGCTGGAACAGCCACCCTATTCCCCACATTTGGCTCCCTCGGACTACCATATGTTTCCAAAACTGAAGAAATTCCTCGCTGCTAGGCGGTTTTTGTCCAATGAAGAAGCAATTGTGGTTGTAAATGGGTACTTTGCAGCACTTTGAGAGGAACACTACAGAGAGAGGATAATGGCATTGGAACACTGCTGGACAAAATATACTAATATTAGAGGAGAGCATGTTGAAAAATAAAACTACTTTGAAAGCATAAATTCGTTTCGTTTTTCACTATCAGGCCGAGAACTTTCCAGAGCACCCTTGTATGTTGAATAGTAAGGTCACTAATTAAACAAAAAAGGAACAAAGTCAGTATAGAAAATTGTAGCCCAATTACATTATGTTCAACTGTTCTGCAAATAATGGAAGTTGTATTTCTAAACCAATTATAAAATTAGTTTGCTATATTAAACATAATTTCCATTCCAAAAGAGAAAATCAACAATCAAGACAATCAATAATGTAAATTGAAGCTTAAAACAGGATGAGGTAATAATATGAAAGGCAGAATCGCAAAAATATTAAAAACAGAAGCATTATTAACAGTGAAGCATTCTTCATTTTTGAGTTTGATTTATGAGTCACAATGTTTACACTCAACTTCACTTACTATGTTGTTCTGTAACTGAAACGCTTTCAAGATCATTCGATCTCATCCTCAGCTGTTTGGTGACTAAATGAACATTCTTCTTCCTCCACTACTACGGTGCTCCGATCCCTCTGCCATCTCTTGTTAGGGGCAGTAAGTTTCAGAGGAACATGAAGTTGAAACAAAAAGAAAAATCAGCAGTGTCACACCATTTTTGGACAGAAAACCACGACATTGGCCATAACATAAAATTGTTGAAATCTTTAAGTACATCCATAGAATTGCATATCTGGGAAAATTTCATAACCAAAAACCAGGATAAAGTTATAAATTTTAAAATCCCAGCATTAAATGAAGTATTAAAACATAGTGCCCCTAACACCAGATGGCAGAAGGATCGGAGCACCATAGTAGTGGAGGAAGAAGAATGTTCAATTAGTCACCAAACAGCTGAGGATGAGATTGAATGATCTTGAAAACGTTTCAATTATACAACATAGTAAGTGAAGTTGAGTGTAAACATAGTGACTCATAAATCAAACTCAAAAATGTAGACTCACTATTTTAAAATTCCATGCCATAGCTGGGATTTCAACTATGGATCTTCTGCTCTAAGCTGTACCACTGAGCTACCAAGGCAACATGTCAGTATCACAAATTCTCCACTTAGACTACCAAAGTTCATTAATTTGTACGTCACTGTTACTAAATACCTCCAAACAATGCAGATTAATTATTGGTACATTGGCTATTCCGAACATATTGTGACTTTGTGGGTTCGCGAAATTAAAAGTCCAATTGCACAAACTCAAAATGTTCTTTATTTTCACCGACTTACAGTTGAACACTTGCCAATTAGACAGAATTACGTAATGCACATAATTACAATTCACCAGTTCGTCTGTTACAGTTCCACTGCACGCTCACAGTTATGTACACTCTTCCGATGCACGTACACAGTCTTCTCGTCCGTACACTAACACGGCGCTTCTACGCTGCTCACCAAGCACTGACTCAATTCACCCACTGCAGCCCTTTTTATAGGAATATCGCCGTTTTCTCAAAGCTTCTAGTTTCAGTGAATAACGTGAAGGTTCTAGACTGCAGGGGAGAGGGGGGGAGAGGTGGCCAGCGACAAGCGACACTTCCCTAATCATCCCCTCATTTAGTGACTGAGGTTAATGGGGGGCGGGTGGCTCGGATGCCTCTGGTCCCTTCTCAGCTGTCATTGGTCGGGCTTTCACATAATTGGGTGACACTGCTCCCTCCTCAAAGCTGGTCGTCCCGAACAGCACAATCGTAGCAGGCTAGACGATCCAGATGTACCACCAACATCTTTCCTCGGGGAACCTTCTGGATGCGGTAGACGTCATTTATCCTCTTCACCACCCGGTATGGCCCGTGCCATGGCTGCTGAAGCTTCGGGCAGCATCCCTTGGTCCGCGTGGGACGGTACCACCAGACCAGGTCACCTCGCTGGAACCCTTGGCTGTTGGCTTGCCTGTCATATCTGGTCTTCATGCGGTCGCTCGCCTTCTGGATGTTCTGGCGAGCCATCTCGTGCCTGTTGTGGAGGTGGTCCACCAGGTTCTAAACATACTCGGTCACCGGCTGCTTCGCCTCCGGAGGGCTTCCAAAAGTCAGGTCACAAGGGAGGCATAACTCTCGGCTAAACATTAAGCTGGCTGGTGTCATTCCAGTTGTGTCGTGTGTAGACGAGCGGTAGGCCAGCAAGGACAGTGGCACCTTGACGTCCCAGTCTTGCTGATGGCTGGCCACAACCTTCCTCAGGTGGTCCTCTAAGGACTTGATGTATCTTTCGACCATGCCATCCGACTGGGGATGTAGAGGCGTCGTGCGGGTCTTGTTCACCCCAAGCCTTTGTAGTGCCTCCTTCATTATGTTGGACTCAAAGTTGGTACCTTGGTCACGGTGTAGCTCTAACGGCACCCCAAATCGACAGAACACTTGCTCCACGAGGCAGTCTGTGATTGTCTTTGCCTCTTGGTTTGGGATGGCATACACCTCCGGCCACTTGGTGAAGTAGTCCACGACCACCATTAGGTACTCGTTGCCTCGGTCGGAAACTGGGAACGGTACAGCAATATCAACGGCGATCCGTTCGAATGGCACTCTGACATACTGCTGCATGCAACCCCGGCTCCTAGGCTGGGGGCCACGACACGCCGCGCACTCGCGACACTGACGGCACCATCCCTCAGCATCTGCTTGGAGTCTCAGCCAGTAGTAGTGCTGCGGTAGTTTGTCAATAGTTCGGTTCGCTCCCAGGTGTCCTCCCGAAGTACCAGCGAAGTACCCGAGACCTTACTCCGGGGAAATACCAACTGTTCTCTCTGCGTCTTCCCATCGGGTGATTCCCATACCCGGAACAGCACGCCCTTTCTGGTCTTCAACGAGTCCCATTGGGCCCAGTACGACTTGCAGGTGGCACTCGTCGGTGCGATGTCCTCCCAGGTTGGTCTTGTCCCTGCCTCCTCTTCCCTCAAGAGTGGCCCCAAGTCTGCGTCCGCCAGCTGCTCCCTCCTCAGGCCTGCGCTAACCCAGCCGTCTGCAGGCACTGCCACAGCTATTCCACTCTTGTGCACTGGCCACACTCTACTGGACAGGGTCTTCGGGACATGGCATCTGCGTTACCGTGGCTCTTCCCTCTACGATGTTCCGAGGTGAAGTCGTACTCCTGCAGCCTCCGGACCCAACGTGCTGACTCGCCTTCCAGGCTCTTAAAGCTCAATAGCCAGATTAGGGTGAAATGGTCAGTCCTCAGGTGTAATGGCTGACCGTACAGGTACTTGTGGAAGTGCTCCAAGGTCTTTACTACCGCCAGTAACTCTCATTGGGTGACGCAGTAGTTCTTCTCTGCCTTGGATAGCGTCTTGCTGTAGTAGGCTATCACCTACTCATGGCCGTCCTAGATCTGCGATAGGACACCTCCAATGCAATGATCGCTGGCATCAGTGTCCACAATGAAGGCGCCACCGGGTTGTCGAAATCCCAAAATTGGAAAACTGCACAGGGTCTTCTTCAGGTGCTGGAAAGCGTCTTCGGCATCCTCCGTCCACACATAAGGCCGGTGTTCCTCTGTCAGGCGGGTGAGGGATTTGGCGATGTTGGAGAACCCCTTTATGAAGCGGCGGTAATAACTGCACAGCCCCAGGAAACTGCGCAACTCTTTCTTATCCTTTGGACGAGGCCAATCTCTCACAGCCTGTGACTTCTCTGGGTCTGTGGCCACGCCAATTGCTAAGACTATGTGGCCCAAGTAGTTCACTTCCTTGCAGAAGAGCTGGCACTTCTTTGCGTTCAGCTTCAAGTTTATCACCTGCAATCTCTGTAGCACCTTATTGAGATTCTCGAGATGGTCTTCAAAAGTCTTACCGACGATGATGATATCGCCCAGGTATAGCAGGCAGGCGTCGTAAGTCAGTCCTCTCATCACTGACTCCATGAGGAGTTGGAAGGTAGCTGGTGCGTTGCAGAGGCCAAAGGGCATAATTGTGACTGCCAAAGCCCTTGGCCTATCGAGAATGCAGTCTTCACCTTGTCTCTCGGGTCTAGTGCTACCTGCCAGTAGCCCGACTTCAGGTCCAGGGTCGAGAACCACTGTGAACCAGCTAGCGTGTACAGGGTGTCGTCAATCCGGAGTAAGGGGAAACAGTCCTTCCGGGTGACAGCGTTCCACTTTCTGTAGTCTATGCAGAAGCGCAGCTCGCCTTTCTTCTTTGTCACCAAGACTACAGGGGAACACCAAGGGCTGTCAGACTCTTCAATTACTCCCCTGGATCTCATGTCCTCCAGCATGTCTCATACCGCCCCTTGCTTTGCCAGTGGAACGCGTCTATGTGGTTGCAGAATAGGCCGGGCATCCCCGGTGTAGATGCGGTGAAGCACTTTGTCCGTGCGGCCGTAGTAACTGTCGCCTTGGCTGAAGACGCTCTGGTATCGCCTCAGCAGTTGTCGAACTTTCTCCAGCTGTTCTGCGGTCAGGTGGCCGGCCCCCTCCACAGTAGGCCTTCTAGCCAGGGCCCCAGGTGTTGCGTCGGCACCGGCTCCTGTGTCTTGTCGATTGCTGTTACGCTCACCACGGGCTCGCACGTTCCCAACTCCATCCCGACCTGGACGTCGTGATCGGTGTCCGTTTGATTTAGCAGTCTCACTGGCACCCTCTCGGCACGGCAGCAATGCCCTGGCTACACACAGTCCGTGTACAGGCGTCTTCTGGTCCAGCATCATGTTCCTGGTTCTCTGGCCTTCCAGTCCCGCTGTCACCGCCACCTCGCTCCTCGCGGGGACAACCACGTCTTCATTAAAGACGACCCTGCAAATTCCAAGCTGCTCTTCTGGTTGACGGAGTATAACCTCTTCTCCGTTGAATCGCAGGACCTTCTTGCCGACGTCGACCGTCGCCTAGTGGCTCCTGAGGGCATCCAATCCCAGTATCACCTCCTCAGCCACTTTCGCGACGAACACCCACAGACGTACGGTACTCCTTCCCAAGGTCAACTTAAGCAGGGCCTCCTTCTCCACAGGCAAGGTGTCGCCCGATGCCGACACAAGCTGGTATGGTCGGCTCGGCTTTGTCGTCAGCAAACCCTTCACCACGTCAGGTCTGATGATGGTCACGGCCACCCCGGTGTCCACCAGCACGCGGCACGGCTTTCCTCTTATCCAGCCGTCCGCGATGAGGCTGTCATCTATCCGCCGGCTGACGGCACGCAGTGTCACTCGAGGAGATGGTGTGGACGGCGCCGACGTGCTCCTTGCCACACCGTGCCTTACTCGTTCTTCCGGCTGCCCTTCCTGGTGTCGGCAGTCTCTCTCTAGGTGTCCCGGCTGTCCACACGCCCAACACAGGCCACTAGGTGTTCGCCGGCGTCCGTCAGCTGGTCTTCTGTCTCCGGTGTAGCGGACACTCCTCGTTCTCGACGTCGGGTTAGCTGTTACCTTGGCCGCCTCCATCCTTAATGCTGCCGTTAGCGCCTCGTGGGTTGTTTTATAATCGCCGAGCACTAGGCGCTGACGAATCTCCGTGTCCCGTACGCCGTCCACGAATGTGTAGGCAGCTTCCCGGGATACGAACTCTGGTGGGAGGTCGACTAGGGCCTTGCTAGCCAGTTGTTCAACTGCCAGGGCGAACTCCTGCAGCCTCTCCCCTGGCTGCTGTGACCTTGCCTTCAGCTGGCTGCGGTACGCTGCGGCTAAGCGGTGGTTCCCAAAACGATTCTCCAGGGCCTCCCAGATGTCCTTGGGCGCCGCCGATGTCTGCACCGCGTTCAGGACTTCCGCGGCCCGTCCCTGTAGGCTGGCTATTAAACTGTGTGACCTCCTCCTCTGATGACCATTTGTTGTGCTTGGCCACTGCGTCGAATTGGCGGCGGAAGACCTCAAACGTTGACGCGCCGTCACATTTCGGAGGTTTGAGGCGCGCCGATGTTGTGTCGCGTCCCGGTGCGTCGGCCTTCAAATCCTTCAACCTCCTGCCGACGACGTCCTCCACCATGGCGCTCAGGGACTGGACGCTGCTGTCGGCCTTTCCTTCCAGGTTGTTAACTCGGTTAGCAAGGTCTTCGACGTCTTCCGCCATGGCGTTCAGGGACTTGGCGTTACTGTCGGCCTTTTCCTCTAGGTCATTGAAGCGGTTCGCCAGGTCCTCGACGCGCTCGTCCACTTGGCCCATCCGCTTGCCCAGCTCCGTCACGTCATCCCTCACGCCGACCAACTGTTCTTCAAATTTGACGGCGAGAGCTTCGTTCGCCACTTTCATTTCCGTGGTCAGTTCGGCCATCTTTGCAGTCATTGTCGTGGCCAAGTTGTTTGCCGTTTCCGTCTTTGCTGTTAATTCGGCCTTCATTTCTTCCATCTTCTCGGTGATGTCGTTGGCCGTCTTCATTTGTTTCAACTCTGCGGCCAGGTTATTTGCCGCCTCCGTCTTCGCTGTTAATTCGGCCTTCATTTCTTCCATCTTCTCCAAAAGCTTTTCCAATACCGATTCCATGGCCGTAATCCCACTTCCTGACGCCAGTTGTGACTTTGTGGGTTCGCGAAATTAAAAGTCCAATTGCACAAACTCAATATGTTCTTTATTTCCACCGACTTACAGTTGAACACTTGCCAATTACACAGAATTACGTAATGCACACAATTACGATTCACCAGTTCGTCCGTTTCAGTTCCACTGCATGCTCACAGTTACGTACACTCTTCCGATGCACGTACACAGTCTTCTCGTCCGTACACTGGTACGGTGCTTCTACTCTGCTTACCAAGCACTGACTCAATTCACTCACTGCGGCCTTTTTATAGGAATATCGCCGTTTTCTCAAAGCTTCTAGTTTCGGTGAATCACTGCGAAGGTTCCAGATGGCAGGGGAGGGGGGAAGAGGCGGCCAGCGACAAGCAACAGTTCCCTAATCATCCCCTCAGTTAGTGACTGAGATTAATGGGGGGGTGTGTGGCTCGGATGCCTCTGGTCCCATCTCAGCTGTCGTTGGTCGGGCTTTCCAATAATTGGGTGACAATATATATTTGTGAGGGTATACAACATATTTTATAAGAACAAGAAGAATGAAACGATGATAGTAAACACGTATAACTTATAAGTTAACTGAAGAAATAAAACTTATGAAAAATACTGAACTAGTTATAAAGACAATAAAGAGATATTTAATAGTAAATGCTTTTTATACTCTGCAGGAATTTAACTGTAGGTAAGAGTAATAATAAATTTATTTCTATACATATGTTAAGTGTAAAAGCTTATTTGTGTAAACAATTTTAAGAATTTTGACTTAAAGATGCATCATGTTCTGACCTTAAGAAATGATATCGAAATTTAACTGTATTGGAACACCACAGTGAAGCTAAATAATTATTAAATTATAGATGAATCGTATTTGTTACACATCGGCTTCACTTACATACCTATATTGAGGACATGTTTCGCGAACCATTGTTCACATCGTCGGCTCTAATGTGACTAAGGCTTGATCCAGTGATGTGGGTAGTTCTGGAGTTGCTGCTGCCATCTGTTGATTTTGTAATGAATTTAAATGTGGGGTTGTCTTCTGGCAGGATTTCAAAGCTCATTAGCTGGTTTTTGTGTTTTTCTATGTATATTCTCTCCCATATGACGAGTTCACAAAGTTTTTGTACATATTTTAGTAATTTGGTGCTATCTTCAATTTCATGATTTTCAGACCAGAAATGAGCTGATATTGTGGACTTATCAGTAATTTTGTATCTTAGGTGGCTGAAATATTCTTTCTTTCTAGTGCCTATGTTTCTTTTTGTCCTCCCTATGTAAATTTTTTCACAGTCTTTACACTTAATCTTGTAAATGCCTGACTTTTCTTCTGGTTTCATCCTATCAGTATTATTACTGTTAAGTAGGTTTTTAATGTTGTCATTGTTTTTTGGTGCCAATTTTATATTGTACTTCTTGAATATTTTTAAGAACTTTTTGTGGCCCAGGGGTGGTAAGTAAATTTAGCAAATCTAATTTCTTGTTTCATTGGTGAAAGAGCTGTGATCTGTCTTAATCTTTTTTGAAGTTTGAATGATTTTAGTTTTTTATCTACAAGGCTTTTTCCAAATCCATTTTTAATTGCAGTTTTAAGATTTGATGGTATTCTTTTTGATATTCTTGCTGGCTGAGGGGTAGATTTACTAATCTGTTTGTGAGACTGTTGATGGTGGCATGTTTGTGTGGAATTGGCTTGAAACTATTTGCTTTGATGTAATATTCAACCCAATTCAACCCGATAATTCAACCCAATATCACACAAATGGAAAAAGCCTTGTAGATAAAAAACTAAAATCATTCAAACTTCAAAAAAGATTAAAACAGATCAAAGCTCTTTCACCAATGAAACAAGAAATTAGATTTGCTAAATTTACCTACCATCCCTGAGCCACAAAAAAGTTCCAAAAGATATTCAAAAAATACAATATAAAATTGGCACCAAAAAAACAATTACACATTAAAAACCTACTTAACAGTAATAATACTGATAGGATGAAACCAGAAGAAAAGTCAGGCATTTACAAGATTAAGTGTAAAGACTGTGAAAAAATTTACATAGGGAGGACAAAAAGAAACACAGGCACTAGAAAGGAAGAACATTTTAGGCACTTAAGATACAAAAATAAGATACAAAAATATTGATTAGTCCACAATATCAGCTCATTTCTGATCTGAAGATCATGAAATTGAAGATAGCACCAAATTACTAAAATACGTACAAAAACATAGTGAACTCGTCATATGGGAGAGAATATACATAGAAAAACATAAAAACCAACTAATGAACTTCGAAATAATGCCAGAAGACAACCCCACATTTAAATTCATCACAAAATCAACAGATGGCAGCAGCAACTCCAGAACTACCCACACCACTGGATCAAGCTTTAGTCGCATTAGAGCCGATGATGCAAACGATGGTTCGCGAAACATGTCCTCAATATAGGTACATAAGTGAAGCTGATGTGTAATAAATACGACTCATCTATAATTTAATAACAAAGAAATGATAGTTATTATTCAACCATAGGTACAATTTCTGAAGTGATAAACTAGACCTACCTGTCTGAATCTTCAATAATGGAGGAGTCGCTGTCATCCAATACGATCACATCATCGGATATCGACTTCCTTTTTTCAGCTCCATTCTTTGCAACACTGCAATATGCAATCACATAATTAAAATATAATTTTAATTATTACATTACTTCACAATGTTAACTCCAATTTACCTTTTCAAAAATGCAATCACATATCACTTAATGCCTGTTACTAATTAATAACACAGGGTGTATACACAGTCTCGCTGTATCTAGCCCACTTTGTTCATATTTGGCACCTGATTTTTTATAATTAATGTTGGCTACACTGCATGACCCACTGTTGGAGTTGTGTACTTTAGAATAGATAGAATCAGACTGAAAAATTCAATGCCACGGCCAGGATTTGAATTTTTCAATGTGATTCTATCTATAGAGTCAACATGAAAAATGCAATGCCATGGCCGGGATTTGAACCATGGATCTCCTAGTTTCCATCCAGTTGCCCTAACCCATTGAGCTATCATGGCCAATGTGCCGTCCTGACATTAAATTCTCCATTTGACTCGTATGTTTCCCCGGTAAACCACAAGGGGCTCTCGCATTCGAGATACACCATTTGTGGCGACTTACTATCGTAAGTACTTGAGTCCCCTAGTGGTTTACTGTGGAAATATACGAGTCAAATGGAGAATTTAATGTCAGGATGGCATGTTGGCCATGGTAGCTCAATGAGTTAGAGTGACTGGACGAAAACCAGAAGATCCGTGGTTCAAATCCCGGACCATGGCATTGAATTTTTCATATTGATTCTATCAAAAACCTTAGCCTATATACGGCTAGTGTGAAGAAATGATTAATTTCCATCAATTAACCAAAATAATAAGAGTTAAATGATGAAACCTGCGACTCAAGTACTTACGATAGTAAGTCGCCACAAACGGTGTATCTCGAATGCGAGAGCCCCTAGTGGTCTACCGGGGAAATATATGAGTCAAATGGAGAATTTAATGTTAGGACAGCATGTTGGCCATGGTAGTTCAATGGGTTAGAGCAACTGGACAGAAACCAGGAGATCCGTGGTTCAAATCCCGGCCATGGCATTGAATTTTTCATGCTGACTATCTATCAAAGTGAAGAAGCCTAGTGTGAAGAAATGATTAATTTCCATCAATTAACTAAAGTGATTCTATCTATTCAAATCTTAGCCTACACATGGCTAGTGAGGAAGAATGATTAAACTTCCAATTGTATACTTTAGTTTGAGAGCAATTGTCATGAATATCATGGAATACTGAAGGGAGAAAGTTGCAGTTCTCAATTGAACAACAAATTGATATAGTGGAATTTTACATAAAAACAGGCTCCATTAAGGAGTTTAAAGAAACTTTAGGGGATAAATACCCTCATGACAACATATCCACAACCAGCACAATTCAAGATTTGTACAAGAAATTGTTCCATTGTGAATATGAACAACAAGCATCTGATAGTGACAAACCTGCCAATAGTCGACAAAATTCAAACTTAATGAGAAGCTCTAACAAACAGATAAGAAGATTGTCTCAGCAAGTTTGTCTACCTCGTACAATATGCCATTGTGTGCTAATGAAAGATCTCAAATTCCGACCATTTCCTATCAGTGTAGTGGATGAGTTACAAGAATAAGACAAAGAGAAATGAGTTACTTATTGCAACTGGCTCTTATATTAAATCGTTGATGGTTTCTTGGGCCCAATGCTCTTCTTTATGACAGATGAAGCTTGGTTTCATCTGTCTGGTTACGTTAACTCACAGAATTGCAAATACTGGTTGCAGAATAACCTGCATGTTTTACATGAAGAACCTCTTTACTCACAGAGAATAGTGTGCAGTGTTAGGAATGCAAATTATTCGTCCCATTTTTTTCAATGATACTTAAAAGAAAATGAAAAGGGGTAAGGCATTTTCCCACAAGGTGGTTCCACAGCCCATACATCCAACCAGACGACTCATATCAGCAGAGTGTTTCCTGTAAACAGGCTTGTCAGCAAAAACCTGTGGCTTCTGCAAACACCAGATTTAACATGCTGCAATTTTTATTTATGGGGAGCTCTGAAAAAGAAAGTTTATGCAAACAATCCTGGGACAACAGACTAATTTAAAGAGAACATTATCAATGAGATAAATAACATCTCGCCTCAAGAATGTTGTTGTTGACTAATGGCAATGGGGATTAGTTGATTTGCATCATTTTCCCCCTAGCTTCCCAATATAAACGCAGGCATGCTTGCCTCAAGAATGTGTCAACCAGAACATTCTCGGAGCGCAGCGATGCCTGGTTGCTGGTAGAGGACACTTTCAGCACTTCTTATAACCCATAAATCTGGCCTGTGCCACATTTATCCCATATTTACATGACAAGTTGCTTGATTGCGGAACTGACATTTTTTTTGGTGTAATTTACGTCCTCCAATGTTAAGTCATATCATTTCATATTGGTGAAATGATGCTCAAATGAGTCTCGGGTCAATGGAGCTTAGAGCTACCCGACATTTGCCTTTAAGGATAAGCGAAAATCCTGGAAAAAACCTTATCCAGGTAACTCAGCCTGACCGAGATTCGAATTCCGTATCTCTTGAACGTGAGGCAGACACACTACCATCTACGCTACCGAGGCAGGCTTAACATAATATAATATACTGTAATGAATGCAGTGAGGTGTACCAGTTTTATGTAGGACACCCTATTTAGGCCCAAAAATAAGTCAAGCTCATACATTACAAGCTGCATGTGTAAAATTTTAAACACACGAAAAAAGCAACAAAAGAAGACAAACAAACCACTGATAATGGTACTAACATACACTGAATCTGAATAGAGACAATCAAAAAATAATACAAATGTTTAAAGAGGAACAATGGCTTTTAGAGAGACAAAAGTGAGACATTGGAAAGAATTTGGGTACTTAGGAGTTAGAATGAATAACAGAAAATAGGAAATGCATTGCAGGAAGGTGGTAGCCAAAGAAATGGCTGCATTGTCAGAAATAAGGATATGTCAAATAAATGGTTAGAGAGAGTATATGAAAGCTATAATAATTGAAAAAATCTTGAAATTTTGGTATAAATACTTCATAAAAGATAATGAATTCCTAAGAGCATGTATGAATCAACAAAAGAAAATGGAATACAGAAAGAGTTGGTGGTCAGAGACAGAAAAAACCATGGAAGAAATAGAAATGGGAGATCTACAGAGATTAGAAAACAGGAATGTAGAAGGTTTTGGAATAGAACCAGCTGGAGGACATGTGAAATGTGGGGAAGGTTACTAAATATAAAAATTATTAAAGTATTTAGAAGACAATAAAGGGAGAATAGGGAAGAGAAAGATATGTAGATCAATGCTACAGTAGAACAGGGAAGGAATGACTTAGATTAGAAAAGGATCAATGTTCTTAAGGGGACTGAGAAGCAGCAGGATAAAGATATGTCAATTATGTGGAGAAACAGAAAGTACATTTTATATTCTGACAGAGTGCAAAGAGCAAGCAGCATGGAGACAAAGTACGGAAATGGAAGAAGATGCAAAGTGAGTCCATAGCTACAAAATTGGGTACAGGGAAAAAGTCAACTAGAAGTAGAAATATGGAGAACTTGTTTTGGAAAGCTAAAGAAAAGGAATGAGAAAAGTAAAGACCGGAAAAGAAAACAATGCTGGGTCAACAAGGGAAGACAGACAGCAAACTAGAGTACATGAAGAATTGTGACCATGCTACTCAGCAATGATATAAAGGCCTGGGTGCCAAGCAGGCTGAGATAGCTAGTGTTCTGAGACAACAAGGGGACACAGACAGCAAACTAAAGTACATGAAGAATGATGACTATGCTACTCAGCAATGTTATAAGGCCTGAGCGCCAAGCAGGCTGATCTAGCTAGTGTTCTGGGACAACAAGGTTAGACTGACAGCAAACTATAGTACATGAAGAATGATGACTATGCTACTCAGCAATCTTATATGGCCTGGGTGCCAACCAGGCTGATCTAGCAAGTGTTATGGGACAACAAGGGGAGACAGACAGCAAACTATAGTACATGAAGAATGATGACTATGCTACTCAGCAGTGTTATAAGGCCTGAGTGCCAAGCAGGCTGATCTAGCTAGTGTTATGGGACAACAAGGGGAGACAGACAGCAAACTATAGTACATGAAGAATAATGACTATTCTACTCAGCAGTGCTATAAGGCCTGAGTGCCAAGCAGGCTGATCTAGCTAGTGTTATGGGACAACAAGGGGAGACAGGCAGCAAACTATAGTACATGAAGAATGACCATACTACTCAGCAATGTTATAAGGATTGGGTGCCAGCCAGGCGGAGCTAGCTAGTGTTCTGAACAAGGGAGACAGACAGCAAACTAGAGGACATGAAGAATGGTGACCATGCTACTCAGCAGGGTTATAAGGCCTGAGTGCCAGGAAGGTTGATCTAGCTAGTGTTCTGAGACAACAAGGGGAGACAGACAGCAAACTAAAGTACATGAAGAATAGTGACTATGCTACTCAGCAATGTTATAAGGACTGGGTGCCAAGCAGGCTAAACTAGCTAGTGTTCTGGGAGAAAGGGAGACAGACAGCAAACTAGAGTACATGAAGAATGATGACCATGCTACTCAGCAATGTTATAAGGCCTGGGTGCCAAGCAGGCTCAGATAGCTAGTGTTCTGCGACAACAAGGGGAGACAGACAGCAAACTAAAGTACATGAAGAATGATGACCATGCTACTCAGCAATGTTATAAGGCCTGGGTGCCAAGCAGGCTGAGCTAGCTAGTGTTCTGAGACAAGGGGAGACAGACAGCAAACTAGAGTACATGAAGAATGATGACCATGCTACTCAGCAATGTTATAAGGCCTGGGTGCCAAGCAGGCTGAGCTAGCTAGTGTTCTGAGACAAGGGGAGACAGACAGCAAACTAGAGTACATGAAGAATGATGACCATGCTACACAGCAATGTTATAAGTCCTGGATGCCAAGCAGGCTGAACTAGCTAGTGTTCTGAGACAAGGGGAGACAGACAGCAAACTAGAGTACATGAAGAATGGTGACTATGCTACTCAGCAATGTTATAAGGCCTGAGTGCCAACCAGGCTGAGATAGCTAGTGTTCTGTGACAACAAAGGGAGCCAGACAGCAAACTAGAGTACATGAAGAATGATGACCATGCTACTCAGCAGGGATATAACGCCTGAGTGCCAAGCATGCTGATCTAGCTAGAGTTCTGGGACAACAAGGGGAGACAGACAGCAAACTAGAGTACATGAAGAATGATGACCATGCTACTCAGCAATGTTATAAGGCCTCAGTGCCAAGCAGGTTGAGTTAGCTAGAGTTCTGAAACAACAAGGCAAACTAGGGTACATGAAGAATGATGACCATGCTACTCAGCAATGTTATAAGGACTGGGTGCCAAGCAGGCTGGGCTAATTAGTGTTCTTGGACAACAAGGGGAGACAGACAGCAAACTAGAGTACATGAAGAATGGCGACCATGCTACTCAGCAATGCTATATGGCCTGGGTGCCAAGCAGGCTAAGCTAGCTAGTGTTCTGTGACAATAAAGGGAGACACAGCAAACTAGAGTACATGAAGAATGGTGACCATGCTACTGAGCAATGTTATATGGCCTTAGTAACAAGTAGGCTAAACTAGCTAGTGTTCTGGGACAACAAGGGGAGACAGACAGCAAACTTAAGTACATGAAGAATGATGACCATGCTACTCAGCAATATTATAAAGCCTGGGTGCCAAGCAGAGTAAACTAGCTAGTGTTCTGAGACAAGTGGAGACAAAAAGCAAACTAGAGTACATGAAGAATGATGACCATGCTACTCAGCAATGTTATAAGGCCTGGGTGCCAAGCAGGCTAAACCAGCTAGTGTTTTGGGACAACAAGGGGAGACAGACAGCAAACTAGAGTACATGAAGAACGGTGACTATGCTACTCAGCAATGTTATAAAGACTGGGTGCCAAGCAGGCTGAGATAGCTAGTGTTCTGAGAAAAGTGGAGACAGACAGCAAACTAGAGTACATGAAGAATGATGACCATGCTACTCAGCAACGTTATAAGGCCTGAGTGCCAAGCAGGCTGATCTAGCTAGTGTTCTGGGACAACAAGGGGAGACAGACAGCAAATTAGAGTACATGAAGAATGGTGACCATGCTACTCAGCAGGGTTATAAGGCGTGAGTGCCAGGAAGGCTGATCTAGCTAGTGTTCTGAGACAAGTGGAGACAGACAGCAAACTAGAGTACATGAAGAATGATTACCATGCTACTCAGCAATGTTATAAGGCCTGAGAGCCAAGCAGGCTAAGATAGCTAGTGTTCTGGGACAACAAGGCGAGACAGACAGCAAACTAAAGTACATGAAGAATGGTGACTATGCTACCCAGCAATGTAATACGGCCTGAGTGCCAAGCAGGCTGAGTTAGGTAGTGTTCTTGGAGAACAACGGGAGACAGCCAGCAAACTAGAGTACATGAAGAATGATGACCATGCTACTCAGCAATGTTATAAGGCCTGAGTGCCAACCATGCTGAGCTAGCTAGTGTTCTGGGGCAACAAGGGGAGCCAGACAGCAAATTAGAGTACATGAAGAATGGTGACCATGCTACTCAGCAACGTTATAAGGCCTGAGTGCCAAGCAGGCTGAGCTAGCTAGTGTTCTGGGGCAACAAGGGGAGCCAGACAGCAAACTAGAGTACATGAAGAATGGTGACCATGCTACTCAGCAACGTTATAAGGCCTGAGTGCCAAGCAGGCTGAGCTAGCTAGTGTTCTGGGACAAGGGGAGCCAGACAGCAAACTAGAGTACATGAGGAATGGTGACCATGCTACTCAGCAATGTAATATGGCCTGGGTGCCAAGCAGAGTAAACTAGCTAGTGTTCTGAGACAACAAGTGGAGACTAACAGCAAACTAAAGTACATGAAGAATGATGACCATGCAACTCAGCAATGTTATAAGGCCTGAGTGCCAACCATGCTGAGCTAGCTAGTGTTCTGGGGCAACAAGGGGAGCCAGACAGCAAATTAGAGTACATGAAGAATGGTGACCATGCTACTCAGCAACGTTATAAGGCCTGAGTGCCAAGCAGGCTCAGCTAGCTAGTGTTCTGGAACAACAAGGGGAGCCAGACAGCAAACTAGAGTACATGAGGAATGGTGACCATGCTACTCAGCAACGTTATAAGGCCTGAGTGCCAAGCAGGCTGAGCTAGCTAGTGTTCTGGGGCAACAAGGGGAGCCAGACAGCAAATTAGAGTACATGAGGAATGGTGACCATGCTACTCAGCAATGTTATAAGGCCTGAGTGCCAAGCAGGCTGAGCTAGCTAGTGTTCTGGAACAACAAGGGGAGCCAGACAGCAAACTAGAGTACATGAGGGATGGTGACCATGCTACTCAGCAACGTTATAAGGCCTGAGTGCCAAGCAGGCTGAGCTAGCTAGTGTTCTGGGACAAGGGGAGCCAGACAGCAAATTAGAGTACATGAAGAATGGTGACCATGCTACTCAGCAACGTTATAAGGCCTGAGTGCCAAGCAGGCTGAGCTAGCTAGTGTTCTGGGACAAGGGGAGCCAGACAGCAAACTAGAGTACATGAGGAATGGTGACCATGCTACTCAGCAATGTAATATGGCCTGGGTGCCAAGCAGAATAAACTAGCTAGTGTTCTGAGACAACAAGTGGAGACAAACAGCAAACTAGAGTACATGAAGAATTATGACCATGCTACTCAGCGATGTTATATGGCCTGGGTGCCAAGCAGGCTGAACTAGCTAGTGTTCTGGGATAAGTGGAGAAAGACAGCAAACTAGAGTACAAGCAGAAAGATGACCATGCTACTCAGCAATGTTATAAGGTCTGAGTGCCTAGCATGCTGAACTAGCTAGTGTTCTGGGTCAACAAGGGGAGACAGACAGCAAACTAGAGTACATGAAGAATGATTACCATGCCACTCAGCAATGTTATATGGCCTGGGTGCCAAGCAGACTGAACTAGCTAGTGTTCTGGGATAAGTGGAGAAAGACAGCAAACTAGAGTACAAGCAGAAAGATGACCATGCTATTCAGCAATGTTATAAGGTCTGAGTGCCTAGCATGCTGAGCTAGCTAATGTTCTGGGAGAAAGGGAACAGACAGCAAACTAGAGTACAGGAAGAATGATGACCATGCTACTCAACAACGTTATAAGGCCTGAGTGCCAAGCATGCTGATCTAGCTAGTGTTCTGGGACAACAAGGGGAGACAGACAGCAAACTAGAGTACATGAAGAATGATTACCATGCCACTCAGCAATGTTATATGGCCTGGGTGCCAAGCAGACTGAACTAGCAAGTGTTCCGGGATAAGTAGAGAAAGAAAGCAAACTAGAGTACACGAACAAAGAAGACCATGCTACTCAGCAATGTTATAAGGTCTGAGTGCCTAGCAGGCTGAGCTAGCTAGTGTTCTGGGACAACAAGGGACAGCAAACTAGAGTACATGAAGAATGATGACCATGCTACTCAGCAATGCTATAAGGCCTGGGTGCCAAGCAGCATGAGCTAGCTAGTGTTCTGGGACAACAAGGGAAAACAGACAGCAAACTAGAGTACATGAAGAATGATGACCATGCTACTCAGCAATGTTATAAGGACTGGGTGCCAAGCAGGCTGAGCTAGCTAGTGTTCTGAGACAAGTGGAGACAGACAGCAGACTAGAGAACATGAAGAATGATGACCATGCTACTCAGCAATGCTATAAGGACTGGGTGCCAAGCAGGCTGAGCTAGCTAGTGTTCTGGGGCAACAAGGGGAGCCAGACAGCAAATTAGAGTACATGAGGAATGGTGACCATGCTACTCAGCAACGTTATAAGGCCTGAGTGCCAAGCAGGCTGAGATAGCTAGTGTTCTGAGACAAGTGGATACCGCAAACTAGAGTACATGAAGAATGGTGACCATGCTACTCAGCAATGTTATAAGCACTGGGTGCCAAGCATGCTGATCTAGCTAGAGTTCTGGGACAACAAGGGCAGACAGACAGCAAACTAGAGTACATGAAGAATGATGACCATGCTACTCAGCAATGTTATAAGGCCTCAGTGCCAAGCAGGTTGAGTTAGCTAGTGTTCTGAGACAACAAGGCAAACTAGGGTACATGAAGAATGATGACCATGCTACTCAGCAATGTTATAAGGACTGGGTGCCAAGCAGGCTGGGCTAATTAGTGTTCTGGCACAACAAGGGGAGCCAGACAGCAAACAAGAGTACATGAAGAATGGCGACCATGCTACTCAGCAATGTTATAAGGACTGAGTGCCAAGCAGGCTGAGATAGCTAGTGTTCTGGGACAACAAGGGGAGACAAACAGCAAACTATAGTACATGAAGAATGATTACCATGCTACTCAGCAATGTTATAAGGCCTGAGTGCCAAGCAGGCTAAACCAGCTAGTGTTCTGGAACAACAAGGGGAGACAGACAGCAAACTAGGGTACATGAAGAATGATGACCATGCTACTTAGCAATGTTATAAGGACTGGGTGCCAAGCAGGCTGGGCTAGCTAGTGTTCTTGGACAACAAGGGGAGACAGACAGCAAACTAGAGTACATAAAGAATGGTGACTATCAAAGTTCTAAGGCTTTCACGGCCGGTGTCAATACTAGATACAATATTTACCGGGCTTGTGGGCCGTGGTCTATTGGGTTCCTTCTTCTTCCCAAACGTTTCGTCTGCGACTGCGGCAGACATCTTCAGTGGCGGCGAGGTCGAAGTTTCCTAGTGGAGATTTCAGCACCGACTGCACTGGTCACCACCAGAGGTTTTGTATTTATGTCAGCGGCCAGAGGGGAGGTGTGTTGTGATTGGTCCGTGTGGCCAGTGGGCTGTACTTGTATCAGCGGAGTACTACAAGGAGCTGGCGTCTGATTGGCTGGAGAGGGGTTCTGGATTTTTGTTTTTGTTAACGCGTTTGCCATATTCTGTTAGTTTCAGTCCTTCCTCTTTGCGATTGATATTATTTTTGTGCTTGTGTATTTCAATGGGTTCACGGAATAAGCGAGAATAGTAGTGGGATGTAGATGCCAGAATATCTGTGTTACCATATTGGATGATGTGTTCCCCTTCTTCGAGTATGGCATGTTTCGCAATTGCTGATTTTCCTGTTTGACCCATGCGACAATTTCTTCTGTGTTCTTCAATACGGGTTTTTATACTGCGTTGTGTGGTACCGATGTATACCTTGCCACACGAACAAGGTATTCTGTATACTCCTACGGTGGATAGAGGATCCCTGGGGTCTTTGGCCAATCAGAGGCCAGCTCCTTGTAGTACTCCGCTGATACAAGTACAGCCCACTGGCCACCCGGACCAATCACAACACACCTCCCCTCCGGCCGCTGACATAAATACCGCACCTCTGGTGGTGCCCAGCGCAGTCGGTGCTGAAATCTCCACTAGGAAACTTCGACCTCGCCGCCACTGAAGATGTCTGCCGCAGTCGCAGAACAAACGTTTGGGAAGAAGAAGGAACCCAATAGACCACGGCCCACAAGCCCGGTAAATATTGTATCTAGTAATGGTGACTATGCTACCCAGCAATGTTATAAGGCCTGGGTGCCAGGCAGGCTGACTTAGCTAGTGTTCTGGGACAACAAGGGGAGACAGACAGCAAACTAGAGTACATGAACAATCATTACCATGCTACTCAGCAATGTTATAAGGCCTGAGTGCCAAGCAGGCTAAACCAGCTAGTGTTCTGGAACAAGGGGAGACAGACAGCAAACTAGAGTACATGAAGAATGATGACCATGCTACTCAGCAATGTTATAAGGACTGGGTGCCAAGCAGGCCGAGCTAGCTAGTGTTCTGGGACAACAAGGGGAGACAGACAGCAAACTAGAGTACATGAAGAATGATTACCATGCTACTCAGCAATGTTATAAGGCCTGAGTGCCAAGCAGGCTAAACCAGCTAGTGTTCTGGAACAACAAGGGGAGACAGACAGCAAACTAGAGTACATGAAGAATGATGACCATGCTACTCAGCAATGTTATAAGGACTGGGTGCCAAGCAGGCTGAACTAGCTAGTGTTCTTGGAGAAAGGGAACAGACAGCAAACTAGAGTACATGAAGAATGGTGGCTATCCTATTCAGCAACGTGATAAGGACTGGATGCCAATCGTGCTGAGCTAGCTAGTGCTCTGGGACAAGGGGAGACAGACAGCAAACATAAGTACATGAAGAATGATGACCATGCTACTCAGCAATGTTATAAGGCCTGAGAGCCAAGCAGGCTGAGATAGCTAGTGTTCTTGGAGAAAGGGAACAGACAGCAAACTAGAGTACATGAAGTATGGTGACTATCCTATTCAGCAACGTGATAAGGACTGGGTGCCAATCGTGCTGATCTAGCTAGTGTTCTGGGACAACAAGGGGAGACAAACAGCAAACTAGAGTACATGAAGAATGATTACCATGCTACTCAGCAATGTTATAAGGACTGGGTGCCAAGCAGGCCGAGCTAGCTAGTGTTCTTGGACAACAAGGGGAGACAGACAGCAAACTAGAGTACATGAAGAATGGTGACTATGCTACTCAGCAATGTTATAAGGCCTGGGTGCCAGGCAGGCGGAGCTAGCTAGTGTTCTGAACAAGGGAGACAGACAGCAAACTAGAGTACATGAAGAATGGTGACCATGCTACTCAGCAACGTGATAAGGACTGGGTGCCAAGCAGGCTGATTTAGCTAGTGTTCTGAACAAGTGGAGACAGACAGCAAACTAGAGTACATGAAGAATGGTGACTATTCTACTCAGCAACGTGATAAGGACTGGGTGCCCAGCAGGCTGAGGTACCCAGTGTTCTGGCACAACAAGGGGAGACAGACAGCAAACTAGAGTACATGAAGAATGGTGACTATGCTACACAGCAGGGTAATAAGGCCTGAGTGAAAAGCAGGCTGAGATAGCTAGTGTTCTGGGACAACAAGGGGAGACAGACAGCAAACTAGAGTACATGAAGAATGATGACCATGTTACTCAGCAATGAGTGCCAAGCAGGCTGAGATAGCTAGTGTTCTGAGACAATAAGGGGAGACAGACAGCAAACTAGAGTACATGAGGAATGGTGACCATGCTACTCAGGACCGTTATAAGGCCTGAGTGCCAAGCAGGCTGAGATAGCTAGTGTTCTAGCACAACAAGGGAAGAAAGACAGCAAACTAGAGTACATGAAGAATGATGACCATGCTACTCAGCAACGTTATAAGGCCTGAATGCCAAGCAGGCTGAGCTAGCTAGTGTTCTGGGACAACAAGGGGAGCCAGACAGCAAACTAGAGTACATGAAGAATGATGACCATGCTACTCAGCAATGTTATAAGCCCTGAGTGCCAAGCAGGCTGAGATAGCTAGTGTTCTGAGACAATAAGGGGAGACAGACAGCAAACTAGAGTACATGAGGAATGGTGACCATGCTACTCAGGACCGTTATAAGGCCTGAGTGCCAAGCAGGCTGAGATAGCTGCTGTTCTAGCACAACAAGGGAAGACAAACAGCAAACTAGAGTACATGAAGAAAGATGACCATGCTACTCAGCAATGTTATAAGGTCTAAGTGCCTAGCAGGCTGAGCTAGCTAATGTTCTGGGAGAAAGGGAACAGACAGAAAACTAGAGTACATGAAGAATGATAACCATGCTACTCAGCAACGTTATAAGGCCTGAGTGCCAAGCAGGCTGAGCTAGCTAGTGTTCTGGGACAACAAGGCGAGACAGACAGCAAACTAAAGTACATGAAGAATGGTGACTATGCTACCCAGCAATGTAATACGGCCTGAGTGCCAAGCAGGCTGAGTTAGGTAGTGTTCTTGGAGAACAACGGGAGACAGCCAGCAAACTAGAGTACATGAAGAATGATGACCATGCTACTCAGCAATGTTATAAGGCCTGAGTGCCAAGCAGGCTGAGCTAGCTAGTGTTCTGGGACAAGGGGAGCCAGACAGCAAACTAGAGTACATGAGGAATGGTGACCATGCTACTCAGCAATGTAATATGGCCTGGGTGCCAAGCAGAGTAAACTAGCTAGTGTTCTGAGACAACAAGTGGAGACAAACAGCAAACTAGAGTACATGAAGAATTATGACCATGCTACTCAGCAATGTTATATGGCCTGGGTGCCAAGCAGGCTGAACTAGCTAGTGTTCTGGGATAAGTGGAGAAAGACAGCAAACTAGAGTACAAGCAGAAAGATTACCATGCTACTCAGCAATGAGTGCCAACCATGCTGAACTAGCTAGTGTTCTGGGGCAACAAGGGGAGCCAGACAGCAAACTAAAGTACATGAAGAATGGTGACTATGCTACCCAGCAATGTAATACGGCCTGAGTGCCTAGCATGCTGAGCTAGCTAATGTTCTGGGAGAAAGGGAACAGACAGCAAACTAGAGTACAGGAAGAATGATGACGATGCTACTCAGCAACGTTATAAGGCCTCAGTGCCAAGCAGGCTGATCTAGCTAGTGTTCTGGGACAACAAGGGGAGACAGACAGCAAACTAGAGTACATGAAGAATGGTGACCATGCTACTCAGCAGGGTTATAAGGCCTGAGTGCCAAGCAGGCTGAGATAGCTAGTGTTCTGAGACAAGTGGAGACAGACAGCAAACTAGAGTACATGAAGAATGGTGACTATGCTACTCAGCAATGTTATAAGGACTGGGTGCGAAGCAGGCTAAACTAGCTAGTGTTCTGAGACAAATGGAGCCAGACAGCAAACTAGAGTACATGAAGAATGATGACTATGATACTCAAGAATGTTATAAGGCCTGGGTGCCAAGCAGGCTGTATTAGCTAGTGTTCTGGGACAACAAAGGGAGACAGACAGCAAACTAAAGTACATGAGGAATGATTACCTTGCTACTCAGCACTGTTATAAAGCCTGAGTGCCAAGCAGGCTGAGATACCTAGTGCTCTGGGACAACAAGGGGAGACAGACAGCAAACTAGAGTACATGAAGAGTGGTAACTATGCTACTCAGCAATGTTATAAGGCCTGGGTGCCAGGCAGGCGGAGCTAGCTAGTGTTCTGAACAAGGGAGACAGACAGCAAACTAGAGTACATGAAGAATGGTGACCATGCTACTCAGCAGGGTTATAAGGCCTGAGTGCCAGGAAGGCTGATCTAGCTAGTGTTTTGAGACAAGTGGAGACAGACAGCAAACTAGAGTACATGAAGAATGGTGACTATGCTACTCAGCAATGTTATAAGGCCTGGGTGCCAAGCATGCTGAGCAAGCTAGTGTTTTGGGACAACAATGGGAGATAGACAGCAAACTAGAGTACATGAAGATTGACGACCATGCTACTCAGCAAAGTAATAAGGCCTGGGTGCCAAGCAGGCTGAGATAGCTAGTGTTCTGGGACAACAAGGGGAGTCAGACAGCAAACTAGAGTACATGAAGAATGATGACCATGCTACTCAGCAATGTTATATGGCCTGAGTGCCAAGCAGGCTGAACTAGCTAGTGTTCTGGGTCAACAAGGGGAGACAGACAGCAAACTAGAGTACATGAAGAATGATGACCATGCTACTCAGCAATGTTATATGGCCTGAGTGCCAAGCAGGCTGATCTAGCTAGTGTTCTGGGACAACTAGGGGAGACAGACAGCAAACTAGAGTACATGAAGAATGGTGACCATGCTACTCAGCAGGGTTATAAGGCCTGAGTGCCAAGCAGGCTGAGATAGCTAGTGTTCTGAGACAAGTGGAGACAGACAGCAAACTAGAGTACATGAAGAATGGTGACTATGCTACTCAGCAATGTTATAAGGACTGAGTGCGAAGCAGGCTAAACTAGCTAGTGTTCTGAGACAAATGGAGCCAGACAGCAAACTAGAGTCCATGAAGAATGATGACTATGCTACTCAAGAATGTTATAAGGCCTGGGTGCCAAGCAGGCTGTATTAGCTAGTGTTCTGGGACAACAAAGGGAGACAGACAGCAAACTAAAGTACATGAGGAATGATTACCATGCTACTCAGCACTGTTATAAAGCCTGAGTGCCAAGCAGGCTGAGATACCTAGTGCTCTGGGACAACAAGGGGAGACAAACAGCAAACTAGAGTACAGGAGGAATGATTACCATGCTACTCAGCAATGTTATAAGGACTGGGTGCCAAGCAGGCCGAGCTAGCTAGTGTTCTTGTACAACAAGGGGAGACAGACAGCAAACTAGAGTACATGAAGAGTGGTGACTATGCTACTCAGCAATGTTATAAGGCCTGGGTGCCAGGCAGGCGGAGCTAGCTAGTGTTCTGAACAAGGGAGACAGACAGCAAACTAGAGTACATGAAGAATGGTGACCATGCTACTCAGCAGGGTTATAAGGCCTGAGTGCCAGGAAGGCTGATCTAGCTAGTGTTTTGAGACAAGTGGAGACAGACAGCAAACTAGAGTACATGAAGAATGGTGACTATGCTACTCAGCAATGTTATAAGGCCTGGGTGCCAAGCAGGCTGAGCAAGCTAGTGTTTTGGGACAACAATGGGAGATAGACAGCAAACTAGAGTACATGAAGATTGACGACCATGCTACTCAGCAATGTTATATGGCCTGAGTGCCAAGCAGGCTGAACTAGCTAGTGTTCTGGGTCAACAAGGGGAGACAGACAGCAAACTAGAGTACATGAAGAATGATGACCATGCTAATCAGCAATGTTATAAGGCCTGGGTGCCAAGCAGGCTGAGATAGCTAGTGTTCTGGGACAACAAGGGGAGTCAGACAGGGAACTAGAGTACATGAAGAATGATGACCATGCTACTCAGCAATGTTATATGGCCTGAGTGCCAAGCAGGCTGAACTAGCTAGTGTTCTGGGTCAACAAGGGGAGACAGACAGCAAACTAGAGTACATGAAGAATGATGACCATGCTACTCAGCAATGTTATATGGCCTGAGTGCCAAGCAGGCTGAACTAGCTAGTGTTCTGGGTCAACAAGGGGAGACAGACAGCAAACTAGAGTACATGAAGAATGATGACCATGCTAAATAGCAATGTTATAAGGCCTGGGTGCCAAGCAGGCTGAGATAGCTAGTGTTCTGGGACAACAAGGGGAGTCAGACAGCAAACTAGAGTACATGAAGAATGATGACCATGCTACTCAGCAATGTTATATGGCCTGAGTGCCAAGCAGGCTGAACTAGCTAGTGTTCTGGGTCAACAAGGGGAGACAGACAGCAACCTAGAGTACATGAAGAATGATGACCATGCTACTCAGCAATGTTATATGGCCTGAGTGCCAAGCAGGCTGAACTAGCTAGTGTTCTGGGTCAACAAGGGGAGACAGACAGCAAACTAGAGTACATGAAGAATGATGACCATGCTACTCAGCAATGTTATATGGCCTGAGTGCCAAGCAGGCTGAACTAGCTAGTGTTCTGGGTCAACAAGGGGAGACAGACAGCAAACTAGAGTACATGAAGAATGATGACCATGCTAATCAGCAATGTTATAAGGCCTGGGTGCCAAGCAGGCTGAGATAGCTAGTGTTCTGGGACAACAAGGGGAGTCAGACAGCAAACTAGAGTACATGAAGAATGATGACCATGCTACTCAGCAATGTTATATGGCCTGAGTGCCAAGCAGGCTGAACTAGCTAGTGTTCTGGGTCAACAAGGGGAGACAGACAGCAAACTAGAGTACATGAAGAATGATGACCATGCTACTCAGCAATGTTATATGGCCTGAGTGCCAAGCAGGCTGAACTAGCTAGTGTTCTGGGTCAACAAGGGGAGACAGACAGCAAACTAGAGTACATGAAGAATGATGACCATGCTAATCAGCAATGTTATAAGGCCTGAGTGCCAAGCAGGCTGAGATAGCTAGTGTTCTGGGACAACAAGGGGAGACAGACAGCAAACTAGAGTACATGATGAATGATGACCATGCTACCCAGCAATGTTATAAGGCCTGAGTGCCAAGCAGGCTGATCTAGCTAGTGTTCTGGGACAACAAGGGGAGACAGACAGCAAACTAGAGTACATGAAGAATGATGACCATGCTACTCAGCAGGGTTATAAGGCCTGAGTGCCAAGCAGTCTGTTCTAGCTAGTGTTCTGAGACAAGTGGGGACAGACAGCAAACTATGTAAATGACGACACAAAGTAATTTATACATCTAGGATAGGAAAATATGTATGTAACATAGATAAAATATTGTAAATAGTAAATCGTATTAATAAATTCTATTCTAAAGTGCTCCCTTGACAACCATATCTTTTGTATATGAAATTTGTTCATGCAACTAAATAAAATAATCTTCCAAAAAAAAAAAATGAAGGAATGTGTTGCAATTTTAAGTGTTTGTAGATGACATGACACTATGTACAAGTTGAAAAGTCCTCTTTCATTAAGTTTTCCCTTTAAAGAGTTAAATTTTTTGCATTCAGGCATTTTTTCAGGAAATGGGCTAAGTTGAGTTTGATATCCATTATTCCACAATAATGTAAGGGCCTGTATATTTTATAATTGCAGAACAATAATTAAATGTACCTTGGAAATTTGCTGAAAGTAGTATATGTTTAAGATATTTTCATGACAAATAAAATGCATTTCTTGAATATTCTATGAATGACGTCAGAAGTCCTCGTCATTCTGGATTACTTTTGCTTAAATGGAGAACGTTTATTATCTGGAATGGGCTAAACTATGGAGGGGATTTGGCATGGAGTTCCACACTTGGTCTATTGTACCTATGCCTCCAAGTGGGGCATCCACAGGGAATAAGGATGAGGCAATAGGAGACAAGAGGGCAGCCATCTCAAGGAGGCACAACAGTGAAGCAGACAGGGCCCCTATACTTCAACAATTGGAAACTCCCCAGTAGACCAGGACAAACAGCATCACATCCACCATGGTTCGTAAACGGCCCCACCAGACCAGATTCAGACCATGCCACTGGAGGAGGAAGTATTTACCAAGAACTTACTATTCTGCCATGCAGCGCCAAGACTGCTGTCGACACTTCTAACCTGAAAGAGACCACCAGATGAGAGATGATGTGAAATGATAATGGAGATGAAATGGAGGGACAGGAAATTCGGGTGATATAATTAACCTACCCAGCTTTCACCTGGCGGCCCAGGAAAACCCCCCCCAAAAACCATGGGTCAGGCAGGTCGGCCATGGAAACAAATCCAGACCTCCCAAATGCGCACTACATATGAAACCACCTGAGCCATCCCTCTCAGTACCATTTTCTTAATACACAAAAGTGATATTAAAACATAGAATTTATGCCATATACATTTTGTTGTGAAATGAACCATTTCCGAGATATTTCTTGTTGTCTGAATTTTCCAATACTTAAACCTTTCTTAAATTGGAAGTTGTCATTCCTTTCTTATCTCTAGGCCATGCAAAGAGAACAGAATTTCAAAGACATCACATAGCGACCAGCTCTATAAAGCACTGACCATTTTTCTTGAAGTATTAAATATCTTCATTAAATTTTAAGATGGTAAAAGCAACCTCTAAGTGCTACTGTAGATCTATTTTGCTGAGATGAGAAATGAGATTTTAGGGTGCAAAACTGTTAAGGTCATTAATCTTTGTTTTAAATAACCTCGCCCTGCTAATATGCATCCCTCTGCGTACCACTGACTTTGCCTTCCCATTATTTTTTGTGTGTGTGTAATTTATGTCCTCCAAAGTTAAGTCATATTGGACAATGAATGGAATGAGTGAAATAATGCTCAAATGAGCCCAGGGTCCATAGAGCTTTAGAGTTACCCGACATTCGTCTTTCAGGATAAGGGGAAACCTTGGAAGAAATCTTATCCAAGTAACTCACCCTGATCGAGATTCGAACTCGGGACCTCTTAAATGCGGCGCAGACAAGCTGCCATCTATGCTACCAAGGCAGGCCCTTCCCCATTGGCTAATGTTTTCAGCACCGTAGGTGTTGCTTTCGCAACATGTGGAAACCTACAGCAAACGTCATAATAATTGCCAGGAAGATATAAGGTTGTCTTATAAGTAACGTCAATTTTTAGATTTTGGTGTCCTGGAAGATTTATTGGGTTTCTTTGGTTTGGCAATGCTATTTACAGGATGTCATGGTTAATGTTAAGTACATTATGAGCATGTATCAGTCTTCAGTTGTAAATAAACAAAATGGAGATAATAAAGTTTGAACTTAAGAGTCCTTCCAAAACATTACTGGAAACAATGTTAGAAAGTCACTGCCACATCTCAAAGAATATATGAAGTGGAAGGAGGTGTCGTTAGCGTGTGGCACAAAGTTTGTTCCAATGTTTCAACAATGGAGATGAAAATACTTAAGTTTTACCACTTAAGATTTTCACCTAAAATGAAACCCTGATGTCTCGAAACAGTGGCTTGATCCCCGCCAACCTCCTAAAGCCTTCATTGTGTGTCTGGTAGAATTTTGAAGGTGTTGTGGTGTGATTTAGTGGGAGTTCATTCAAAACGCACGGGCGATTGATGGGGACTTTTATTCTCAACAACTGGAACAAGTTCATGAAATTTTGAGATGGAGATACCCAGCATTAGTTAACCGAAATAGAGTTATATTGCAACAGGACAATGCAAACACTCCATACTGCATTAACAATCATGGAAAAAATTCAGGAATTGGGAGAAATGGAACTGCTAACATCCAGCATACAGCCCTGATCTTGCACCATCAGATTATCACCTTTTTCAATCCATGGCCCATTTTCTACGTGGAAGAAATTTTGACAACATTGAAGCAGTGCAAGTGGGTGTCACCAAATTCTTCGCAGCTAAACCAGACTGGTCCCATCGTGGGATAATAAACCTCGTGAACGATGGCTCAAGACCATAGAGTCTAATGGTCTATACTTTGAAAATTAGTTAATTGCATGTCAGAACGTTTTTCTTAAAAACATTACTTATGAAACAGTATTGTCACCGATTGCATTGTTTCGTTAGAGCTGCAACAAGCCAGTGCTGGTCACGCGTGGGCAGGAAAGAAAGAGACAGAGTGGTTCGCATGCTGGACGCTTGCCGAGAGAGAGAGAAACAGAGGGAGAGACAGAGACTGAGAAATCACTTTCTTCTCAAAGAAGGTTATAAAGTTGTAACCTTAACAAAGAAGGTTATATAAGGTCTTTGTTTGTAGTTATGTTATATCCAGTGTTTCATTTCTGGTTATAACATTTTATAAATATCCTGATGATGGGAGAGATGCACACTCCCGAAACATTGATATCTAATCGTCTTTTCACCTAGCTGGCTGCCCGAGAAGAAAGTGAGCGTATTCGTCGCCAGGAAAGCTTCAGGTCTTATTTGAGACTGAGAGATGTCTGGATAGTTTTTATTTCCCTTGCCGCAGTGAAAGACCTTGAAACATCTGTGGCTTTCTAGAGCAATGATTGGAGGTATAAAAGCCTGCAAGTGTTAGTTGCTAGTCAGTTGTTAATTGTGTTGCAGCTGTGCAGTGAGAGTTGTGTGAGGGTTATTGAACTGTAGTGAATTCTTTTATTTGTTGACGTGCAGTGGAGCAAACGAGACCTTAAAGACTGTGTTTGTGCATGTTATATCATTTTGCTGCTGTAAGAGGTGTACAAAGTTACTGTTTACCGCAATAAAGAGCATTTTAAATTTCTGCAAACAACACAGTATCTACAGATTAAAAACATACAAATAAAGATGTGAAGGCATGCAAAAATACAAGTTTATAATGAAACTCAGCTCCCACATTGAATGCTAAAGCAAGGTCATCGATAAAAGTAATATAAACAACCATGTTCTGACATAGAGTAAACATGAAAAATTCAATAACATGGCTGGGATTTGAACCATGAATCTCCTGGTTTCTGTCGTCCAGTCGCTCTAACCCATTGAGCTACCATGGGTAACATGCCGTCCTAACAGTAAATTCTCAATGTGACTCATATATTTGCCCAGTAAACCACTAGGGGCTCTCGCATCCGAGATACACCGTTTGTGGCGACTTACTATCGTAAGTACTTGAGTCCCAGGCTTCATCATTTAACTCTTATTATATTAGTTAATTGATGGAAATTAATCATTTTTTCATACTAGCCGTATATAGGCTAAGGTTTTTGATAGAGTCAACATGAAAAATTCAATGCCATGGATGGGACTTGAACCATGGATCTCCTGGTTTCCGTCCAGTCGCTCTAACCCATTGAGCTACCATGGCCATCTATCTATCAAAAACCTTAGTCTATATACAGCTAGTGTGAAGAAATGATTAATTTCCATCAATTAACTAAAATAATAAGAGTTAAATGATGAAGCCTGGGACTCAAGTACTTCCGATAGTAAGACGCCACAAACAGCGTATCTCGGATACAAGAACCTCTCATGGTTTATCAGGGAAATATGTGAGTCAAATGGAGTATTTAATGTCAGGACGGCAAATTGGCTCTATCAAAAACCTTAGCCTATATACGGCTAGTGTGAAGATTAATTTCCATCAATTAACAAAAATGTCATGACATGCTATCATTAGTCATTTTGAGAGGCAGGTTTGAAGCAAAAGTTCGTCCTCTTTATTTTGTGTTAAGAATTAACATGCATTCCAGATAAATTAACTGTTACATAATATACTTAATTCATGCAGTTATGAAAATATAAATTTGACAATTATCTTCAAACATACAAAGATACATCACATTAAATAACGAACTCATTTTTACCGCACAACAGTCTTATACCACAACAGCAGCCAGTTAGAGGTGATTAGTTCACGTGAGTGTTAAGAGATTCAGGGCAAGCTTATTTGAAGCAAGAATTAGTTATTTTGGTGTTCAAAATATGGTTGGTGATAAATTTTTATCTTATGGTCCTTAATGAACAAACATTCTTTTAGCTTGAAGTTTGATGCCTTTTAACCAACTGTGGGTTGTATAGGACAGTGAATAATATAGTGGTTAAAATGAAGCTCAAATGGGCTCCATGTTCCTAGTTGCTAGAGTTTACATATTCATGTTGAATGATAAGAAATTGGCCCCAGCTAACTCCTCCTAACCGAGATGAGAATTCACAAATTCTTGAATGTGATACAAACATGCTGCTCCACAAAATGGAGGTGGGTTTGTTGATGGTTTGACAGCGTATGGCACGAAGGCTTACTCTCCCGTCTCATCACCTACCAAACCTCTTCCTACTTAATACATCTCATTCACTCCTACCTCACTGACAGAACCTTTGCTGTCTCCCACGACAGGATCTTATCCTCATCCCTTCCCATTAGAGCTGGCATTCCCCAAGGTAGTGCCCTGGCACCCACTCTCTTCCTTCTATACATCAACACCCTGACACGCTGCTCGCTGTATCTCTTTGCTGACGATACAGTTGTGACCTCCACGTCATCAGAGCTCAGGTTCAGGTACCGCACAGTATGAGAGTGCTCACTGTTACATAACTGTGGAGTGCAATTCAGTGTGCATGCAGCCTGCTATACATTCACTCATTGTAACTTCAGTGTCTGGTGCTAAAATATTATTAATAGAAAACTTTGGTAAATGTTGCACTATGCTAACATCTGAGTTGTGCTTCTTCATGACAATGCTTGAACTCACCCTGCTCATGAAACTTAAGACCTGATGATTAATTTGAAATGGGACAGTTCTGATAGTTCCCCTTAGTGTTATCTTCAGTCACACAAAGAGATGGTTCCCCTTAGTGTTATCTTCAGTCACACAAAGAGATGGCTTGCTTCCCACACTTCAAAAACAACCTTCAACTGAATTTTAAACAATAGGAATTTGTGACTGGGGGCAATGCCATGACCAATGCCTGAATTAAATAGCAACTATGTTGAAAAATAGTACAAACCTACAATTTTAAGTTGTATATAATAAAATATTGTTTTCTATTGAGATTTTTTTTATTTATAATTAGTTTCCGAACTGTGCTCCTATTTACGAGGGCCATGCTGAAAGGTTTCAGCAGCACTAAGATGGGAAATCTGACAACCATGACATTATTGAAGTTTGAAAGAGCAATATTTTTTGACCTTGGAGCATGCGTGTGGCAGTACCCCCATCACAGGGCCATGCGTGGACAGCGAGTGAAGACTCAGTTAGTGGTGAGTCAGACACACTGCAAGATGGATCTGTTGCGCCTTGATTTCTGAACAATGATTTATTAGGACTACAAAAAGTTAAATGCAGAAGAATGCCACTCTTCACTAGTACATGTTTTTGGTCAGTATGCCCCATCTAGGGCCACTGTTGGAAATTGGTTCCGTGAATTTTCAAGGGGCAGGGAGTCTCTTGAAGATGAACCTCGTCCTGGTCACCCTGCAATGCAGTGACCCAAGAAAATGTTGATGCTGTGAGGAAAATGATCTAAGAGGATCCTCATCTCACATTTTGCGATATTGAAGGGACCCTAATTAATTGGGTCGACTGCAGCACAGACCATTGTTCATGATTATTTAGGCCTAACCAAGAGATGTGCGCATTGGGTGCCACATTCCCTGACAGAAGCCCAAAAGAATGCAAGAGTGGATTGGTGTAAATTTATGCTTGAAGAACTTGACCAAGGACTGTCCAATGACACTTACAATATCGTCACAGGTGATGAAACATGGGTGTACCATTATGACCCCGAAACCAAGAGGCAGTCACCAGTATGGTGCTTTCCAGGTCAGGAACCACCCACAAAAACTTGGAGAACTAGGAGCTCTGGAAAGAAGATGGTGGCCACTTTCTTCACCAAGCACCAAGATGGGTCATCTCATCTCTATGACCTTATGACACACGCTGTAGTCACTGCAGAGTGGTATGTGACTGAATGTCTGCCTTAAGTCTTTGCAACATGGAGGTCAAAGCATCCATTCTTCTGTATCAAGACAATGCCTCAGCACACACGGCTGCCAGAACCACGGACCCAATTCACAGACCCGGCCCTGTGTAACATTTTCCTGTTCCCAAAGACAAAGGAAAAACCACGTGGGCAGCTTTTTCATTCGATGAAGAGGCTATTGCAGCGTACAACAGTGCTGTAAGTTACAACTCTAAAGCTTGGACTGAGACATTTTCTAAGTGGTTTCAAAGGATGGAAAAGTGTAACAGTTCTCATGGAGAGTATTTTGAAAAGTTGTAATAGTTTCTGAAATGAAATGAAATGAAATGTGTAGTGTTTAACGCCCGCTTTTACTACATACGGCACCGCAGGCGATGACACTGATGATACATGAGATGAAGATGGAGCACCGGTGGAATGAGATGGCGGGGGAAACCGGAGATCCCGGAGAAAACCCGCCCCAGCGCCGTGTTGTCCACCACAAATCTCACTTTGCGGTCGCCTGGGATCGAACCCGGGCCGCCTTGGTGAGAGCCAAGCGGTCTCACCACTGAGCCACGGCGTGGCCATAGTTTCTGAATAAAATATATTTCTGACTCTCTGCTAAAAACTTTTGGCATAACCCTCATAGAGGGTAGTACTTACATCATGTAAAAATTTCAGTGATATCTTAATAAGACTGAGCTAATGAGTGGACTGGACTATGCTACGGAGAGGAATCAGCACAGAGGTCAAAACTTGGCCTATTGTAGCTATGCCCCCAAGTGGAGCACCTCAGGGAGGAGAGATGAGGTGAGTGGAGGCAAAGGGCAGTCATCCCAAGGAGCCTGACGGTAGAGAAGGCAGGGTCCCCTACCAATTGGAAACTCCCCGGCATGCCAGTACAACCATCATCCCACTCTGTAGTCCAGAAATGGTCCCACCACATCAGGTTTGGAGAGCGTCCTACCAAAGGAGAAAACATCTACCAGGAACATATCATTCTGGGTTCGATCCCAGATGACTGCAAAGTGAGATTTGTGGTGGACAACATGGCACTGGGGTGGGCTTTCTCCGAGTCCTCTGGTTTCCCCTGCCAGCATTCCAACAATTGCTCCATCATCATCTTTCCAACCCCTTCATCTCTCTCGTACTTTCACATCCTGCATTTCCTGATCAGGAAACCTCTTATTCCCAACCTGTAATGGGCCTCAAGGGTGAGTGGTTCAAAAGGCCCTATGTTCCACTTAAGTAATTAGAGGAATTCATTCACTTTATGATTGAAAACTGCTTTATTGTTTTTCAAAATATTCTCCTGTATGATCAATACACTTTTATATCCATTTAAATTATTGTCACCCGAACGTCGGAACTCCCTATAGAAACGACCGGAAGCAGCAGGAGACGGTAGGCGTTCGCCACGTCCCCCTCATTTGTCTTATAGCGGTAACGAGGGTTGGCTGGAAAAACATCACTGTGCCATCCCTTTCCGTTCCACCTGAGTTCTCGAACTTACGGGATATTTCATCTAATCCAGAACCTTCTAGATCGGCCAACTCACCCTATATAAGCAACACGTCAGGCTGGAGGAAGTCAGTGTTTGGCGAACAGCTGCGAGGAGCAGCCAGTGAGGGAACGGACTGCGTACATGCGTCGGAGGAGTTTACGTAATCGCCAGTACAAGTGGAATTGTAACGGACGAACTAGTGAATCGTAATTGTGTGCATTACATAATTCTGTGTAATTGGCAAGTGTTTAACTGTAAGTCGGTGGAAATAAAAAACATTTTTGAGTGGTGCAATTGGACTTTTCACTTCACGAGCCCACAAAGTCACACTGGTGTCAGAAGTGAGATGATAACATCACCGAACATTACAACAATGGACGTGGCATTGGAAAAAGTTTTGGAGAAGATGATGGAAATGAAGGCCGAATTAACAGAGAAGACGGAAGCGGCAAATAAAAACCTGGCCGCGGAACTGAAACAAATGAAGACGGCAAATAACAACTTGGCCGCGAAGATGAACGAGTTAACAACAAAAACAGAAGCGGCAAATAACAACCTCACTGCCGAGTTGAAACAAATGAAGACGGCCAACGACAACATCACCGCCGAGTTGAAACAAATGAAACCGGCCAACGAAATCACCGAGAAGATGGAAGACTGAATTGACCACAGAAATGAGGGCAACGAACGACAGTCTGGCCACGGAAATGAAGGAGGCGAACGAGGTCCTCGCCGCCAAATTTGAGGAACAGTTGGCCGGCGTGAGGAATAACGTCACGAAGCTGGGCAAGCGGATGGGTCAAGTAGATGACCGCCTTAATGATTTAGAGGAAAAGGCCGACAATAACGCCAAGACCCTGAACGCCGTGGTGGAAGGCGTCGAAGACCTTGCGAACCGCGTAAACAACCTGGAGGGAAAGGCCGACAGCAGCGTCAAGTCCCTGAACGCCATGGTGGAGGACGTCGTCGGCAGGAAGCTGAAGGATTTGAAGGCCGACGCGCCGGGACGCGACACAACATCTGCGCGCGTCAAACCTCCCAAGTATGACGGCGCGTCAACGTTTGAAGTCTTCCGCCGCCAGTTCGACGCAGTGGCCAAGCACAACAAATGGTCGCCAGAGGAGGAGGCCACACAATTAATACCCAGCCTCCAGGGACGGGCCGCGGAAGCCCTAAACACGGTGCAGACAACGGCGGCGTCCAAGGACATCTGGGAGGCCCCGGAGAATCGTTTCGGAAACCACCGCTTAGCCGCAGCGTACCGCAGCCAGCTAAAGGCCAGGTCACAGCAGCCGGGGGAGACGCTGCAGGAGTTCGCCCTGGCAGTTGAACAACTAGCAAGCAAAGCCCTAGTCGACCTCCCACCAGAGTTCGTATCCCGGGAAGCTGCCTACACATTCGTGGACGGGGTACGAGATAGAGATTTGTCTGCGCCTAATGATCGGCGATTATAAAACCATCCACAAGGCGCTGACAGCAGCATTAAGGATGGAGGCGGCCAAGGTAACAGCTATCCCGAAGTCGAGAACGAGGAGTGTCCGCTACACCGGAGACAGAAGCCAGCCGAGGGACGCCGGCGAACACCTAGTGGCCTGTGATGGGGGTGTGGACAGCCCGGACACCTGCAGAGAGACTGCCCACACCAGGAAGGGCAGCTGGAAGAACGAGTAAGGCCCGGCGTGGAGAGGGGCACGTCGGCGCCATTACCACCATCCCCTCGAGTGACTGCGCGACGTCAGCCGGCGAATGGATGAAAGCCTCATCGCGGACGGTTGGGTGAGAGGGAAGCCGTGCCGCGTGCTGGAGGACACCGGGGCGGCCGTGACCATCATCAGACCTGACGTGGCGAAGGGTTTGCCAACAAGGAAGCAGAGCCGACCATACCAGCTTGTCACGGCATCGGGCGACACCTTGCCTGTGGAGAAGGCCCTGCTGAAGCTGACCTTGGGAAGGAGTACCGTACGACTGTGGGTGTTCGTCGCGAAGGTGGCTGAGGTGATACTGGGATTGGATGCCCTCAGGAGCCACGAGGCGACGGTCGACGTCGGCAAGAAGGTTCTGCGGATCAACGGAGAAGAGGTTGTACTCCTTCAACCAGAGGAGCGCCTTGGAATTTGCAGGGTCGTCTTGAACGAAGACGTGGTTGTCCCCGCGAGGAGCGAGGTGGTGGTGACGGCGCGACTAGAAGGCCGGAGAACCAGGAACATGATGCTGGACCAGAAGACGCCTGTACACGGAATGTGTGTAGCCAGGGCATTGCTGCCGTGCCGAGAGGTGCCAGTGAGACTGCTAAATCCAACGGACACCGATCACGACGTCCAGGCCGGGACGGAGTTGGGAACGTGCGAGCCCGTGGTGAGCGTAACAGCAATCGACAAGACACAGGAGCCAACGCCGAAGCAACACCTGGGGCCCCAGGCTAGAAGGCTTACTGGAGAGGGCGGCCGACCACCTGACCGCAGAACAGCTGGAGGAAGTTCGACAACTACTGAGGCAATACGAGCGCGTCTTCAGCCAAGGCGATAGTGACTACGGCCGCATGGACAAAGTGCTTCACCGCATCGACACCGGAGACGCCCGGGCTATTCGGCAAGCACATAGACGCGTTCCGCTGGTGAGGCCAGAGGCGGTACGAGACATGCTGGAGGACATGAGAATCAGGGGAGTGATTGAAGAGCCTGACAGCCCTTGGTGTTGCCCTGTAGTCTTGGTGACAAAGAAGAACGGCGAGCTGCGCTTCTGCGTAGACTACAGAAAGTTGAACGCTGTCGCCTGGAAGGACTGTTTCCCCTTACCCTGGATTGACGACACCCTGGACACGCTAGCTGGTGCACAGTGGTTCTCGACCCTGGACCTGAAGTCGGGCTATTGGCAGGTAGCTCTAGACCCAAGAGACAAGATGAAGGTTCGTTGCCAAATGTGGAAGTTAGCTGATCGATACACTCTTGTCTTGATAATCTATGTTGAAAGGCCTACTAAATCACTGCATGAACATTTTCATGCGTTAATTCCATGTTTTTGTCGAGATTCAATTTTCAAGTTAATGTAAACAAAAATATGATGTTCTATTGTCAAAATGCTTGAAGTAGATTAAAGTCAACAATGTCAAACTTTCCATTGGAAGTGTCAAACAGCACCTATAACAATCAAGAGTTGTCAAGGATCACAATACAAATAGTACCCCTCATAATTAACTTACCCAGCATTCGGGTGGCAATACAAGAAAACCCCTAAAAGAAATCCACGGGTTGGGTAGATCAGTCATGGGAATTGAATGGGAATTTCCTAAATGCGGATCAAAGGAACCACCTGAGCCATCTTGCTTGGTTAAAGCTACCTAAACTTGGACCTCAATGTAGTTGTAATTTTGATTCAAATAAGTGTTAGAAAAGAATGCTAATTGCATGTATAAACACCTGTCAAAGTGATATTGGCTGGCTTCGTAGCTCAGTCAGTAGAGCACCTGCCTGCCGTGCTAGGGCTCCCACTGGGGGTAGGGATTTTTCTCAAACCAAGATGATTACCCATCTTCCCCAGGGTCTGGAAGTATGAATGTGCGCGTGATCTAATGATACCGCCCAACGATTATGAGTTATCACCATTCATACATTCCAAAGGAGAATGGCCATCCATATGACCACTGTAGGTAAAGGAACAAAAGAAAAAAAGAAATTATGCACAAAGTGAAAAAAAACCAAGAAATTAATCATGTAAAACCTTACCTGGTACTGGTATCAAGAACTTCTATCTCCTGGCTTTCACTATTTAGTTCAAAAATGGTACTGGTCATACAATCCGGTCCAAATATTGTAATGGTTTCACATTGTGTTCCCTGTTTTAAATTGTTTTCACTAAAATTACCCATAACTGAATTAGTGACAAGAGTTGATGCATCTTGCACCTCCTGCCCTTCACCCACTACTTCCACAGCCATAAATGTATCTTCATTCACCACATATGCATTGTTATCATCCACAGTTAAGTTAATGTTTTTTGCACTTCCTCCTTTGTCTGTAAGTGTAACTTTATTCACCACATTTTCAGGTTGTTTTTTGTTAACCTCCGCAGCTAATTTTATGCTCTTTGCAGTTCCTGCTCCTTTGTCTACAAATGTTGCTTTATTCCCCAAATTTTCAGGTTGTTTTTTGTCAACCTCTGCAGCTAATTTTATACTCTTTGCAGTTCCTGCTCCTTTGTCTACAAATGTAGCTTTATTCACATTTTCAGGTCGTTTTTTGTCAACCTCCGCAACCAGTTTTATGTTCTTTGCACTTCCCCCTCCTTTGTCTTTAAGTGTAGCTTTATTCACCACATTTTCAGGTCTTTTTTTGTCAACCTCTGCAGCTAATTTTATGCTCTTTGCAATTCCTGCTCCTTTGTCTACAAATGTAGCTTTATTCACCACATTTTCAGGTCGTTTTTTGTCAACCAATGCAATCAATTTTATGTTCTTTGCCGTTCGTGTTCGTTTGTCTACAAGTGTAGCTTTAATCACCACATTTTCAGGTCGTTTTTTGTCAACCTCTGTAGCCAATTCTATGTTGTTTGTAGTTCCTGCTCCTTTGTCTATAAATGTAGCGTTATTCACCACATTTTCAGGTTGTTTTTTGTCTACCTCCGCAATCAATTGTATGTTATTTGCAGTTCCTGCTCCTTTGTCTACAAATGTAGCGTTATTCACCACATTTTCAGGTTGTTTTTTGTCTACCTCCGCAATCAATTTTATGTTATTTGCAGTTCCTGCTCCTTTGTCTACAAATGTAGCGTTATTCACCACATTTTCAGGTTGTTTTTTGTCTACCTCCGCAATCAATTTTATGTTATTTGCAGTTCCTGCTCCTTTGTCTACAAATGTAGCGTTATTCAACACATTTTCAGGTTGTTTTTTGTCTACTGCCACAATCAATTTTATGTTATTTGCAGTTCCTGCTCCTTTGTCTACAAATGTAGCGTTATTCACCACATTTTCAGGTTGTTTTTTGTCAACCTCCGCAATCAATTTTATGTTATTTGCAGTTACTGCTCCTTTGTCTACAAATGTAGCGTTATTCACCACATTTTCAGCTCGTTTTTTGTCAACCTCTGTAGCCAATTTTATGTTGTTTGCAGTTCCTGCTCCTTTGTCTACAAATGTAGCATTATTCACCACATTTTCAGGTCGTTTTTTGTCAACCTCTGTAGCCAATTTTATGTTGTTTGCAGTTCTTGTTCCATTGTCTATAAATGTAGCTTTATTCACCACATTTTCAGGTCGTTTTTTGTCAACCTCTGTAGCCAATTTTATGTTGTTTGCAGTTCCTGCTCCTTTGTCTACAAATGTAGTGTAATTCACCACATTTTCAGGTCGTTTTTTGTCAACCTCTGTAGCCAATTTTATGTTTGCAGTTCCTGCTCCTTTGTCTACAAATGTAGCATTATTCACATTTTCAGGTCGTTTTTTGTTAACCTCTGTAGCCAATTTTATGTTCCTTGCAGTTCTTGTTCCATTGTCTATAAATGTAGCTTTATTCACCACATTTTCAGGTCGTTTTTTGTCAACCTCTGTAGCCAATTTTATGTTGTTTGCAGTTCCTGCTCCTTTGTCTACAAATGTAGTGTAATTCACCACGTTTTCAGGTCGTTTTTTGTCAACCTCTGTAGCCAATTTTACGTTGTTTGCAGTTCCTGCTCCTTTGTCTATAAATGTAGCTTTATTCACCACATTTTCAGGTCGTTTTTTGTCAACCTCCGCAATCAATTTTATGTTGTTTGCAGTTCCTGCGCCTTTGTCTATAAATGTAGCTTTATTCACAACATTTTCAGGTCGGTTTTTGTCAACCTCTGTAGCCAATTTTATGTTCTTTGCACTTCCTGCCTCTTTATCTATAAATGTAGCTTTATTCGCCACATTTTGAGATTGTTCTTTGTCAACCTCTGCAGCTAACTTTATGTTGTTTGCAGTTCCTGCTTCTTTGTCTATAAATGTATCTTCATTTACCACATCTTCGAGTCGTTCTTTCTCATTCTCTGCAATTATTACATTACCCCCTTTGCCTATGAATATACCTTCAAGCTGTTGTTTGTCAGCCTCTGCAGTTATTTTTATCTTGTTTGCATCTTCACCTGTTAATGTTACTTCATCCACCACACCTTCAGGCTCTTCTTGGTTATCCTCCTCATTTATTTCTGTCTTGATTGTCATATTCCGTGGTAAGCCTCCTTCAAAGCCTCCTTCAAAGTCCATTTCATACTCAAATGCCACACTTGCACCATCATCATCATCAATAGAAAAATCTGTTTCTCCTTCACTCTCTCCAAGAGTTGTTGGATCTTCTGTCAACTGTTTGCCAACCAACTTTCTTCCTCCGCTTAAACACTGAAAATAAACAGTACGCTATTAAGGCTGCTAAAGGTTATCTGTAGTATTTTATATATAATTCATGTGCAAACATCTAATAAAAAAAAACATGTTTTCACACTAAGTATTTATTGATTTTGACAAATTAAGCAAATTATTATTTACCTTCAATTACGTACACAAGTCTATAAAGCCATTCCTAATTATTACTAACTGATTGAACACAAACCATTTTGTACCTCATTACATTAAACAAGTTAATAATAATGTAGAAAAAATATTTGCTTTAAACTATTACATTGCAAAAAGCTCAGTATCATTTACTGGTTTCAAATAAAATCAATTATGGTCATTCACAATGAAACTTAAATCATTAACATCACAACAAGAACTTACACATTATGACTCACAACAACAAATGCAGCCAGGTGCAAGAGAGGGTTAAACATATGGTAACCTACCACTGACAAAATAAGTTATGTAAAACACAGTATGTACAAGGGGAAATCAAAAATAAACAGGCCTTTTGTTCCAGAAAATTTATTCTGGAAGAATAATTGAAATTAACATTTTTCTTACTTTTCTAAATATTCACCCATCTTTTCTATACATTTGTTCCAATGGACAGGCAGTTTTTTAATGCCAGTTTCAAAGAAAGTACAAGGATGTGTGCGGAGCCAGTTGCGCACAATGTCTGTCACCTCCTCATTGGTTGTGAAACGATGTCCACAAAGAGCTTCTTTGAGTGGACCAAACATGAAGAAGTCACATGGTGAGAGGTCTGGGCTGTAGGGTGGATGTGGAAGGGCAGTCCAGTGCATTTCGGCCAATTTTTGCTGTGTTGCTGCTGCAGTGTCTGGTCTGGCATTATCCTGCAGAATCAACACATTTCTGATAGGGCTACTGCAACGTTTTGACCGGAAAGCAACTCGAAGATGAGAAGGTCACAGCAGGGCATCATTAATGGTCCTTCGTCGTTGTCCTTGTTGTTCAAGGAAATCAATGAGGACATCTTTTGAGTCCCAGAACACTGTAGCCAAAACTTTCCCTGCTGACAGCCATGACTTGGCTTTCACCGGCGGTTGCTCTCCACTCCAGACTGGCCCTTTTTGATATGGATGTGTAATGATGCACCCATGTCTCATCACAAGTGATGACTCTGTCCAGAAAAGCATCACCTTCCTCTTTGTAGTGCGTGAGAAGCGTGCGACGCATTTGAACTCGCACTGCTTTCTGTTCTGCAGTGAGATACCACGGAACCCAACAAGTTGACACTTTTCTCAATTTCAGCTCCCTTCTAATGATTGATTGGGCACTCCCCCATAGCTTATGAGAAATTGTTGACAAATCTCAAGCACTGTGATGTGGCAATCCCCTTCAATGATGTCTTGAACAGCTTGGATGTTTTCTGGATTGATGCTGGTGCATGGGCGGCAAGGGTGGGCCAAGTTTTCAACATTTTCATGTCCTTCATTAAACTCATGGCACCAATGTTTAACTCTGGACCATGAAAGGGTTGTTTCTCCAAACTGTGGGAGTAACCAATGGCAAATTTCAGCTGCGCCGACATTTTCATTGACAAGAAACTTGATTATTACTTGTTGCGCAACAGCTGGATGAACCTCTCTCTTAGACGTCTCGGCAGTAACCAGCCAAACGAGTTCCCAAGGCCACTGTCCCCTTCCAGGGACCTCACTGCATGTGCAGTAAAAGCCTCGAACCCATATGGCACTCTATGCATGTGCAGTAAACAAAGGCCTTTTAATATCTGATTGCCCCTCGTAAAAGTAAACCCATGGCATAACAGCCCAAAGTGAACCTGACTCTGCCAACCCAACTGTCGCCTCCAACCACATACACAAGGAAGAGGTGCAACCAATATGAGGAGGAAATGTGGTCAGCATCTTGGCAACCCAGTTGGCTTTCTAGATCAGGGTTTGCTACCTAGTGTAGCTCCTCAATTTTGTCACGATGCTGAATGGGTGCCAGTTCTATACCTGGGACTTAAAATCTGCATCCCCCAGGGCTCTTTCCATGGCTGGGAACCAAAACACAATGTTCTAACCCACTACGCCATGGCACAGGACAAATAAGCTATGAGTAGGCATCGGATTTATATGCAAATGCACACAGTGCATATATCTGCATATTTCCTGATTTTGGCATATCATGCATATAACAAACATTATTACACTACTGACTCATATTTTATAAATTAATAATATAAATTAGTTCTAATTTATATAACATATCACTCTCATACAAGCAAAGCAACCCCTATCAAGCCTCTCGTATGTGTATGACTCAGCTTCACGCAATACGGGTTAGATGTTTGATGAATTCCCTGTCAGGGACTATCCACTTTGCTATCAGCACATGAAGAGAGAGTTTCGTTCTGCTGTTAAGTTAATGGTTGTCCCCTGTACATGTTAAAATGCCAAAATTCAAGTAATGCACCAATAAGCCATGGTAGCTCAATGGGTTAGAGCGACTGGACGGAAACCAGGAGATCCATGGTTCAAATCTCGGCCATGGCAATGACTATTTCCTTGTAGGGGAGGGGATCCGTTCCCTTCAGCTGCTGTGGTGCAAGCACTGCGGACCCCTAGCACTCGTGGTACCTCTTACGTTACTAGAGGAACTTTGGGCCGAACGTTGGAGCCTCTCCCTGAATGGGAGTTATTCGGATAGGGTTGGACTCGAGGGGGCAGTATGTTCCCGATACCCGTGGGAGATCAGGTACGTCTCCTGACGGGGTTGAGGGAAGCCATATATTCCCGGGTACTAGCCTGCATAGGTAGTAGAAGGTGTGCTAGATCACTAAGTGGCCCTACCGAGGTCTAATCGGTAACCTTCCCCTATGGGGTTGGCACGCGTAAGTGGTGTATCCACTTCCAACCCGTCTTGAGACCATAGGACCAGATATGGGGGGGCCCTTGTTAGTCTCTAGGTCTTGCCCTATGGAAAGCCCCAAGGAGGCACTGGGCGCCCTTTGGAACAGCTCAGTAGCTCCCTGGCCATCAGAGGGGAGGTCAATCTTCACTTTGTGTGGATGCCCTGGTAGATACCCTCGAGCTTATATATGTTGACTCTATCTATCAGAAAAGTACTTTTTTTTGTAAAGTGTGTAATAAATTGCATGTGTGTTCACCTAAGCCAACATTCAACAACGAATCAACATATCACAACTCCTTGAAGCAAACGTTACTGACGCAACAAAAAACCTTTTCTTCTAATTGGAAAAACCAATTTTCCAGTGATTTATGCCAAGCGCTAATTGCAGCAAATATACCATGGAATTCACTTTGCAATTCCACACTCCAGAATTTCTTAGATAAATATTGTAATCATAAATGTTTCCAGAGAAGCAGCCTACTCCTTCGTCGACAGGGTACGAGACACCGAGATATGTCAGCACCTAATGCTCGGCGACTACAAGACTATCCATGAGGCGATAACGGCCGAATTAAAGATCGAGGCGGCCAAAGTGACGGCTACCCCGAACAAGGAATATGCGCCACAATGGAGACCAAAAGACCAGCCGAGGGACGCCAGCGAAGACCAAGTGGCATGTGTTGGTGTGGCCAGCCGAGACACCTGGACAGAGACTGCCCACACCAGGAAGAGCTGCCAGAAAACGAGTAAAGGTCGGCGTGGCGAGTCACACGTCAGCACCGTCAGAAAGAGACAGATAGTTTCGCAACCCGCAGCCGGCGAGTGGGCGAGAACTGAATTCTTGCCGAGAGAGAGGAAGATACAGATATAGTTGCATGTTCTCTCGCTGCGCCATGAAACGCTTTGAAACGTCGGCGGCTTTCTGGAACGATAATTGGAGGTATAAAAGCCTGCAAGTGTTCAATTGCTAGTCAGCTGCTAGTTGAGCTGAGTGTGTTGCGCAGCTGTGCCGCAGACAATTATTTTGTTTGTTTACGTGTGGTGAAGCAACGAGAGACCGTGAAGACTGGTTTGTCATTTTTATTGCTGCAAGGAGTGTACACAGTTAACTGTTTACTGTAATACAGAGCATTTTAAATTTCTGCAAACAAGACTTAATTCTATGAACCCACAGTCACAATATTTAAATCTGATTTCTCAGCAACTAGTAGGGTATTTAAATATGTGAATGGGTTAATGGTAAGGACTATGATACAATGAAGCACATAATTAATATATGAGCTGGTAAGTGCCAGCCCTCACATAGAGATGGCATCACTGGGCTAGTTTGATGGACAGCATCATATAGTTTACTCTATACTAGCCTGTATCTATAGTTACCATGCAATTTAAATGAGTCAAGTATAGAGGTTTCATAAAGATGGAGGATTTGCAAAAATGAGTAGTGATTAAATACTTCCATTTGAAAGACTTAACGCCTACAGAAATCAAGGAGGAAATGAACAGTACATTGAAAGACTCTGTCCCTTCATAAAAAATGATTAAAAGGTTGGTTGTAGAGTTTAAAATGGGACGTACGAGTACTAGTGATGAGCCTCGCTCTGGACGTCCTGTGGAAGTCCAACTCCAGAGATCATTGAAAAAATTTGTTTAGTACTGGAAGACCGCAGATTAAAGTTGTTTTGAGATAGCAGAGGCTGCAAACATATCAAAAGAACGTGCAGATAATACAATATTTTAAGTAATGTTTTGGGCTTTCACAAGATCTGTGGCGCATTTGTAGACACCTGATCAAAAGTTGCAAAGAAAAACTGTTTCTGCTAAGAATTTGGAGCTGTACTGTAAAAATCCCAGTGAATTTTTAGGACAGCTTATTACCATGGATAAAACTTGGATACATCACTACACTCCAGAAAGTAAATCATAGTCAAACCAGTGGAGATTGTGCCAGATGAACCAACTCCAAAAAAGGCAAAGTCAATTTTATTAGCTAACAAGGTTATGACCACTGTTTTCTGTGATGCATTGATTACCTGGAAAAGGATAAAAGTATCACTGGTGGCTACTACGCAAGCTTACTGCAATGTTTGAGTGATGAGGTGAAAAGAAAAAGACCTCATTTGTCAAAGATAAAATCTTGTTTCTTCACGACAATGCTCCGGCTCTCATTCAGTCATTGCAATGGGAAAAATGTGTGAATTAAAGTTTGAATTGCTTGAACATCCATCTTATTTGTCTGATCTAGCACCCAGTAACTACCTCCTGTTCCCTAACTTCAAAAATGTCTTGGAGGACGAATATTTCACAGCAACGAGGTAATTTATGCGGTAAACAGCTATTTTGAGAACCATGATAAATAGCACTACAGACGTGGTTTAATTAAATTAAAACACTAATATGACAAATGTGTTAGCCTTTCTGGAGATTATGTTGAGAAATAAAGGGGAAAAAGTGCTTAATTTTTTTATTTATTATTATTATTGTGAGGCCCAGAACTTATCAGCCGACCCTTATAATTTTGAATCAAATTAGTACTCCATGCTCCATATATTGCTAGTGTTTACCTAGAATGCATTTCATTAATGATCTTCCTTCTACATTAGCTGAGGATGTTAGGAAAGTCCTAATGAAGTGCATTCTAGGTAAATACTAGCAATATGTGGAGCATGGTGTTAACTAGTTCAACTCAAAATTATATTAACGATATGGTTTATTTATATTGTACCTTGATACTACAGTCAACATTTTAGAAATATTAACAATATAGTTTTTACCTTGATGAAGGACAAAAAAGAATTCCTCCTCTCATTCAATTCAAAACTAGTACTGGACCTATTTGCAAAAAGTCACTGATGTATGTAGTTAATGCTCAGGTATTCAGCAACAAAGCCATTCTGCTTCTTGCATCACAGTATTTTGAGGTCAAGTCTGGATAGCTTTTAAGTTGCTCACAGGTAGATGTTTCATATTCATTTTCTCTTCCATGTTGCATAACAGACTATTTGGAGATAACAATCCAATTGTATGCAGGTGTTTCCTGAGACAGTTAATATCTTGTGGTAAAGTCTGAAAATGGCGCCGGCTGTTTTTAAGGTAGTTCAGGAAATCGTTTTTAAGTTTTTTAAGAATTTTCTCCTTTGGAATTTAATATATTTGTTAATTTACCTTACTAATCATTGTTCATTTTCTTCTTGATGATATTTTTAACTGATTCCAGTGGTACTTTTGACTGTTGGTTCCCTTTTTTGCTAGTATGTCTGCCTTCTCAATGTTACTCATTCCAGTGTGCAGGAATCCACTGGAAAACTATATTCTTATTTAAATGTTCTGTATGTTAAACCAAACAATGAATTTCTCTTATTTTTTCTGTTTTTGGATTCCAAGTTAAAGCTATTACTTGGATTGCTGCTCTAGAGTATGATAAAATGTTTTTACATGTTGTAGCCAAACAAACATATTGTCGTGAGCCGTTGTTGCAACTGGCGCAGCCGGCGTGCATAAAGGGAGAGATAGTGCAGCGCAGAGATAAAAGCTTGCTTAAACAGATAAAGATAGATGACAGGATCAACTGGTGACCCGCAGCTTCCTTTATAGCTCCACTCATTGTCCTAGAAATTTGTGAAATGTTTTCTAACAATCAAGAAAGCGAAGCTTCCAGTCATCTATCTTTATCTGTTTTGGCAAGCTTTTATCTCTGCGTTGCACTCTCTGTCCCTTTGTGCGCGCCGGCCGCGCCAGTTGCAACAATGGCTTGCGACAATATTTTAGAGAAGTGTAGCATGCACAATTTCTCTATCAAAATTTGTAGTGTTTTCTCCCACATTTATGTAAAAGGAGAAAAACTGACATGTGCTACCTGTTCCAGCACCAAAATCCTTTACAAATGAGCTATCTGTATATATGTGGGTCCAATCTTCTTCAGGATATTTGGTTTGTAATGTTTCTAATGCTGTTTAGCAACATCGGGCTTGTCACTTGTTTCTTGAAGTATTCACAATTATATTTCAAAGGTTTCTATTGGAATTATGTGATGTAATAGATTTTCTTCTGCAATAGGTATGTGTAGCTCTTTTAACTTTTTTACTTCTTGCACAGATCACTCTTTGGGGTTTTAGTGTACATTTTAAGCCATGGTGTTTGTCTACTTTGTTAAAATTTGGAATTCTTGTAAGTTTTTCATAAATTACTGGAGCTTGTTTTTCAAGTTCTATGTGTTTTGGTTTTTTAGATGTAAAGAAAGGTGTTTCTATTGCCATGGTTTTAGCTGCACCTATTATTAAGCGTAATGCTTGGTTTTGAGCTTTTCTCTAGTTCTGTTTTACAAGACTTGGATACTGTTACTATATGCGCAAGATTTCTTGAGCGCTGGATTTACGGGCAGAAGGACAGAAAAGAGAGCTAACACGCTTTTGTTTCTGCAGTGTGGTCAACCTAGAAAAACACAATTCAGCCAAATTGCGGTAAGATTAGCGAAGATATGTGCCAAACGTATGAGATGTGGCAACAAACAATTGAACTACATCCAATATGCTGTATGCTTATAGTCGTATGTATTTACTGTTATAAAACACATAAAAGTATTAAATATTATGACAGGTATAAACAATCACTCGCTTTGTGATTCTTCGATTTCCAAGTCTACTGTGTCACTTTCATCACTGGTATCTGTGTTAATAATTTCATTAATTGCATTTTCTATTACACTACCGTTTCTCCAATATTGCATTTCCAGCTCTTGGACCTTCTTAGCATATCCTTCCCGATCCGTCGCTTCTATAGCAAGTTTCCACAGATTTGTGGCTCTCGTTAACATTGCGTACTTTGTAAACATTCTTTATTTCTTGCCCACGCCAGCTCAATTGCATTCAGATCACAGTTATATGGAGTTAGACGAAAAATAGTGTGTCTCTTTTTAGAGCCATAACACTGACAACATAGTCTAGCTTTTAGATTTGTTGAAACCTGTTAGCTAATAATTAACCTCAAAATTGCTCAAAATGAAATGGAGTACGTGTGAAAGTTTAACATATTAGCCACTAGATGTCATAGTGTGTAGCACATTTCCTGTTTCAAAGTTGTCATCTGTGTTTACGGAAATAAGCGAAACCTACCGAATGAGGACTTGGGACCCGAATGCTCAAGAAATCTTGCACATATAGTATTAATAATTTACCACAGTATTTCATTCACTCACATGTATGTTAAACAAGACTGAGCTTAACAGAGATAATTTTCTTTGTATCTGGAGGATGCTATGCCATATTATGTTGCAATATATCTTTGAGTTATTAGTTCAGAAATTCAACATAACATATTGTCCTTGATATTCAGTTGTTAAGTTTCTGTATTAGTTTACATCTCCAAATGTTATCATATGTTGACTTGAAATCTACAAATACTACTATTGCATCTTCTTGTTCATTGAATGATTCCTTTATATTCTGACTCAAAATAATTAGTTCACTAGCTGAATGGTTCTTTCTGAATCCTGCTTGTGAATTGGATAATCAGTTGTGTACACCAGTTTAATCTTTCAGCAACCATTCCTTCCATAATTTTGGCTAAATGACTAGTCAGTGATATTGGTTTGTAATTGTTTACATTTTCTGTAGCTTTTCCAGGTTTCAATACAGGTACTATGATGGCCTTTTTCCAGTTTGCTGGGACTAAAGTGTTCCATACACTGTTGTAAAAATTGAGCAATGTATTTCTTGCCTTGATACCTAATTGCTTTATAAACTCAGGATGTTTATTTAAATACAATTAAATTAGTTTGGTTATTTATTGAAGGACCCTCGTATATTATCTGGACCATACTGTACTTAATGTTATTGATAGCTGCATTCAGTTTTGCTATACTACGGTGGAATTAAAATTACTTTAGGATTCTGACAGTTGCTGTTAAGCGCATGCTTTCGTGAAAAATGGCACTTAGAGGAGCAGGTAAAGAGAGACGTCTCACCTAATTGGTTGAAATTATGCGCCCGAGCCTTCAAGAGGTGTGGTCACGGCTGTTACCATAGCAACTTTCCCTCCCATAACTTCCCCTCTGTCAGAACACTGAAGTCATTTTAATTCCACCACAAAGCACTGACAGAAAATGTTATTAATGGATGTCAAGTTGCCATTTTTAATCTGTTTATTGACTTATATCTTTTTTTGCATTATTTTTTGTTGAGTTTTATTTTGTTTTGGGATTTTACATGCAGAGAAGTTTGTATTAAAAATTGATGCTATTTTTAAATCATCAGTAATATTGTTATTTCTGTGTATTTGGAGATACTTTCCTTTTGTCTTATATATATAAACCCTTTTATAAACATCTTTTCTGTAATTTAAACTTTTTATATATGTGTCAAATGTATTTCTTTTTGCATTTATTATGCTTCTTTTAAAAGCAGCCGTCTTCTTTTTCCATCTTGTTCTCTGCCTTCATGTTCAGCATTTTTCCTGGCTTCCTGATGTTCAAATTTTAATTTTTCTAATTTTTTACAATACAATTTTTCATCCCTTTTTCATTCAAAAGGGTTTGAATGCTCTAACTCAACCTTCTTAAAATGTACCTTTCTGCTGTTTGAATTAATGTTACATATTCTAAATTAAATTTTATCTCACGTAGTAGTTTTGCTCTAATTCTTCTTGAAACCCCTTCCAGTTTCCTTTTTTGAAGTTCCAGGACTGTTTTGTTTGTATATTTCTTGGTCTATTAATCTGAAGTTTAATGTTGGCTATTGTAAGGCCTTCTGATTTTACTCTGTTTGCCTTGTCTGCAATTCCAGATGAGACCATGAGTATGTCAGGGTTAGTTGTAGATCCTGTATGATGTACATACACTCCAATTTGTTCTTTGTCAAAAATTAACTCAATTTTATTTGAATTAAGCCAGTCTTCTACTACTGTGCCCACAGTGTTTGTATTTTTATAACCCAACAATTTTGAGTGTGCACTGAAGTCTCCCATTAAAATGGTTGAATGTTTATCACTAAATATATCCTGCTGATCTATCTGAATGACCAATGCATGACCATGTAACATATCGGTTCTACTTATGTCATGCGTGAAAGGGGTTTAAAAAGGGGTGTCCACTATAGTGTGCTGAATGGCATGTCTGCCTTAGCACCCTCAATCTCAGACCAACATTGCCAGCTTAAGGTCCTCAATCCCTCAAATAAACTTTGTGGCTTAGGGTCCTCAATTCCTCAGATGACTTGTGGCTTTTTTCTTTTTTTTAATTTATGTCCTCCAATGTTAAGTCATATCGCATGATGAATGAAATGATGTTCAAATGAGCCCAGGGTACATAGAGCTTGGAGCTACCAAACATTCATTGTTCAGGATAAGAGAAAACCTCCAATGTTAGGTCATATTCGACGATGAATGAAATGATGTTCAAATGAGCCCAGGGTACACAGAGCTTAGAGCTACCAAACATTCATCTTTCAGGATAAGAGAAAACCTCCAATGTTAGGTCATATTCGACGATGAATGAAATGATGTTCAAATGAGTACAGGATACATAGAGCTTAGAGTTATCAGACATTCATCTTTCAGAATAAGGAAAATCCTGGAAAAAATCCTATCCAGATAACTCACTGACCGGCACTGGAACTTGGGATCTTCTGAATGTGCGGCAGAAACGCTACCATATATACTACAAAGACAACCATTTTGCAGCTTAGGAACCTCAATCCCTCAGATACACTTTACGATTTAGGGTCCAAAGTCCTTTGGATACACTTTATGGCTGAGGGTTCTTAATTCCAGGGATATGTTTTGCTGCTTGGGAACCTCAATTCCTGGAATACACTTCGCCGTTTATACTCTTCAATCCCTTAATCCTTGTTTCACGTAAGCTTGCCCAGTATCTCTTACTGCTCACGTGACCTAATCACCTGTCATTGGCTGCTGTTGTAAAGACTGTCGTGCGGTAAAAATTAGTTCGTTATTTAACATGCTGATATATCTGTATATAACTATATGTGTTGGAAGAGAATTGTCAAATTTATATTTTCGTAACTGTTTTAATTAAATATATTACGCAACAGAGTTGATTTATCTGAAATGCATGTTAATTCTTAAACGAAGTAAAGAGGAGGTTCCTTTGCTCTCAAGCACATGACACGAGAGCACGTGCTTCAGTGGTACATATTTGTTTATATGACTTTTATCACTGACCTTGTTTTGAACTGGATTAGTCATATATCGGCATTCGAAGGTTGTTGTGCCTAGTGCGAAAGCTAAATTATTTTATTGATCGTTTATTGCACGTGTACTTCTATGAATAATGGCAGAGTCTACCGCCAGTTTTTCGCTGAAGCATCGCAAGGGTAAATCCTTACAAACAGGCAAAAAAAGAATTGCGGTGCATGTGTTTAATGCACTCATAGAGAAGAATCCGTCTTTGTCAGTGAGAGAAGTCAAACAGCTGTGCTCTGAAGTTGCAGGTGTGAGTGTTAGATCCGTAGGAACATCGCGATGTGAAATTGAGAAAACAATAAAACTTACCACTCCAGGCAAAAGCAGGAATAAACAAAAGCGCGTGCTCAGAGAAAATACGTGAAAAGTGCTGTGCGTCGTCATGTGTATAGTTTTTTCTTTAGAAACAAACTCCCTAACATAAATAACATTTCATCTGCTGTAAATGAGGATGCAAACACACGAAAAGTAAGGTATGGCGTGACACGGCTTTTAAGACTGAAAGACAAGCATTTTTGAAAGGTATGTGTGCTGGTTTAAAAAATCCCAGTGGAAAAGGCCGAATGCCTTTCATTATAAACTTGTTTCAGTTACATTGCTCCGTCATTAAGTTCCAATTTGCTCATTTTATTATAAACTTGTATTTTTGCATGCCTTCATATCCTTATTTGTATGATTTTATTTATCTTCCCGGCAATTATTATGACGTTTACTGCAGGTTTAAATGTGACGGAAAGGCACCGCCTATGGCGCGAAAGCATTAGCCAATTAGGACGAGGGGGAAGGTAGTTGGACGCGGAGTGACACATGTCAGCGGGGCAAGGTTATGTGAAACAGAGTATAGATACATAGCCATGTTTTGTCGCTTAGGGTCCTCAACCCTGGGCTCTGTTTTGTAAAGAAGGCACTATAAAACCAGTCAGTGTGGTATCACAATTTCTAAAAGTACTCATATCACTTTAAAAACAACTCATATGTGTTACTATACTGGTTGCCAATCTAGAAAGTGATTGATGTTTACTATCACATGGAGGAATGGTTTTAAATTAATGGGAGGGGATGGGTATGTCTTAATGGTTGTCATAGCGATCATTAGAAAGATCAATTAGAGTCAAGATGTCTGCATGATGTTAGATGCCAAACCCTTGTTTCCGATATTCTAACATGTGTTTAGCATGATGTGCGGGAGAGCGAGAATGACCAAGCTACTCAGAAGGTTAACCTGGTTTTATCCTTGTTAATGGAAACTTCTCAGATAGTCATTATTAGAGCCCGGATTTGTAAGCACAATCAAATGATGAAATAAGCAAGCAAATAAGCACCAAAATGAAACAAATAAGCACCAAAATAAGCAAATAAAAAATAAAAATTTACTCATAAACGTATTGTTTGGTGGAATTTTTACCTTACACTTGCTACAGTACATGAGAGAGTTTATCTTGAGATTTCTTTTGTTTCATTTATACACCACCTTTAACTTCAAAGACCATATTGGCGGCCGTTCTCCTTTGGAACATACTGAAGGTGTTAACTCGTATTCGTTGGGTTTTAATCATTAGATCACACACACATTCACACTCTCATTCATACTTCCAGACTGTGGAAGATGAGGAATTACCTAGGTCAGAGAAAAATACCCATCCCCACCGCCGGAAATCAAACCCGGAACCCCTTCGAGATTTTCTTGTGGGAAGCTCCTGCGTTTATCAGTGCAAAACTGTTTATACTGTGAAAAGGATCTCTCAACGTCGCATGACATTACTGGAACATACGGAAAGCACCACAGTTCTTTTTGAATGAATTTCCCTTGGATATACGGTTCTGTACCAGAAACTTTGTAGAAATTTTACAATAACCAGGATTTTTCTTTGATATCTTACTGAGTTTCTCAAAGGCAGTTTTAGCAATACTGTGAATTTGTGAAGACAACGTTACTGAAAGTGAATGTTCCAAGGTATTATTTTTGAGTTTCCAAATGTGTCATAATAGCAGGTATTTTGGAGAAGCTGTTATGGATGTACTCTATCTTATCTTGAATGCCACTGAACGGTCTTGTGCTGTGGTGATGTTGCTTGTATCTTCTGCATCTAAGGAGTACAACACTGTTATATTTCATTGAAATGTTCTGCATAGAATGACACAGCCTTTAACCAAGAACCCAATCGAGTTAAAACTGGCTGAAGAGGTAAAGACAAATTTGGAAGGACTTCATGAAATTTTTGAACTCTAATCGGTGACAGTACACTTTCTTTATACTAGAGACAAGAAGATCCACGTTTTTATATCAGCTACTGACTTTTTCAGCGAGATGATGATGGCTAGGAGTCAACATTTACTTTCAAATTAATATGATTCGGATAAAATAAGCTATTTTGATTAAAAAGCATAAAATAAGCAAACAAACACTGTATTTCAGCAAAAAAGCATTTATAAGCATTTTGCTTAGAAATCCGAGCTCTACTAATTCTCGGAAGAGTGAGAGGTATATTAATATTATATGCATGTCTTATCTTCTGCTAATACTGCAATAAACACAATGTCTTCGCGTTTGTTGCTGTTCTTATTATAATAGTTAGAAATTGCATATTGGCAAGTTCCTTCGCATTCTATTTGTGGCAATTTGCCTTAGGTTACAAGTTTTTGAGTCAATGTACCTGTACATATGTTGTGAACATCTGTAATTGTGTTTTAATAGATGTTTAACTATGTCTAAAATTAGAGACAAAGATAGCACAGACAAACGAAAACCTGAATGTGCTCAGGAACCAAATAAAACTATATTTGCTTTTATTGTTGGAGCCTCTTCCGTCAGCTTTATTATTGACAACACAGCAAAATCTTTGTTTCAGCCAACACAGCCATTTACTTCAGCCCAAATCAATTTGATTGGGCTAAAGTGCCAATGATAAGGGGCAAGATGAACTACTTTGTGACCATGTTGTAAAGCAATGTCGTCAACTAATCCTTGTTTCACATAAGCTTGCCCCGTATCTCTTAATGGTCACATGATCTAGTCCCGTCTCATTGGCTGCTGTTGTAGCACAGACTGTTGTGCGGTAAAAATTAGTTCGTTATTTAACATGGTGATATATCTTTGTAAGTTGGAAGAGAATTGTCAAATTTATATTTTCGTAACTGTTTGAATTAAATATATTACGCAACAGAGTTGATTTATCTGAAATGCATGTTAATTCTTAAACGAAGTAAAGAGGAGGTTCCTTTGCTCTCAAGCCTGCCTTTCACATGACATGATAGCACGTGCTTCAGCGGTAGTGATGACATATTTGTTTATATGACTTATCACTAACCTTGTTTTAAACTGGATTAGTCATATATCGCCATTTGAAGGTGTGTTGTGCCGAGTGCGAATGCTAAATTATTTTATTGATCGTTTATTGCACGAGTACTTATTATATGTCTAATGGCAGAGTCTACCGCCAGTTTTTCGCTGAAGCATCGCAAGGGAAAACCTTTACAAAGCGGCAAAAGAAGAATTGCGGTGCATGTGTTTAATGCACTCACAGAGAAGAGTCTGTCTTTGTCAGAGAGAGAAGTCGAACAGCTGTGCTCTGAACTTACAGGAGTGTTAGGTCCGTAGGAACATCGCGACATGAAATTGAGACAACAGGAAAACTTATCACTCCAGGGGCGATATTGCTGTGTGGCAAAGACGTTATTTAAGGACAATCAGACTGTACAGGGATACAAATTGCAAAATATACTACCTTGATGAGACTTAGGTGAATGAAGGACACATGACAAATATGATGTGACAAGACTTTCAAGACTAAAAGACAAGCATTTTTGCAAGGTATGTGTGCTGGTTTTAAAAAATCCCAGTGGAAAAGGCTGAAGGCCTTTCATTGTACACTTGTTTCAGTTTCATTGCTCATTCATTCAGTTTCAACTTGCTCAGTTTCATTATAAACTTGTATTTTTACATGCCTTCATATCCTTATTTGTATGATTTTATCTATCTTCCTGGCAATTATGACGTTTACTGCAGGTTTAAATGTGACAGGAAGGCACCGCCTATGGCGCGAAAGCATTAGCCAATTAGGGTGAGGGGAAAGGTAGTTGCACACGGAGTGATACATGTCAGCGGGGCAAGGTTATATGAAACAGAGATTACAAAATTTGGAAACTGTGGTTTATTCAGTCTCACAAGTTCCAAAAAGACTCCCCTTTCAATTTCTCCTCTTTAAAGTATTCTCTCACAGTTATAATGATTCATTTCCCCACTACCATAAGCATAAAAATTTCACAGGTATCCCCTCTTGTTACAATGATCATTACATTGATATATTCTTACATTAAATTTAAAGGGAGTCAATTAATGACACTAATCAACACTTACTTTTAAATTTTCTGGAACATGTTTCGGAGGCTATTTTCCTCCATTGTCAACCAGACATTGACTGGTTCTCAGTGGTCTAGCTGGTCATATTTTGTTGTAGGTCTCCTCTGGTGGCGAATCGAGAAACTTGCTGAACAAATCTTTCTGGGAGTTGTCAACATTGAATACTTTGTTTCTATTTTTTGAAATGAAGACAAAATATTGCCAGCTACACCACTGAGAACCAGTCGATGTCCAGTCGACAATGGAGGAAAATAGCTTCTGAAACATGTTCTGGGAAATGTATACCTTGTTTCACGTAAGCTTGCCCAGTATCTCTTAACGGTCACGTGATCTAATCACCTCTCATTGGTTGCTGTTGTGGTAATGACTGTCGTGCGATAAAAATTAGTTCGTTATTTAACATGGTGATATATCATTATATGTTGGAAGAGAATTGTCAAATTTATATTTTCGTAACTGATTTAATTAAATATATTACGCAACAGAGTTGATTTATCTGAAATGCATATTAATTCTTAAACGAATTAAAGACGAGGTCCCTTTGCTCTCAAGCACATGGCACGATAGCATGTGATTTAGCGGTAGTGATGACATATTTGTTTATGTGACTTTTATCACTGACCTTGTTTTGAACTGGATTAGTCATGCATGGCATTCGAGAGTGCGGGAGCTAAATTATTTTATTGATCGTTTATTGTGCATGTACTTATTATATGTATAATGGCAGAGTCTACCGCAAGTTTTTCGCTGAAGTATCGCAAGGATAATTATTTACAAACAGGCGAAAAAAGAATTGTGTTGCATGTGTTTAATGCACTCAGAGAAGAATCCGTCTTTGTCAGTGAGAGAAGTCGAACAGCTGAGCTCTGAAGTTACAGGTGTGTGTTAGATCTGTAGGAACATTGCGACATGAAATTGAGGAAACAGGAAAACTTACCACTCCAGGCAGGAATAAACAAAAGTGCGTGCTCGGAAAAAAATACGTGAAAAGTGTTGTGCGTCGTCATGTGTGTAGTTTTTCTTTAGAAACGAACTTCCTAACATAAGTAACATTTCCTCTGCTGTAAATGAGGATGCAGATTTACCAAATTTCAGCAGATTGCTTATACAGCTGGGATTTGTGAATGAAAAAAGAAGCAAGAAAAATGTGCTAAAAGACAGAGGCGATATTGCTGTGTGGCGAAGACGCTATTTAAGGACAACCACACTGCACCGAGATACAAATCGCTAAATATACACGAAGAACACACGAAAAGTAAAGTATGGTGTGACACGACTTTTAAGACTGAAAGACAAGCATTTTTGAAAGGTATGTGTGCTGGTTTAAAAAATCCCAGTGGAAAAGGCCAAAGGCCTTTCATTATAAACTCTTTCAGTTTCATTGCTCAGTCATTCTGTTTCAATTTGCTCAGTTCATTATAAACTTGTATTTTTGCATGCCTTCATATCTTTATTTGTATGATTTTTTGTTGATTTTATTTATCTTCCCGGCAATTATTACGAAATGTGACGGGAAGGCACCGCCTATGGCCTATGACGCGAAAGCATTAGCCAATTAGGGCGAGGGGGAGGGTTGTTGAACGCGGAGTGATACATTTCAGCTGGGCAAGGTTATATGAAACAGAGAGTAGATGTATGTGTTGTGTAGTGTAATTAATCGACTCCCTTTAAATTTAATTGATTACAACAACACTGTTTTCAACACTTCCATGAACGGAACTATATATTCTTGCATGTTCTATCCTTTGCATGTAGCTCCACAACTTTACTATCTTCTTCGTGTACAGTATTATCAATAATAATACCCACTGCAGTCACAAGCCAATCGCCTTCACACACATAATCCTAACGCGCTCTCCACATGGCAACAATAAGCAACAGTATCGCCTCTCTCTCTCCATACAAACCATCAATCACTTTCTAGTTGGTCGACTAGTATAGTAACTATTATTCACATTCTAATTCTTTCAGTTTCAACAGGGGACTCAAAGTCCGAAACTTACCCCTAAATTGATAAATAATTTTATGATACTTACAACAGATTTCCCTTCAAACACCGGATAAATATTATCTATCCTTTCAAGCTTGAGAACAGGAACAGTTTTAGCCAAAGATGACAATATTTCAAATAAGCTTGGCTTCCTGTTTGACATCCTTGATGTTTGACTTATGACTTGCTGCAAAAATCAACCATTTGCTTTTATACCCAGGTACGGCTGAAATTAAAGAATATCAAACAATCAGCATAAACACACACTGGATAATCTTGTTGCAACTCACATTTTGTAATTTTACAATAAATATATTTAGTTTTGGTTAAATAAATAACAATGGCAAATGAAATAAAGACTCAGTATCTCTGTCCTAAACCCTCAAGAAAATAAATAATAAACCAAATATAAAAAACATACCAAATAGCCTGAAATTAAAACAAGCCATTTGACAGTTATGCCATGATAAGATAAAAAAGAAATGACCTGCAAGTTCAGAATAATTAGCAAAGGTTTCACACTTAGTCACAATGTAAAGTGTTACAGTCTTTTACTGAAAACCATTATTTTCTGGAAATTTTAGGCAAATTATAAACAGCATTTTTTATTTTATTTCATCCATATGATCCAAAATACATAGGATACGTCAATAGGTTTAACAAATACGTGTACACAAAAATATAAAAATAAAATAAGCAGAGGGTACATATACTACTTAAGTTTTATTTAACCTTTTATACTCATCTATAGAGTAGACTGGGTTTTCTACGAGGTACTTTTTAATTGCTTTAAGTTTAAATTTTTCTTCTGTTATCGGTTTTATTTGATTCAGTAAATGATTGTACGATTCTTTCGATTTATTCTCTATAGTTTTGTTACATAATGCTCCTCTTAATCTGTTTAAGAAGTAATTTTGTTTTGTTCTTATGTTATGTGTATGTATGTACATGTTTTTATTTTGGTTGCTACAATTTTTTGTTACATATTTAATGCACTCATATGCATATGCTCTAAAAATGTGAATGTACACATTCTACTGCAATTTCTTACTGAGCTTGTTAAGCATACAGGGTGCTTCAAAAGGTTACCGTAAAACTTAAGGGACAGGAATCGTAGGCAGAATAGAGTAACTTTTGACTATGAAGCCATGTTGCCAAACACGATTCAGAGTCAGTACCAATTATATTCTGTTAAGCCACAATACACTTTGTTATGCACAGGGTTCAGTGTAATACATTACAAAAGATGTTCACCACCAGCACACTGAATACAAGCACTGCATCATCGAATAAAGCTTGATGAAATCATTCACCTTGTTCATCTCTGAGGGATCCAAAATTATCAGGAAAATAGTTTAGATGAGAGTACAACAAGCGAAGATTTTAACTCTTATTTTGCCCTGAATTCCTTACACATTACAGTATCGCTGGTTTATAACAAGAAAAACAAAATGTGTTGGCAACATTTAGCTGTGTTGGCGTAATTCACAACATCCTGTTTCCAGGACGTCATTCACTACCAACTAAAGTACGCAGTTTTCCTGCAGTTTAGCTCGCAACAGCCCTCTACATCGAGCAAAACTGACTACTACGTTCCACAGAACAGGGCAAAACGTTACTTCAAAAACAACAAGAAAACCAAAATATGTAATGTTTATTACTACAGTTATCATTATTATTGCTACTGTTTACTTGTACTTCATGTTTCGTCACAAATTCGTATAGCGTCACTTTGTGGTGTTGGTATTTCAGTGCGTGCCTGTTTCTTTGACAGACAACGCAGCAGCCCTTTTTATACATTACAACTAAGTTACCTTTCTGGGCGTTTTATGTATATTCATGAGAAACCCCATTCAACCAAAACAGTGTAATAATACAAATGAATACATTCCGACAACGTACCTAATTATACTTAAATCATTGAGTATTACATGAAGAAGCCATTTCATATTGCTTTCAATTGTATTGTACTGCAACATTAATGGTTACCACATAAAAACCACGAAATTTGTACACATAATGTCACACAATCCAAAATTACATTCTGTAGTTAACTCAGAACACCAAACGTTATTGTAAACAACTATTCTGCACAGGGTTGCCATACACAATTGTCTGGATAAGATCAGCTCAGCGGTGACTACACAACAGTTGAAGGTTAGCAAAGTGCTACTACCCGAGAGATCTGTAGTATCGATTAATTTACATACTTGATGTGTTTTTACTTTCTCTAGATAAGAAAAAAAGAAAGTACTGCACACACTTCCTTAATTACAATCCCTAATATCTAAGGCTGCCGCAAATCCTCCTACAATTGAACCACAGAATACCAATTCTATTAATCCTGCTCACAGATCCTGCTCCACACTCTTAGCACCAGAGTAGCCAACCGGGAAATGAAAATCAAGATGAAAACGCATTGAATCCCTTAAAAAGCACCAGAACCACAGACCACACCTAATAAACAAGGTAAACATTCGATATCTTTCAGCCTTATAAAGAATTTTGTTAAGTTAGGAAAACTATTTATGCAACGAATATATGAAGTTTGAAACTTTCAACAGTTAAGATGCCCCTGGAGGCAATGAAACAATTATATCAGTCATACTGGAGGGAAACATAATATTGAATTATGGGAACGGTTATAATGATAATGTTTATTTGAGTCCATATAGCGATTTTACATTGGTGTAGACCAAGTCAAGATTACATTTTAGGGTTAACTTACAATTACAAATGATAAGGAACATTAATTATTACAATTCATTTCTGCGATTTTAAGTGTGCAGACTCTTGGGAATCATACAGATCTGTATGTACACTCAAAATCTGTGGCACTTGAACTACTTGTAGCTTTGTCTACAATGTCATGACAACAGTCTAAAAGACAATCCTGTGTGATTTAGTTTGTCATTAGCTTCACATTCCATCCTATCTCATACAAATTAATTTGTGACTATTGTAACATTGTGACTTTGTAGGTTCGTTAAATTAAAAGTCCAATTGCACAAACTCAAAATGTTCTTTATTTCCACCGAATTATAGTTGAAACATTTGCCGATTACACAGAATTACGTAGCGCACACAATTACAATTCGCCAGTTCGTTTGACACAGGTCCACTCTACACTCACAATTACGTACAATTCCTCCAATACACGTACACAGCCTTCCGGTCCGTTCAGTCACTCGGCGCTCCTCACAGCTGCTCACCAAGAACTAAACTGAACTCTCGGTCGCATCATGCTTTTATTTATAGATGGCTAAATGTTTCTAGAGAATTCTTTACCACGGAGAGGGAAAGATATTCCGGAGATTTCGCGTTCTTTCAGGCGGCAGGAGGAGGGGAAAGAGATGGCTAGTGATGTTTTTTCCAACCATCCCCTCGTTAGCGCTACAAGATAAATGGGTAGGCGCGGCCTGAAAGGTTCCTGTCCCTTACCCAGCTGCCAGTTGGCCCTGCCTTCCGTTAATTGGGTGACACTGCTCCCTCCTCAAAGCTGGTCGTCCCGAACAGCACCATCGTAGCGTGCCAGGCGATCCAGGTATACCATCAACATCTTTCCTCGGGGCACCTTCTGGATGCGGTAGACCACGTCGTTAATCTTCTTCACCACCCAGTACGGTCCTCGCCATGGCTGCTGAAGCGTCGTGCAGCGTCCCATGGTCTGGGTAGGGCGGTACAACCAGACCAGGTCACCTTGCTGGAAGCCTTGGCTGTTGGCTTGCCTGTCTTATCGGGTATTCATGCGGTCGCTCGCCTTGTGGATGTTCTGGCGAGCCATGTCGTGGAGGTGGCCCACCAGGTTCTCCACATACTCGGTTGCTGGCTGTTTCGCTTCCGGAGGGCTTCCAAAAGCCAAAACACAGGAAGGCGTAACCCTCGGCCGAACATTAAGCTGGCTGGCGTCATCTCAGTTGTGTCGTATATGGACGAGTGGTAGGCTAGCAGGAACAGTGGCACCTTGACGTCCCAGTCTCGCTGATGGCTGGCCACGACCTTCCTCAGGTGTTCCTCTAAGGTCTTGTTGTATCTTTCGACCATGCCATTCGACTAGGGATGTAGAGGCGTCGTGCGGGTGTTGTTCACCCCAAGCATTTGTAGTGCCTCCTTCATCAGGTTGGACTCAAAATTGGTACCCTGGTCATGTGCAGCTCTAACGGCACCCCAAATCGGCAGAACACTTGCTCCACTAGGCAGCCTGAGATTGTCCTTGCCTCTTGGTTCGGGATCGCATACACCTCCGGGCACTTGGTCGGACACTGTGAACGATCCAGCTATGTCAACGGCGATCCGTTCGAATGGCGCTCCGACGTAGTACTGCTCCATTCGACCCCGGCTCTTAATCTGGGGGCCGGGACTCGCCGCGCACACATGACATTGACGACACCATCTCTCACTGTCTGATCGCAGCCTCAGCCAGCAGTAGCGCTGCAGAAGTTTGTCAATCGTTCGGTTCGCTCCCAGGTGCCCTACTGAAGTACCGGCGTGCACTTCTTCCAAGACTTCCGGGACCTTAACCCGAAGAAATACCAACTGTCCTCTCTGCGTCTTCCCATCGGGTGATTCCCATACCCGGAACAGCACCCATCCCGTCTTGAGTCCATAGGACCAGATGGGGGGGGAGCTTGTTAGTCTCTAGGTCTTGCCCTATGGAAAGCACCTCGGAGGACGCCAAGCGCCCTTTGGGACAGCACGGATACTCCCTTTTGAAGGAGGCCCGGGTCCAGTTCCTACGGGTTCAGGACTAATGGGAGTAGAACCTCTGGGCTAAACCCGGAACAGCACATCCTCTCTGATCTTCAACGAGTCCCATTGGGCCCAGTATGACTTATAGGTGGTGCCCCTCGGTGCGATGTCCTCCCAGGTTGGTCTTGTCCCTGCCTCCACTTCCCTCAAGAGTGGCCCCAAGTCTGCATCCGCCAGCTGCTCCCTCCTCAGACCTGCGCTATCCCAGCCCTCCGCAGGCACTGCCACAACTATTATGACTGCTGCGACACGCTCCTTCTCTTCCACTCTTGTGCACTGGCCGCACTCTTCTGAACAGGGTCTTCGGGACATAGCGTCTGCGTTACTGTGGCTCTTCCCTCTGCGATGTTCCGAGGTGAAGTCGTACTCCTGCAGCCTCTGGACCCAACGTGCTGTCTGGCCTTCTAGGTTCTTAAAGTTCAATAGCCAGGTTAGGGCCGAATGATCAGTCTTCAGGTGGAATGGCTAACCGTACAGGTACTTGTGGAAGTACTCCAAGGTCTTTACTACCACCAGTAATTCTCGCCGTGTGACGCAGTAGTTCTTCTCTGCCTTGGATAGCGTCTTGCTGTAGTAGGCTATCAACCGCTCATGGCCGTCTTGGATCTGCGATAGGATACCCCCAATACAATTGTCGCTGGCGTCGGTGTCGACAATGAAGGCGCCCCCTGGTTGTGGAAAACCCAAAATTGAAGCACTTCACAGGGTCTTCATCAGGTGCTGGAAAGCGTCTTCGGCGTCCTCCCTCCACACATAAGGCCGGTGTTCCTCTGTCAGGCGGCTGAGGGGCTTGGCGATGTTGAGGAACACCTTTATGAAGCGTCGGTAATAACTGCACAGCCCCAGGAAACTCTGCAACTCTTTCTTATCCTTTGGGAGAGGCCAATCTCTCACAGCCTGTCTTCTCCGGGTCTGTGGCCACTCCGGTTGCTGAGACTATGTGGCCCAAGTAGTTCACTTACTTGCGGAAGAGCTGACACTTCGTTACGTTCAGTTTCAAGTTGGCCGCTTGCAATCTCTGTGGTACCTTACTCAACTTCTCGAGATGGTCTTCAAAAGTCCTTCCGGAGATGATGACGTCGTCCAGGTATAGTAGGCAGGCGTCGTAAGTCAGTCCTCTCATCACTGACTCCATGAGGCGTTGGAAGGTAGCTGGTGCGTTGCAGAGGCCAAAGGGCATAACTGTGAACTGCCAGACACCTTGGCCTGTCGAGAATGTGGTCTGCTCCTTGTCTCTCGGGTCTAGAGCTACCTGCCAGTAGCCCGACTTCAGGTCCAGGGTCGAGAACCACTGTGCACCAGCTAGCGTGTCCACAGTGTCGTCAATCCGGGGTAAGGGGAAACAGTCCTTCCAGGTGACAGCGTTCAACTTCCTGTAGTTTACGCAGAAGTGTAGATCGCCGTTCTTCTTTGTCACCAAGACTACAGGGGAACACCAAGGGCTGTCAGACTCTTCAATCACTCCCCTGGATCTCATGTCCTCCAGCATGTCTCGTATCGCCCCTTGCTTCGCCAGCAGAACGCCTATAGGTGTTTGCCGAATAGGCCGGGCGTCTCCAGTGTCGTTGCGGTGAACCACTTTGTCCGTGCAGCCGTAGTCACTATCACCTTCGCTGAAGACGCGCTGGTATCGTCTCAGCAGTTGTCGAACTTTCTCCAGCTGTGTTGCGGTTAGGTGGTCGGCCGCCCTCTCCAGTAGGCCTTCTAGCCGGGGCCCCAAGTTTTGCGCCGGCACCGGCTCCTGTGTCTTGTCGATTGCTTTTACGCATACCACGGGCTCACACGTTCCCAACTCCGTCCCGACCTGGACGTCGTTATCGATATCCGTTGGATTTAGCAGTCTCACTGGCACTTCCTCTCGCCACGGCAACAATGTCCTAGCTACACATAGTCCGTGTACAGGCGTCTTCTGGTCCAGCATCATGTTCCTGGTTCTCTGGCCTTCCAGTGGCGCCGTCACCACCACCTCGCTCCTCGCGGGGACAACCACGTCTTCGTTCAAGATGACACTGCAGATTCCAAGGCGCTCTTCGGGTTGGCGGAGTATAACTTCTTCTCCGTTGAGCCGCAGAACCTTCCTGCCGACGTCGACCGTCGCCTCGTGGCTCATGACAGCATCCAATCCCAGTATCACCTCCTCAGCCACCTTCGCGACGAACACCCATAGCCGTACGGCACTCCTTTCCAAGCTCAACTTTAGCAGGGCCTCCTTCTCCACAGGCAAGGTGTCACCCGATGCCGTCACAAGCTGGTATGGTGGGCTCGGCTTTCTCGTCGGCATACCCTTGGCCACGTCAGGTCTGATGGTGGTCAAGGCCGCCCCGGTGTCTACGAGCACGCGGCACGGTTTCCCCTCTACCCAACCGTCCGCGATGAGGCTTTCATCCATACGCCGGCTGACGGCGCGCAGTGTCACTCGAGGGGATGGTGGTGATGGCGCCGGAGTGCCCCTCTCCACGACGGCCCTTATTCGTTTTCCGGCTGCTCTTTCTGGTGTGGGCAGTCTTTCTCCAGGTGTCTCGGCTGTCCACATCCCCAATTTTGAGTAGTGTTAATAGTATATATTTTTGGGGGAGGGGCTTTGCCCCTCCCCGTGGTGTTTAAAGTGAATGATGAAGTTTATTTGTGGTTTAGTTTAGGGAGGGATTTTCCTTCCCCGGTGTAAGATGATGAGAGAAGTGTTGTAAGTAATAATGTGGTGTAGTAATGGATGAGTAAAGTTTTTTTTTTTTTTTTTTTTTATGGATGGTGTTTTGTATTGAAGGATATTGGTGAATTGAGTTATGGATTATTATTATGGATAATTTGAGTGAAAGATGAAGGAGGATTTGAATGAATTATTTTAAGAAGTGGATATTTGGAAAAATGGATTTAAGGAGTTGAATTGATAAATTATGGAGATGTTATTTTATTTAAATTTGGTGTAAAATGAGGATTGTTAAATTTTGAGAAAGTGTGTTTTGAGAAATTATAGAATAGGAATTTATATACATATATATAATTATGTTGAAGATTTAGGAGATTTAATAGTTGAAATGTGTTTTGGTATAATGTTAATTTGATATTTTTGTCTTAATAAGGTAAAAAAAAAAATTAAATTATAAATAGATGAAATAAATAAATTAAATTGAATTGTTTGGTTTGGTTGTTTGAAGGTTATTGTAATGGTTTAATTTTGAAATATATGAAAGTTATTGAATGTATACTTATTGTTTGTTTAATATGTTTGAATTGTATTGTTTTTTTTTAATTTGAAATTTATATTTTATTTGATATAAAGTAGATTTGAAAAAAATATTGATTGTTGTAGAATTAAAAATAATAATTGAATTTGTTTGTTTGTATAAATTGATATAATGTATTTTAATTTGTTTAAAGAATTTGGAGTTAAAAATCTGTAAATTTTGTGATTGTTGTAATGTAAATTTTATGAATTATTTTTATATAAGTTTTTGGTTAAATGCTTTGTAAGTTTTTAAGAAGGTTTTTTATCAGTAATAAGTTTTAAATGTACTGGTTACCAGTACATTAAGTATCGGTTTCCGGTATTGTAGTCTTATTTTGTAATTGTAGCTGGTTGCCAGTTATTTGTATACTGGATTCCAGTAAATTTTTATTAGTTAAATTGTAAATTTTTAAATTGGCAGTTTTTGTATTTGTTTAAAAATTTTTCTTTTTTTTTTCTTTTAATTTACTTTTTTATTTTATTATCTGAAAAATGATTGTTTAAATTGTATTTTTGTATTTATGTGGTAGTTAATAAATTAGAATTTGGAAATCATGTCCCGGTATAAGAAATTAGGTACCGGGATTAGATTTTCAGATTTTATTTATTTATTTGTCCACATCCCCAACACAGGCCACTAGGTCTTCGCCGGCGTCCCTCGGCTAGCCTTGTGTCTCCGGTGTAGCGGACGCTCCTCCTTTTCGACTTCTGGATAGCTGTCACTTTGGCCACCTCCATCCTTAATGCTGCCATTAGCGCCTCGTGGATGGTTTTGTAATCGCCGAGCATTAGGCGCTGACGAATCTCCGTGTCTCGTACCGCGTCAGCGAATGTGTAGGCAGCTTCCCGAGATACGGACTCTGGTGGTAGGTCGACTAGGGCCTTCCTAGCCAGTTGCTCAACTGCCAGGGCGAACTCCTGCAGCGTTTCCCCTGGCTGCTGTGACCTTGCCTTTAGCTGGCTGCGGTACGCTGCGGCTAAGCGTTGGTTTCCAAAACGATTCTCCAGGGCCTCCCAGATGTCCTTGTGCGCCGCCGTTATCTGTACTGCGTTCAGGACTTCCGCGGCCCGTCCCTGGAGGCTGGCTATTAACTTCGTGGCCTCTTCCTCCGGTGACCATTTGTTGTACTTGGCCACTGCGTCGAAGTGGCGGCGGAAGACTTCGAAAGTTGTCGCGCCGTCGTATTTAGGTGGTTTGACGAGCGCAGATGTTGTGTCGCGTCCCGACGCGTCGGCCTCTAAGTCCTTTAACTTCCTGCCGACGATATCCTCTACCAAGGCGTTCAGGGACTTTGTGTTGCTGCCGGCCTTTCCCTCCAGGTTGTTTACGCGGTTAGCAAGGTCTTCGACGTCTTCCACCATGGCGTTCAGGGACTTGGCGTTACTGTCGGCCTTTTCCTCTAAATCATTAAGGCGCTCCGCTTGTCCAGCTTCGAGACGTCATCCTTCACGCTGGCCAACTGTTCCTCAAATTTGGCGGCGAGAATCTCGTTCGCCACCTTCATTTCTGTGGCCAGACTGTCGTTCAATGTCTCATTTCTGTGGTTAATTCGGCCTTCATTGCAGTCATTGTCGTAGCCAAGTTGTTGCTTGCAGCTTCCGTCTTCGCAGCGAGGTTGTCATTCGCCGTCTTTATTTCTTTCAGTTCCACTCCCAGGTTGTTGTTTGCGGTTTCCAACTTCTTTTCCATTTTCTCGGTGATGTTGTCATTTACCGTCTTCATTTCCGAGGTCAGTTCGGCCTTCATTTCTATCATCTCCAAAATCTTTTCCAATGCCGATTCCATGGCCGTTATCCCACTCCTGACACCAGTTGTGGCTTTGTGTGTTTTCGTGAAATTAAAAGTCCAATTGCACAAACTCAAAATGTTCTTTATTTCCACCGAATTACAGTTGAAACACTTGCCGATTACACTGAATTACGTAGCGCACACAATTACAATTCGCAAGTCACAGGTACACTCTACACTCACTATTACGTACAATTCCTCTGATATACATACACAGTCTTCCAGTCCGTTCACTCACTCGGCGCTCCTCACGGCTGCTCGCCAAGAACTGAACTGAACTCTCGATCACATCGTGCTTCTATTTATAGTAGGCTAAATGTTTCTAGACAATTCTTTACCATGGAGAGGGAAAGATATTCCGGAGATTTCGTGTTCTTTCAGGCGGCAGGAGGAGGGGGAAGAGATGGCTAGTGATGTTTTTTCCAACCATCCCCTCGTTAGCGCTACAAGATAAATGGGAAGGCGTGGCCTGAAAGGTTCCTGTCCCTTTCCCAGCTGCCAGTTGGTCCTGCCTTCTGTTAATTGGGTGACAATATTCTTGTTTCAGAGGAGCCAATTGTAAAGGTTGATATTATTAGTTATCCAAAATAAAAGAATCAGAGCTATTGGACGCAGACCGGGGATCTGTGATCATTGAATTTATTAGTCTGATCTAACTTTCCAAGCTTAGTCCTACACACGGCTAACTGAAGAAAAAGGCAATTTCCTCTAATTGACCTAACTATAAAACAAGAGGTTTAAAGGATTGTATGTCGCTATTAAAATGGTTTTCATCTGTGTATGTGAATGCCCAGTGTTTGCCCGGAAATTTAGGAGTCAGTTGAAGAAATTATTGTCATACTGGCACGTTGCCATGGTAGCTCAATGGTAGAGCAACCGGACGGAAATTGGGAGATCCGCGGTTCACATCTAGATTATATGGCATTGAGCTTTTGACTCTACCTTTCCAAAACTTGTCCTAAACACTGAGTAGGAACAGTTAATTTCTATGAATAGGGTATTCGTGCTACAAAAAATATATACCCGTTGTATTTACAGGTTAGTAAACACTGATTCATGTAGAAATGTTTTAGAGATAATAAAATTGTTACTCTAGCTGAATTCTAAGGTAATTGTACTTGCAACACAGATGGGAAATAATGACAGTAGTACACTTGATGGTTATCATACAGAGGTAAGGATAATTACCACAAAATATGTGTAAAACTTAAATGAACTTTTAAGAATACACTAATCAAAGGACGGGCTGCTACGCTACATGAAGGAAAGATATTTAAAAGTGCACTGAAAATACACACACGCACACACTGATATATAATCAGATGAATAATATGTAATAATTTGTAAAAATATAGAAACTTACTTTTGTCAGCATCAGAACATGACAATACAACTCATGAGCAAGCCAAGGCAAACTGCGCAGTGGCAACCTCAACTGAGAGTTGGTGGTTGAGGAAGTTGCGCAGTCAAGTGTGCGCAGTAGTTATGTGTCTATACAGGAAATAATGAAGTTCGACAATATAGCTTTACTACGCTGTATCTTTAGTGTTTTTGCGCAAACATTTGCTATAGAAGGTGACGTAGGCACTTCATTTAACACTCCGACCAAAAATAAATAAATAAACAAACAAATAAACAAATATATAAGTAAATAGCCGACTAGGTAAATAACTAAACTAAGTAACTAACTAACTAAACTAAGTAACTATTTAACTAAGTAACTAACTAAACTAAGTAACTAAACTAAGTAACTAACTAACTAAACTAAGTAACTAACTAACTAAACTAAGTAACCAACTAACTAACTAAACTAAGTAACTAACTTAACTAAGTAACTAACTAAACTAAGTAACTAACTACCTAAACTAACTAACTAAGTAACTAACTAAACTAACTAACCTAAGTAACTAACTAACTAAACTAACTAACCTAAGTAACTAACTAACTAAACTAACTAACTAAACTAAGTAACCAACTAAATAAACTAAGTAACTACGTAACTAACTAAATAAACTCAGTAATTAACTCACTAACTAAACTAAGTAACTACCTAACCAACTTACTCACTAACTAAACTAAGTAACTAACTAACCAACTAACTCACTAATTAAACTAAGTAACTAACTAACCAACTAACTAACTCAATAACTAAACTAAGTAACTAAGTAACTCACTAACTAAACTAAGTAACTAACTAACAAACTCACTAAACTAAGTAAATAACTAAACTAAGTAACTAACTAAACTCAGTAACTAACTAAACTAACTAAACTAAGTAAAGAAATAACTAACTAAACTAAGTAACTAACTAAACTAAGTAACTAACTAAACTAAGTACCTAAGTAACTAATTAACTATCTAACTAAACTAAGTAACTAATTAACTAACTAAACAAATAAACTAAGTAACTAACTAAACTAAGTAACTAACTAACAAACTAAACTAACTAACTAAACTAAGTAACTAACTAAGTAACTAAACTAAGTAACTAAATAACTAAACTAACTCACTAAACTAAGTAACTAACTAAGTAACTAACTAAACTAAGTAACTAACTAAACTAAGTTACTAACTAAACTAAGTTACTAACTAACTAACTAACTAAACTAAGTAACTAACTAACTAATCCAACTAACTAAATTACTAAACTAAAAAAACTAAGTAACTAACTAACTAAACTAAGTAACTAACTAACTAACTAAACTAAGTAACTAACTAAACTAAGTAATTAACTAACTCACTAACTAAATGACTAACTAAACTGACTAAACATGAGTACATAACCAACTGACGAAACTGACTAAACATGAGTACATAACCAACTGACGAAACTGACTAAACATGAGTACATAACCAACTGACGAAACTGACTAAACATGAGTACATAACCAACTGACGAAGCTGACTAAACATGAGTACATAACCAACTGACGAAGCTGACTAAAAACGAGTACATAACCAACAGACGAAGCTGACTAAACATGAGTACAAAACCAACTGACGAAGCTGACTAAACATGAGTACATAACCAACTGACGAAGCTGACTAAAAACGAGTACATAACCAACAGACGAAGCTGACTAAACATGAGTACAAAACCAACTGACGAAGCTGACTAAACATGAGTACATAACCAACTGACAAAACTGACTAAACATGAGTACATAACCAACTGACGAAGCTGACTAAACATGAGTACATAACCAACTGATGAAGCTGACTAAACATGAGTACATAACCAACAGACGAAGCTGACTAAACATGAGTACAAAACCAACTGACGAAGCTGACTAAACATGAGTACATAACCAGCTGACAAAACTGACTAAACATGAGTACATTACCAACTGACGAAACTGATTAAACATGAGCACATAACCAACTGACGAAGCTGAGTAAACATGAGTACATTACCAACTGACGAAGCTGACTAAACATGAGTACATTACCAACTGACGAAGCTGACTAAACATGAGTAGATAACCAACTGACGAAACTGACTAAACATGAGTACATAACCAACTGACGAAACTGACTAAACATGAGTACATAACTAACTGACGAAGCTGACTAAACATGAGCACATTACCAACTGACGAAGCTGACTAAACATGAGTAGATAACCAACTGACGAAGCTGACTAAACATGAGTAGATAACCAACTGACGAAACTGACTAAACATGAGTACATAACCAACTGACGAAACTGACTAAACATGAGTACATAACCAACTGACGAAACTGATTAAACATGAGTACATAACAAAATGACGAAACTGACTAAACATGAGTACATAACCAACTGACGAAGCTGACTAAAGATGAGTACATAACCAAATGACGAAACTGACTAAACATGAGTACATAACCAACTGACGAAACTGACTAAAGAAGAGTACATAACCAAATGACGAAACTGACTAAACATGAGTACATAACCAACTGACGAAACTGACTAAACATGAGTACATAACCAAATGACTAAACTAAGTAAAGAACTAACTAACCCAAACTAACCAACAGGCCAAACTAACCCAAACTAACCAACAGACCAAACTAACCCAAACTAACCAATAGGCCAAACTAACCCAAACTAACCAACAGACCAAACTAACCAACAGACCAAACTAACCAACAGGCCAAACTAACCCAAAGTAACCAATAGGCCAAACTAACCCAAACTAACCAACAGACCAAACTAACCAACAGACCAAACTAACCCAAACTAACCAACAGACCAAACTAACCCAAACTAACCAACAGGCCAAACTAACCCAAACTAACCAACAGGCCAAACTAACCCAAACTAACCAACAGACCAAACTAACCAACAGACCAAACTAACCAACAGACCAAACTAACCCAAACCAACAGGCCAAACTAACCCAAACTAACCAACAGGCCAAACTAACCCAAACTAACCAATAGGCCAAACTAACCCAAACTAACCCAAACTAACCCAAACTAACCAATAGGCCAAACTAACCCAAACTAACCAACAGGCCAAACTAACCCAAACTAACCAATAGGCCAAACTAACCCAAACTAACCAACAGACCAAACTAACCAACAGGCCAAACTAACTCAAAGTAACCAATAGACCAAACTAACCCAAACTAACCAACAGGCCAAACTAACCAACAGGCCAAACTAAACAACAGACCAAACTAACCCAAACAAACCAACAGGCCAAACTAACCAACAGGCCAAACTAACCCAAACTTACCAACAGGCCAAACTAACCCAAACTAACCAACAGACCAAACTAACCCAAACTAACCAACAGGCCAAACTAACCCAAACTAACCAACAGGCCAAACTAACCCAAACTAACCAACAGGCCAAACTAACCCAAACTAACCAACAGGCCAAACTAACCCAAACTAACCAACAGGCCAAACTAGCCCAAACTAACCAACAGGCCAAACTAACCCAAACTAACCAACAGGCCAAACTAACCCAAACTAACCAACAGACCAAACTAACCCAAACTAACCAACAGGCCAAACTAACCCAAACTAACCAACAGGCCAAACTAACCCAAACTAACCAACAGGCCAAACTAAACAACAGACCAAACTAACCCAAACAAACCAACAGGCCAAACTAACCCAAACTAACCAACAGACCAAACTAACCAACAGACCAAACTAACCAACAGACCAAACTAACCAACAGACCAAACTAACCAACAGGCCAAACTAACCCAAAGTAACCAACAGACCAAACTAACCCAAACTAACCAACAGGCCAAACTAACCAACAGGCCAAACTAAACAACAGACCAAACTAACCCAAACAAACCAACAGGCCAAACTAACCCAAACTAACCAACAGGCCAAACTAACCAACAGGCCAAACTAACCAACAGGCCAAACTAACCAACAGGCCAAACTAACCCAAACTAACCAACAGGCCAAACTAACCCAAACTAACCAACACGCCAAACTAACCCAAACTAACCAACAGGCCAAACTAAACAACACACCAAACTAACCCAAACAAACCAACAGGCCAAACTAACCCAAACTAACCAACAGACCAAACTAACCAACAGACCAAACTAACCAACAGGCCAAACTAACCCAAAGTAACCAACAGACCAAACTAACCCAAACTAACCAACAGGCCAAACTAAACAACAGACCAAACTAACCCAAACAAACCAACAGGCCAAACTAACCCAAACTAACCAACAGGCCAAACTAACCCAAACTAACCAACAGGCCAAACTAACCCAAACAAACCAACAGGCCAAACTAACCCAAACTAACCAACAGGCCAAACTAACCAACAGACCGAACTAACCCAAACAAACCAACAGGCCAAGCTAACCCAAACTAACCAACAGGCCAAACTAACCCACAGGCCAAACTAACCAACAGGCCAAACTAACCCAAACTAACCATGATGCCGTATTTATCAGCCGTATGATTGAATACGATTTTAACAATGAGTAAAATGATAATTAAATTATAATGAGGAAGTAAGGTGAAAGAATTTAAGATAATGAATATTACAGATGGATAAGTTCATGAAACGAAGCAACAGCATTTAGATTCAATTACCAGAATGCCAATAAGTATTTTAACCCAGAGCTATATAATAAAGTTGCTGGTCTATATGGATGAAAATGTTCCGTGGAAAGGCTGTGGTCACGGGTTGGGTCGTTACCTGGGTCATTAGTAGACCGGCCCAAACCTGGCCCAAACCAGTATTTCGGGGAAACGTCCGCGTGGTTGTAGCTCGCTAACTAGAGTTTTTCGGAGAAATCCAGCTGGGAGCGAGGCTATATCTGTTTTGGTAAGGAATATTAGGTTTTAGCGTCGGTCTTCTAGTCCTTGACGTGATACCGTGTAGACGTGTTTTGCCTGCCGGGGACACAAACGTCGGATTGCGCCGAGAAGTACAATCAGTAATGAGAATCTTATTAAGTGAACAAAATCTCCCAGCAGTTAATTAAGCGGCGAAGTATACTTTCAAAACAGTGTTAGTAATTTATTCCATCGTGATAGATTTCAGCAATTCAGTATAGTTTTAACGTGATAGTGGAAATCTAGAGTAATTCGATCTGAACGCGGCGGCAACTCCTGGTGAACTGTAAGCACGAAACGAACTGAATAGTAAAGCTGATAGTATGAACTGTGTTGTTTTTATTTCGTCAACCTATCTCACGCATACCCTGTAGATAGCGTGGTCTCACCTCTAATGACTAGCCAGGGCAAAGAATAGTCAACTCATAGAGCAATCTACTAGGCGACCAGATCACCGGGATCCAGGCTGCTAAGGTCACATCCAGAGTGGCTGATACCCGAGACAGAGTATCAGCAGACGCAGCGGGGGAGGAAAAGGCTACAAACTTGGCGAACCAACGTGGCGCTTCGAGAGACGAAAAGCAACCAGCATCAGGATCGTCGGAAGCTCCAGCAGAAAACCAAAGGTACTGAGTGTAACATTTTAGTGTTGTTGTCATTGTTGCAATGAACTGATGGAGAGTATTTTAAGAAACGGAAAGGTGAAAGGTCGGTCAAATTCACAAAGCATGGACGTGCAGGGGAGTACTATACAAATTGTTAAAGAGAAAGTAGCAGAAATAGGAGAAAGTGCTCAGAATATACAGAATAGATTAGAAAAGAATATGGAAAGTAATAATGCTCAGGGTCTAGAAAATAACGTAGGAAGTGATACAGAATGTAGCAGTAACAACCAAATTGTACAGGTTAGTGTAGCTAAGGAAACAACTAATAATAGCCAGGGAGTAGATGTAAATGACTCAGATACGAATATGAGTATGGTAGCCATGATGAAAGCGATAATGGAGAAATTAGAAAGGACGAACCAGAAATTAGAAAGTAATAACCAGGAATTATGTCAGAAATTAGAAAGTACCAACCAAGAATTAACTCAGAGGTTAGAAAGTAATAACCTAGAATTAAGTCAGAAATTAGAAAGTACTAACCAGAAACTAGAAAGTAATAGTCAGAAATTAGAAAGTACTAGTCAAAAATTAGAGGCAGGACAGCAAGATTTGGTTAGGAAGCTCGAAAGTCAGCAGAAAGCATTAGAAACCTTTCAAGCAGAGGTTAGAGGGGAAATCAATCAAGTTAGAACTGAAGTACGGGGGGAAATAGAAAGTATAAGAATCGAAGTTTGTAATCAAGTAAGTGAGAAGTCAGGCAGAGAATACAAGAAATTACGAGAGGACGTAGCAAAGCAATTGGAAAAAGAGAGGGAAATAGTTAGCAAGGAATTAGACCAAATTAGAGAAACGGCTAGCAAAGAATCAGGGGAAAATAGAAGTAGATTAGAACAAGCAGAAAGGGAAATTAGAAGTCAAGGTAGGGGTGTAGACGAAATGAATGAACAAATGAAAGAGGTAGCTACAGAAATTAATGGAATGAAGGAAACATTAGAAAATTTGAGGTTGTGTGTAACTGAACCTAATTCTAATGCTAGTCAGATAAGTGAAAGCTCTGCACGAAACGAAGCGAGACAAAGTGCCTCAGCCGACATTTCGATGCTTAATATGGGTCCAAGTACCTCCAGTTATGAACCCAGAGGTAATAATGTACATGTTGAAAGGAGTGGTGGTCAAATGCAATGGCCAAACCACATCTTAAATGAAATTGTGCCACCTGTGTTTGAACATGAGGATTCTGATAATCCTAAGGATTTTATGAGGAGTCTGCGTGAATATTTTTCTGTAAAGTGTATTCCTGAACAGTATTGCATGACAATTGTTAGGAAATGCCTTAAGGGAAATGCAGCCAACTGGTTAGAGGTATCAATGGGAAACGATAATAACTTCAGGACCTTTGAAAGTTTATTCATGAACAGATACTGGGGACATAACAGGCAGTCTAGCATAAGATTAGAACTGAGTAGTGGAAAGTATGACCCAAGAACTGATCAGTCGATGGTTAATTATTTCACGAAACTTGCTAGGAAATCTAAAATGTTGGATCCACCCATGAGTGAGCAAGAATTAATCGCCATTGTCACGACACACTTCCCAGAGGCACTCCAGAACTATTTAATTATAGCTAAACCCGCAAACGTCGCCACCATGATCGATTTGCTGTTGGCATTGGAGACAAACAAATCAAAGAGTAAAAATGAAAGTTTCGCTAGGCCTGGAGCGAGCAACGAAAGGGAAATTTCAAATAATTTCGGGCAAGGGGCACATATCAATTACAATCAAAACCAGGATGTCCGAGATAGATACCGAGGTCCCGCACCCAGAGGAGGAAATTCGCAGTGGGAGAACCGAGGCCGAAATAATTTTAACCGCAACCAGAGGAACCGCAACGGGCACGACCGAAACAGAAATGTACAAGTAAATTACGTAAACGCGGCGAGGCATGAAAGGAAAAGAGGAGGATGGAACGTGAGAAAAAGAAGACATTCAGGAAATGACTACTGGAAAGTCGACAATATACCAGAGGTTAGGCCGAGGTCACCCAGGCAGGAAGAACGGAGCACGGGAAATGGTTACTGGAGGGTCGACAACATTCCAGAATTTAGGCCAAAGTCGCCGCTGCACGGAGAAAGGAGCAGGAGCGGTAGAAATTCGCCGATAAATGGAGAAAGGGCCGAAGCCCTACAAGTAACCAGGCAAGTGTTCGAAAACCGCGGCCATCCTTCTCAGGAAGCAAATTTGGAAGGAAAGAATGCAACGAGAACTGGAGCTTACAGCAAGACTCAGGGAAACTATGTACCCAGTCAAACGCGCCTTCAGTGAAGACTGGGAGGAAACTATTTGAACCGTATGCGAAAAATAAGATCGTCAGAGGGCAAATGATGTTACAGAAGGAAACCAATCTGAGGAACAGAAGTGAAGACAGTGACAAAGTGTTTGAACCACCACGAATAGCAGTTGCCATTAACGGAATTCCGGACACTGCAATAATAGACACTAGAGCTAACAGTACAGTGTGCTCGCAAAAGTTTTATGAAGAACTAATCAACCGGGGTTTGAAGATAATGTCTTTACCAGTAAGCGGTATATTTTGTTCACTAGCTGTAGGGAAGAGGAAAGAAAGAGTGAAATTTCAAGTCATGCTCAACGTAGAAATAAATGGTACAATTATTGAGGTTTTGTTCCTGGTCGTACCCAGACTCGTTACCGACATAATTATAGGATGTGATTGCCTGTATGAATGTAAAGCCATTATTAATTTCGAGAATAGATTTGTCAAGTTAGAAACAGGGCAAGAAACAGTAGTGGTGCCATTTGTCGACGATCGCGGTTCAGAGGAAGTTGTACGAGATGAACGTGAAGATGAAATCCGGGGAGACGTATTCTTTGTTGAGTACATAAAAATTGGAGCAATGGAGCTTGGCGAAATAAATGTCGAAGAATATGCTGCCGAATCGAGTAACAATGAGATGTATGATGATGTTGGAACGATTAGGGAATATGTGGAAGCTGAACCCCGAGAAAATCCCGCCAGGAATTGGAATTATGAGACCACAAATTTGTACCGCAAGGCGGAAAACTACGAAAACTTGGAAGATTTGTTCAGAGAAAAAGTCAGTCAGGCTAACTACCTGAATACAGCGCAGAAAGAAGAATTATTTAGGATTTTAGTACGACACCAGGAGGTATTTTCGGATAAACCAGGTAGATCACTCACGAAAGAATTGAGAAACTTGGCGAAGCTCCAGGAAGAAGACAAAGAGTTGCAGAAACTTCGAGAAAAGGCGTCACCGATCACAGCAGAATTAAAGGAGAACATTGGAATATACAACGGAAAAATTTACAAGTTCCACGGACGGACAGAACCGAAGTGGAAAGTCATGATTCCGAGAGGGATCGAAAACCGGTTAATTACCGCATATCACAAAGCCTTAGCACATACCGGCAGTGAGAAACTAAATTTGGTAATAAGTGAACACTGCTACATAAAACAATTAGCCAGAAAAGTACGGAAAATATGTTCAACTTGCGACATGTGCCAACGAGCGAAACCATTCCATGTGAAATTCGATACAGAACCTCAAGCGATTTTAAGAGATGAAAAGAATGCGCTAGTCACAGTGGACGCTCACGGAGAATTACCTCGAGGTAAATTTGGGTGCCGATACATTTTTGTACTTCATGATGTCTTCACCAAATATGTAAAAATATACCCCGTAAGAAACATAAGCAGCAGGACTTGTGTAGGGAAGATAGTGAATGATTATATGCCGAAATACGGACCAGTAAAAGCGGTCTTGTCTGATAACGCGACCGTCCATCGGAGTAAATGCTTTAAAGGAACCCTCACAGATCACGGAATAAAATTATATTATTGCTCATCCTATTTTCCATCAGGAAACCCGACGGAACGAGTACTACGCGATATTGGGATCTATTTCAGGATACTGACACATAAGAATCACAAAGATTGGGTAAGATACTGTCCAGTCATTGAAAAGATAATAAATAACACCATTAATGTGACTACAGGATTTGCACCCGTAACACTTATGTTAAACGAAGAACCCGAGCCCATCTTTAAGGGAATTGAAAAAAACGTAAATATTGAATATGAAACCCTAAGTGAAGAACAAAGAGCTAAATTAGCTTTCGACAGAATAAAGGAGAAGGCCAAAAAGAGGAAATCGAAGAGAAAACGAAGAAGGCACAAATGGAACCCAGATGTAGGTGAACTAGTATTAATTAAAGATCACAAGTTGTCCTGCGCCTTGAAGAACAGAAACAAGCGCATGGAGTTACTATATAAAGGTCCTGGGGAAATTATTCAAAAATTTGGGGAACATACATTTGAAATAGTAGATGCGGTAAATAGAAAACTCATGGGTAGGTGGCACAAACAACTTCTCCGTCCGTACCGGACATAAACAAATAATCATGCAGAGGCATATAGGATAAGGTATAGATGAAAATGTATACAACTCTATTAATGAAAATGAATTCAGACGAACAAATTTATATAATCTTAATGGTATCCAATCACAAAATATCGAAATTGTGAAAAAAAAAACTTGTGGTGATAAGTACTTTTAAGACTTTAAAGTGAAGTGGAAGTGCAGTGAATCCTATGAAAATAACCAACTCAAAGCAACAAAATTGAGTACCAAAACAATTTACAAATCCAAGAAGGTGCAAGGACTTTTGGCAAATTACACCTTTATATAGAATCAGAAGACAAACAGATTTTTGTAAACTATCTTAAGTTTTACGTAGTTCATAACTAATACGATGTAAACGTTCGTGGTATGACGCAAGAAAATGTAAAACTTTCAGAAGTGGAGTGTATATATCGTATGGTAAACTAATATGTATTGGATTATTTCAGATGTTTATAATGTGAAGTGTTGAAAACAAAAAGAAATTATGTACTAGTATTATAAATTTTGTCACTATGATTGTATGTAACGCAGCTGAAATGCAAAGAAAATTGTAAAGTGAACCAAAGTTGCCGACGTGTGGAGTTGTTGATAATAATAGTAATGTTATTCGGGCAAGGACGTTCCATTCTTAAATTATGCGATCATTAAATAATGAAACGGGGGCAGTTTGATGCCGTATTTATCAGCCGTATGACTGAATACGATTTTAACAATGAATAAAATGATAATTAAATTATAATGAGGAAGTAAGTTGAAAGAATTTAAGATAATGAATATTACAGATGGATAAGTTCATGAAACGAAGCAACAGCATTTAGATTCAATTACTAGAATGCCAATAAGTATTTTAACCCAGAGCTATATAATAAAGTTGCTGGTCTATATGGATGAAAATGTTCCGTCGAAAGTCTGTGGTCACGGGTTGGGTCGTTACCTGGGTCATTAGTAGACCGGTCCAAACCTGGCCCAAACCAGTATTTTGGGGAAACGTCCGCGTGGTTGTAGCTCGCTAACTAGAGTTTTTCGGAGAAATCCAGCTGAGAGCGAGGCTATATCTGTTTTGGTAAGGAATATTAGGTTTTAGCGTCGGTCTTCTAGTCCTTGACGTGATACCGTGTAGACGTGTTTTGCCTGCCGGGGACACAAACGTCGGATTGCGCCGAGAAGTACAATCAGTAATGAGAATCTTATTAAGTGAACAAAATCTCCCAGCAGTTAATTAAGCGGCGAAGTATACTTTCAAAACAGTGTTAGTAATTTATTCCATCGTGATAGATTTCAGCAATTCAGTATAGTTTTAACGTGATAGTGGAAATCTAGAGTAATTCGATCTGAACGCGGCGGCAACTCCTGGTGAACTGTAAGCACGAAACGAACTGAATAGTAAAGCTGATAGTATGAACTGTGTTGTTTTTATTTCGTCAACCTATCTCACGCATACCCTGTAGATAGCGTGGTCTCACCTCTAATGACTAGCCAGGGCAAAGAATAGTCAACTCATAGAGCAATCTCTAGGCGACCAGATCACCGGGATCCAGGCTGCTAAGGTCACATCCAGAGTGGCTGATACCCGAGACAGAGTATCAGCAGACGCAGCGGGGGAGGAAACGCCACAACCAACAGGCCAAATTAACCCAAACTAACCAACAGGCCAAACTAACCCAAACTAACCAACATGCCAAACTAACCCGAACTAACCAACAGGCCAAACTAACCCAAACTAACCAACACGCCAAACTAACCCAAAATAACCAACACACCGAACTAACCCAAACTAACCAACAGGCCAAACTAACCCACAGGCCAAACTAACCCGAACTAACCAACAGGCCAAACTAACCCGAACTAACCAACAGACCAAACTAACCCGAACTAACCAACACGCCAAACTAACCCAAACTAACCAACAGGCCAAACTAACCCAAACTAACCAACAGGCCAAACTAACCCAAACAAACCAACAGGCCAAAGTAACCCAAACTAACCAACAGGGCAAACTCACCCGAACTAACCAACTGACCAAACTCACCCGAACTAACCAACTGACCAAGCTAACCCGAACTAACCAGCTGTCCAAGCTAACCCGAACTAACCAACTGACCAAACTAACCCAAACTAACCAACTGACCAGACTAACCCAAACTAACCAACTGACCCAAAGCCAAACTGACCCAAACCCAAGCTGACCCAAACCCAAACTGACCCAAACTAACTAACTAATCCAAAATAACTAACTAACCCAAACTAACTAACTAACCCAAACTAACTAACCCAAACTAACTAACCCAAACTAACTAACCAACCCAAACTAACTAACCCTAACTCACTCACTCACACCTTCACTCACTCACTCACTCACTCACTCACTCACTCACTAAATAAATAAATAAACAAATAAATAAATAAATAAATAAATAAATAAATAAATAAATAAATAAATAAATAAATAAATAAATAAATAAATAAATAAATAAATAAATAAATAAATAAATAAATAAATAAATAAATAAATAAATAAATAAATAAATAAATAAATAAATAAATAAATAAATAAGTAAATAAATAAATAAAAGATACGACCGAGAGAGATGCCGTGATTAAACAGTAGTTCGGAATACAGTAAATGAGCTTCATAAAACAGGAAGGTGAAAGGTTTACATTAAATCTATTATTGCACGTCTTAAACGAAAGAATCAATGTTTTACAACGTGCATGTGCTTTGAGGACACTGCTCAGAAATCTAGGCTTTTGATGGCAGGCAAAGAACACTAAGCTCATTTTAGTAGAGAAACCGGAAGTGCGTAATTTGCGCTTACAATATCTCGTAAGACATTTGAAATATTAGAGGGAAGGCCACCCGTTTGCACAGATGCATTCATGCAGCTCACGGAAAACAATATGCTTGATGTGATGTTCAAAATAATGCGCTCCTATTTCCATTTTCTAAGGGATCAAGAGCTGTAGGGCTAGCTATGGGATTTATTCCAAATACATTGCTATTGTTTAAAACTGTAACTAAATTTGGATATTACCTACCATAATTACAAACTTCGTGAATTATGAACGGTGGTTAAACGCAAAACTAATTCTTAACCTCCCCCCTCTATTCTTGTCATTGATAATAACTCATCACAATGTCCAGATTAATTCCATTTTCCTCGTAAAAACAAATAGGATGTTATCTCCTGGTTCACATTGCGTGGCATTAACTTTGGCCTTAAAATGTACAAACCAAAATTATAAATAAATCGGAATGCCTGATTTTGAAACGTAAAATGCTCCTTGCTGAATATAACCGCACTGCTCTCCGATTGCCATCTTACTATCCAGAGTTTAACCAAATTAAATGTGGAGTTTAATTAAAGTACACGCAGTCCTCCCTAAAATTAGAATTTGCTTTAAACACAGTAATGTAGTTTGTAGGAGGTAAGTACATAATCACATCTGGGTTTGAAGGAGTACACATGCATGACAAATTGAGAACAAATACATAGCGTTGGAATGCATAATCCGAGTAGAATAACTTGGAGAAGTCGGTGACGCCGACATAATGCCGAGGACGAAGATGAGCGGGATTGAGGAGCTGTACATAGAAACATGTGATGATAGCTTGTTCGGCTATTTTCATGGTTGTCAACGTATTGGATGGTAAGCGGATAGCAACAATACCAGAAGCGTGAGTGAGTGTGTGGTGTTTTAGGGTCCGTCGACAACAAGGTCATTTGAGCCCGAAGTTAAAACTAAAACCTAAAAGATACACAAATTAAGCTAAAAGGTAAAATACAATAAAAACACTCAACTATTAAAAGTACATTAAAAAAAACCCGTCCCAAGTCTAATAATTTAAAACCTCTAAAATTAACAAATATAAAAAGCAAGTCAGACTTGTTTATTAAAACCAATTTCGGCAACAAACCGCAGTGCCTTAACCACGGCCACTGGGTCGTCCCCTAAAACACCCAGCAAGTTAGTCCCCAAGCCTACTGACTGGCGAACGCAGGCGTGCTGCGGGCAATCGAGCAATACATGCCACACAGTGAGGCGTACTGCACATGGAGCACACACAGGGGCCGGTTCCCCTCTTAACAAATGGCCATGAGTCGCTCGTGTGTGCCCAATTCTCAGCCGGGTGAGTATCACCTCGGCTCGCCGGTTATCCCTGCAGGAAGTTAGCCAGGGTTGTACGCTCTCCTTTATTGCCCGGAGTTGTGTGCCTTCCAAAGCTGTCCAGGAGTGCTGCCAAGCAGATAGGAGTTGGCGACGGAAAAAAACGTTGCACATCCTGGTATGGCACCGTAGTTGTTAAACTCCGAGGCAACCGGCAAGCGGACTTAGCAGCCGCGTCCGCCTCCTCGTTCCCGGAAATCCCCACATGGCCTGGGGTCCAAGTAAAAACAAAATTGTATCCGCGACTGAGCAATTGCGAGATCTGGGCCTGTATTTTTAAAACAAGGGTGTGAGCAGCAGTGTGCTGTTGCAAGGCCTGAAGAGAACTTACAGAGTCAGTGCAGACGATAAAAGAGCCAGGAGCTAACTTGCAAATAAAAAGGAGCAAATAGAAGATGGCATGCAGCTCTGCGGAGAAAACTGAAGTGGAGTCCAGAAGGCGAAATTTATGAGCCTCACTGCTAATGAAGAACGCGCAACCCGTAGTGCTACCTAACTGAGAACCGTCTGTAAAGACCGGAACATAGTTAGGGTAACGGCCCAGTAGTTCGGCAAAAAGTTGTTGGAACACCGAATGTGGAGTAGCGAGTCTAGAGTTGCTTGAAAGAGCGAGATCGAACCGCGCACGATTGAGCTGCCATGCAGGATAAGGGCAGATGGACGACCTCTCCACGCGAGGCATTCGGAGGCCTGCGAATGTGGGAGATCCCGAAATCTTATTCCCATGGGGCGTGTCCGAGAACCAGGGCGTATATAACGGTGGGATAAATCGGGATGCAGAACTGGTTTAAAACATGGATGCTTTGGGTAACTTGCCAACTTCGCAACGTATGACCAGAGTAGTGTCGAGCGACGAATAGAAAGTGGAGGCTCGCCGGAGTCGGCATACAAGCAGTCGACGCGGCTTGTGCGGAAAGCTCCTGTGGCAAGGCGGATACCTGTATGATGTACGGTGTCTAAAAGGCGAAGTTCAGAGGCGGTCGCTGCGCCATAAATAAAACAGCCGTAGTCCAGCTTGGATCAGACCAGGGAGCGATACAGCCTCAACATCACCGTCCGATCGCCCCCCCAAGATACCCCAGATAAAATCCTGAGCACCCGGAGGGAACGTTCACACGAGGCTCGGAGGTGTCGAATATGATGCTCCCAGGTCAATTTTCTGTCCAAATAGAGGCCTAAAAATTTCAAGTGCTGGACAAACGGCAGGGGTGTGCCATTCAAGTGAAGATCAGGTGGAGGGTGAATACCCCGTAAATGGTGGAAGTGGACACATTGTGTCTTCGCTGGCGAAAAACGGAAGCCGGTTCGAAGCGCCCAGGCTGCCAGCTGGTTGATGGTCAACTGCAGTTGCCGCTCTATATGATCTAAGTTACAAGAACGATAATATATAGCGAAGTCATCAACATACAGGGACGATGGAATTCCGCCGCGAACGACACTAGTAATGCCGTTAATAGCCACGGCAAAAAGGGCGACGCTGAGAATCGACCCTTGAGGTACACCACTCTCCTGGATCCATTCACTTGATATTCTGTTCCCTATACGGACACGAAAACGACGTAGTGCTAAAAAGTTACCTAAAAATTCCGGTAAGTGGCCTCGCATACCGTAACTGTACAGGTTACGTAGTATGCCATACCGCCAAGTGGTGTCATAGGCCTTCTCCAGGTCAAAGAAAACTCCCACCACATGCTGCTGCAGTAGAAAGGCATCATGAATGTAAGCCTCAATGCGTGTTAGATTGTCAACACTAGAGCGATGGCGACGAAAACAGCATTGAAGGTTGGACAGCTGGTTATTGATTTCGAGCCACCACACCAACCGAGAGTTTACCATTTGCTCAAAGGTCTTACAGACGACACTCGTCAGGCAAATGGGACGGTAGCTAGATGGAAGTGTGTGGTCCTTTCCGGGTCGAGGGATGGGGATGACAATACCCTCTTGCCAGGAAGATGGAAAGACCGCTGATGCCAGATGCGGTTATACATGCCTAAAAGGAAAGACATCACATCGGGTGGAAGATGTAGCAGCATCTGTCTGTGGATGTCATCGGGACCGGGAGAAGAGTCCTTAGCTAGGGCTAAAGAATGTGCAAGCTCGGCAGCGGTAAAAGGTTGGTTGTACGGCTCATTACATTCGCTATTAAAATTGAGTTTTATTCGCTCCACAGCTTCCTTAATAGGAAGGAAGAGGGCGTCGTAACTAGCCGTTTGGCTAGTAGCACCAAATGAGGTGGCAAGGGCTTCAGCTATATCTTGCTCGGTAGTGCAGATGGAACCGTTGAGGGCAAGTCCGGGAATGACCGTTCGGCGATACTTGCCATACATCCGCCGAACAGCTGACAATACCTGTTTGGCGGAGCTGCGACGAGAAAGGGAAGACACGTAGGCTTCCCAGGATCTTCGTTTCGCATTGCGAAGCACAAAACGTGCCCTAGCTCGAGAACGTTTAGAAGCAACGAAGTTCTTTTCTGTCGGGTGCAACTGAAAAAGCCGCAAAGCACGTTTGCGTGCTTTTATAGCCACACGCCATTCCTCAGAACACCAGGGTACAAGGGTATGACGTGGGGTAGAAGAACCTCGAGGAATGCTGGATTCAGCGGCGAGCAGGATGGAACATGTAAAATATTCCACCATTTCATCGACGGTGTCAAAACCATCGTCGGTGAGGTGTATACGGGAATGAAACTTTTCCCAGTCAGCCTTGGAAATAATCCAGTGAGGATGTCGCGAAGGCGCATGGTGGCGGCCGGATAAATGGATGTTACTTGAGTAATGATCGCTCCCAAAGAGGTCGGAAAGCACAGACCAATCAAGCAGTGGAACTAATACCGGGCTGCAGAATGAGACGTCTAGTACCGAGTGCGTACCATAAGCGCATGACAAGAATGTCGGGTCACCGGTGTTCAGCAAAATCAGGTCATACAAATCGAACGCGTCTACTGTCTTGTGTTTAGGAACACACGATACCAGCGGTCCAACAACCGTCGTAAAGTGAATCAGTTGATAACTGACAATGAACGAACGAGCAAACACAAAAATAGATGTTGCCGTTAGTCATGTTGACGTCACTCGCCAGTGTTTATTTATTGTGCGAGCCGAATATTACACACGTAACAATGAAAAGTTGTCGAATAAGAATAGAAACGCAGCGTTCTGTTACAATAATAAATTAACAATGGAACATAATTATTCAAAATAATTAAAGAGTAAGGTCATTTTCAAGCCCGTATATTAAAGTCATTGGCGTGTTTCGCTTCAAACCCGGGCACTCAGGGCGACGCCCAGAGATCTGGCTATGCAGATACCGTTTGAGACCTGTCCAATACGATCTATAAGTAACTCGAAAAGTAGTTAAAAGTTCCTGGCATATACAAAGCTAATGCGAGGTCTGGAATACTATACGTGGGGTCTCTCTGCGAGCGTGCAGGGGGCAATTGCCTCTTTGTACCCCATGCTGAGCTCTGGAATACCTGTTCGCCTAAAGCTACACCTCTTCTGTGTCCTCATTATGCCTCCAATACTGTATGCCTGCGAGATCTAGGGAATGGCTGCAGACAGCTGGCTACGTTACCTCAAAACGGCTCAGAATAGAGGACTCCGTTCCATCTACTCTGTTGGCCGTTATTTTCCTATGAGACTGCTTCACGAAGCCTCTTCTCTCCCTTATGTGGAGAATGAAACCAGGCGCCGGGCGCCCGCCTCGCTGACGTAGATGGTAGCGTGTCTGCCTCACGTGCAAGAGGTCCCGAGTTCGAATCTCGGTCAGGGTGAGTTACCTGGGCAAGGCTTTTTCAGGGGTTTTTCCTTATCCTGATAGACGAATGTCAGGTAACTCTAAGCTCCATGGACCCCGGAATCATTTGAGCATAATTTTCCCCATTTCATTCACCGTCCGATATGACTTAACGTAAGGCGCCGGGCCAAGAAATTTTACGACCAATTACCACAACTTCAAAGCACCCTCATTAGGTTTCTAGGGGAATATAATCCCAACGAACACCGCTTCAGGCGTTATCGAGTACCCCGCATGGGATAATGATATATATATATATATATATATATATATATATAAGCGCGATCAACTACGGCGGTCATCAGCGCCCTTTAAAAAACTAGTCATGGCAAAAGCCAGATATAAAACTTTCTAAAAACTATACAAGTGTAACAAAACCTATTAAAATACACGTACATAAAAAATCAATCAAACCCTACTAAAAATTTCGTTCACTAAATCCTAAACTCTAAGCTAGAAAAGAATCGAATCGTCTCCACGCACGGCCTACACGTGGGTGGGCCTGTTGACCGTCTCCCTCAGCCACGATGAGGAGCCCACACGAGGGAGACTGTTGGCTCGGGTCCCCGGGTGCGCCAAACCCGTACCTAACGAAGTAGGCCCCCGGGGGGCCCCGCATGGGATGTGGGCACCCTAGATAACAACGGAGAACCCTCTAACAGCAGCAAAAGCTGAGCTCCACAATATTTCCAATTAGAAGGAATTGGCCTCTAAAATAAACCAGTCAGAATACTTTACTTCTATGTACACCAGGGTGTAATGAGTACTTTGTTCTACAACAAAAGCTTGGAGGGGTGAGAAGCACCCTCCTCAACACTATCAACCTAAAACAAAATAAAGTCACCCTAGAAATCCTCATTCAAAAAATGTTTCTACCTGCGGTAAACCCCTATTTAGGGTGGGCACGCAGCAAAATCATTCTGGCTTACTAAAGCCTGCCAGCAGGGACGGGCGGACGGAAGGAATACAAGACACTCCATTCTGGCTCTAGTCACCACACAGGAAGGATCTCCGCCGCCACGCAGCAACATGGGCAAGAAGACGAAGTCAACCAAGGCCACTTGACTGGCCCAAACCGCAGCCGTCACCCGAGAGCTCTCACTACTCGTCTTCTGCCTCTCTACAGTTCTTTGCATTAGGTATGGAGCCACCACTACCGCTTCCGCGGAAATTCTGGTCGCATGACAATACGGAGGGGACAGGCATGTATTTAAAAGTCAATTTCTTGGGGGGGGGGGTCCAAAAAGTCTATGTTGAATTATTTGCTTTTAATAAATAAGTAATCAGGATGTGCTTTTATCATGTTAGTAAAAAATAAAAACACATGTAATATATTATATTCACATGACTTTCTCCACACAAGCTTCTACAAATTGTTCTTGTTTTTGTCTTGTTTCTTTCGTTAAAGTCTGTAGAAAGGCCTTGCACATTGCACATTTTTGTTCGTATACCTGGGATAAAGTGATATAAGCAGTAATCAGATATTTAAAAAGTGAACCACTGATTGGTGCATTTGGAGTATTAGTTCTCCTTGAATGAAAAAGGGAATAGCAACTTAGAAGCTAAAAATTACATACCTTTAAGTATCTGGGAATACTAATCAACAAATTATACTACATCGGAATTGGGTAACTTTGCAATACATTATTGTAATTGACATTATTTGTGTATTTTAATGAGTTCTACAGCTGCTGTACAGTAACTTTTCGTATATCTCTTAAATAACTGCATGTTTGCCTGACAGTAAATAGAAACATTAAGATGAGAAGCTTGAATAAACTTTTCCAATTTATTTTAAACTAAATTTTACTTCAAATATTTATTAACAGTTTGAAATGATAATTCATTTAAACATCGCCAAAGCCCTCACCTGCCTGACAGAGGAACACCGGCCTTATGTTTGGACGGAGGACGCCGAAAACGCTTTCCAGCACCTGAAGAAGACCCTGAGCAGTGCTCCAATTTTGGGTTTCCCACAACCGGGTGGCACCTTCATTGTGGACACCGACGCCAGCGACCATTACATTGGAGGTGTCCTATCGCAGATCCAGGACGGCCATGAGTGGGTGATAGCCTACTACAGCAAGACGCTATCCAAGGCAGAGAAGAACTACTGCGTCACCCTACGAGAGTTACTGGCGGTAGTAAAGACCTTGGAGCACTTCTACAAGTACCTGTATGGTCAGCCATTCCACCTGAGGATTGACCATTCCGCCCTAACCTGGATACTGAGCTTTAAGAACCTGGAAGGCCAGAGAGCACGTTGGGTCCAGAGGCTGCAGGAGCACGACTTCACCTCGGAAGCTCGCAGAGGGAAGAGCCACAGTAACGCAGACGCTATGTCCCGAAGACCCTGTCCAGAAGAGTGTGCCAGTGCACAAGAGTGGAAGAGAAGGAGAGTGTCGCAGCAGTCCGAGTAGTCACGGCAGTGCCTGCGGGCGGCTGGGATAGCGTAGACCTGAGGAGGGAGCAACTGGCGGACGCAGACTTGGGGCCACTCTTGAGGGAAGTGGAGGCAGGTACAAGACCAACCTGGGAGGATATCGCATCAAGTAGCGCCACCTACAAGTCGTATTGGGCCCAATGGGACTCGCTGAAGATCAGAGAAGGCGTGCTGTTCCGGATATGGGAGTCACCCGATGGGAAGACGCAGAGAGAACAGTTGGTACTTCCCCGGAGTAAGGTCCCGGAAGTCTTGAGGAAGTGCACGCCGGTACTTCAGGAGGACATCTGGGAGCGAATCGGACGATTGAAAAACTACGACAGCGCTACTACTGGCTGAGGCTCCGAGCAGACGCTGAGAGATGGTGCCGTCAATGTCGCGTGTGCGCAGCGAGCCGCGGCGCCCAGACTAGGAGCCGGGGTCGCATGCAGCAGTATAACGTCGGAGCGTCATTCGAACGGATCGCCGTCGACATAGCTGGACCATTTCCGATGTCCGACCGAGGCAACAAGTACCTGATGTTGGTCGTGGACTATTTCACCAAGTAGCCGGAGGTGTATGCCATCCCGAACCAAGAGCCAAAGACAATCACAGACTGCCTCGTGGAGCAAGTGTTCTGCCAATTTGGGAGCTCCACAGCGACCAGGGCACCAATTTTGAGTCCAACCTGATGAATTGATTTGATTTGATGGTGATTCAGGGCGCTCAACAGCGTCCTTAAAAGCAAAGCCGTCTAAAACTAGGCTAAAACTGTCATTTACAATAAAATCATCACTAAAATCTACGAATAAATACCTAAGTCAAGGTATAAAAATGATAAAAGGTTAAAATGGATATCTGGCTATATGATAAAAATAACATTGGATAAAAACTTTAAAACTTTGGCCACCGCTTGCTGGTCGTCCGCCAATACGTCTTTCAAGCTGGCCGGCAGCTCAAGAGACCAGCGAAGACGCTCCAGGTTTGGAAACACTGACAGCGTAGCGCCGAATAGCGGGCAAATTGGCGCAGGGCTCCTGTTTAAAAGATAACGATGGCAAAAAACGAAGAATGACTTCCTCTCGGCGAGAGGCACGGGAGGAAGTCGCCCAGGGAATCGGAAGCGCCTTTATCTTTCTAAGTTTGTTTCTGCGGAGAGCAAACCAATCGTCCCGCCAGCACGACAGTACTGCCCTCCGCATGACGCACCTAAAGTCTTCCGAGCTTACATAGGGGATCTTTACCCTGGGCTCAGTGGTCGCCGCCTTAGCTGCCGAGTCCGCCAGTTCATTCCCACGCAAGCCTTCGTGTCCAGGAACCCACGTACACACCACGCTGACGCCAGTGGCGTGTAGAACGTGGAGGGCGTCCTGGATGCGCTGTACAAGCGGATGGAAATTGTACAGCTCACGAAGGCTCCGAAGAGCGCTGAGGGAGTCATTGAGCACAAGGCAATCACGCAACCTTCTGCGGCGAACATGCAGAATGGCTCGGTATATGGCATATAGCTCGGCGTTGTAGATGGAGGTGCTGCCATGGAGACCGAATGTATAGGATTCGGCCCCATGGACATAGGCACATCCAACGCCACTAGAGCTTTTGGATCCATCTGTACAAATTACGTTAAAATCTTCATAGCCAGATAACAATTCTAAAAATAAACGGCGGAGAGTACTTGTGGGAGTCACTGCTTTCCGGTACTCCGTCATCCCAAGATCGACGGGGGATGCTGCAAGCAACCAAGGAGGATACACTCGTTCGCCCCTAGGAAACATCCTAGGCATCTCGAGTGCATGCCTCCTAAGAAGCTCCCGAAAGCGAAACCCGGACGGCTTAGGACTCAGTCGGGTGTTCCTATAATGGACGTCAAAAGAGGTTTCAAAAAATGGTGCAAATGTAGGATGCAAAAGCATACTGTTTAACCCACAGCCATAATTTGCTAGTAATATCTCCCGCCGATGTTGCAGGAGGTTCTGCCGTTTCAGCTAGAGACTTGCGACTGGACTGGTTGGAAATGCCCCAGTAGCTATACAAAGGCCGGTGTCCAGTTTTTTCAGCACAGATGGTCGTGCTGAGCCATAAACGATACTACCATAATCTAATTTGGAACGGATGAGTGCGCGATAAAGTCGCAATAACACTGTACGATCCGCTCCCCACGATTTTCCACTTAGTACCCACAAAATATTTAAAGATCGGTCACACCGTGCTTTCAGTTGTGCTATATGCGACGACCAACTAAGTTTTCTATCAAATATCAATCCAAGGAACCTCGTCTCATCTGCAAAAGGTAGTAGATCAGCGCCTAGCCGGAGCCTTGGAGGTAGTCGACTCTGTTGACGTCGGAAATTAACACAGATGGTTTTCTCAGCGGAGAATCGGAAGCCGTTTTTTAAACTCCAGCCCTTAAGGTTGTCCAAGGTGGTCTGAAGACGGCTCTCTAAAAACGGAGTACGCAGAGATGTACAGTAGACGGCAAAGTCGTCTACAAATAGGCATGACGAGACCCCCGGAGGTACACATTTCGAGATAGAATTAATCGCAATAGCAAACAACGTAACACTTAGTACCGATCCCTGTGGTACACCGTTCTCTTGAACAAAAAGGTTAGAAAAAACCGAGCCAACCCTTACTCGGAATACGCGGTCTTTCAAGAATTCCTGAAGGAAGAGTGGTAGACATCCACGTATATTCCAGGTGTGCAGAGTACGTAGCAACCTTGCCCGCCAACGCGTATCATAAGCCTTTTCGAGGTTAAAAAATATTCCGACTGACAGTTTTTAAGAAATCCGTTCATAATCTGTGTCGACATAGACACAAGATGATCCACTGTTGAACGGCGTCGTCGAAAACAGCACTGGATGTTATTCAGTAGGTTGTGCGTTTTCAGCCACCATACCAACCGCCCATTTATCATGCGTTCCATCACCTTGCATACGCAACTGGTGAGGGAAATAGGACGGTAGCTAGAAGGGAGGTGACGGTCCTTGCCAGCTTTCAAGATAGGTTAATGGTGGCTTCTCGCCACTTGTCCGGAAACGTGGCATCAACCCAAACACGGTTATGGACCTCGAGCAGGAATACCTTACCTTCAGGTGAGAGATGTTGTATCATTTGAACGTGGATTCCGTCCGGTCCTGGTGCAAGTCAGTCGCGATGATGAAAGAGCGTGTTCTAACTCTGCCAAGGTGAACAGGCGGTTATAATCTTCAAGGTTTCTGGAACTAAACACGAAACCTTGAGAATCTACCTGAGTCTTAATTGAGATAAACTCAGGAGCATAATTACTGGAGCTAGACACCTGAGCGAAAGCACAGCCGAAGGTGTTACCCACGACAAACGGATCAACAACCCCTGCAGGTGTTTGCAGACCAGCGATTGGCAAGTGGGTTGATTTTCCGGCCACGCGTCGTAACCTATCCCACACAACAGATGAAGGTGTACATCTGTTAAAAGATGATACAAAGTTGTTCCATGAGATCTTTTTGCTATCCTTAATTATTTGCCTAGACTTTGCACGCACTTTCTTGTACTCAATTTGATTACTTAGGGTAGGGTGTCGTTGGAATACCCTCAGAGCACGTCTACGAGCACGAATAGCATTCCGGCAGTCGTTGGTCCACCATGGGACAAGAAATCGACCGGGTTGGGTGGCCAAACGTGGAATAGACTGTTCTGCAGCGGAAAGAATTTTCTCTGTGAGATGATCGACTAAATCAGTCACAGAATCGTGCTCGTTGTAATCAAAGACAGCCAACTGGGTGTAAAGGTTCCAGTTGGCACGATCAAAGCGCCATCTAGGGATACGTGAGGGAGACACATCTTGTGCTAAGAGACTAAGAAGACATGGGAAGTGGTCGCTGGAATGTAAATCAGAGATGACATTCTACTGTAATGAAACTGCTAACTGGGATGAACACACTGCCAAATCGATGTGCGAATAGGTGTTATAGGCGTCTGAAAGGAACGTTAGCTCTCCGGAATTTAGGAGAACCAAGTTATTGCTTTCCAAGAATTTTGCAATGAGGTGGCCTCTCGAACATGCCCGAGTTGAGTCCCATAGTGGGTGATGGGCATTAAAGTCTCCAACTATTAGAAATGGTGTTGAAAGTTGGGAAACCAGATCTTCAAGGTCAATTAACGAGAGGTCTTCTGATGGCGGTGAATATACATTGCAAATGCAAAATTCGATTGATGGCAGCTTAATCCTTACGGCTACAGATTGTATATCAGATTGTAGCTGTAACGGATCTACAAATATGTCATCCCTGAGGAGCATCATAGTGCCCCCGTGAGCCGGAATGCCCTCTTGTGTCAATATCACACCGCAGTGGTGTGTTGCGTCGGATTTTAAACCTATCTTGCGGTCGTAGCTTAGTCTCTTGTAAGCATACCAACAAAGGGTTATGTTTACTGAGCAAAAGTTCCAGTTCTGGTCGATGTGCTCTTAAACCCCGTATGTTCCATTGGAGGATAGCCATTGGAACTATGGAGATAGGATGTAAAAGTTGGTCTACATTAAGACGACTTTAACGGTGGCCGAATCAGTTTACCCTTTTGCTTCGGTGTAGGGCTAACACCTGCTTCTTTTTCGTCGGGTTTATCCTGGCGCTTTTTCGTTGCCATTCTTGCAGTGTGGTCCGTGTCCTCCTGGTCATTTCTTCGACGGATGAGGCCCCTTTTCCTATAGAAAACTTAGGTTCGAGGACCCCAAACCGGTTGGACTCAGAGATCGACGATGATGACAGTTGTTGATCTGAGTCACCAGAAGACACCTCAGAAGAGTAACTTCTAGATACCCTAGAACTTTTTTTCTTGCCGATCCTTTTGTTTGTAACCTTGAGGAAGTCTGATTTTGTGTAATTGGTCTTAAACTTTTTGGGCGGTGCATCGTAGACTATAACGGGCTTGACGGTCGATGAGGTTGATGGCTTAGGTGATGACGGTGCGGACTTCTCCCTCGGCGATTGAGGTGAGAGAGGAGCCGGCTTGGACGTCTTGGTAGGCTTTCGAGCTGGTGTGGCAGTCATAATTCTGTCGGATATGGTGGCCTCACAATCGCTGGTTTGGGTTGCGATTTCTTTTTTCGGTACCGGCTTAGCTGTTATTGAGCTGTATGTACCGGACCTCGGGACGGACGGTTGACGAGTACGTAGAAGTTTCCGGGCTTCAGAGAAGGATATCTTCTCCTTAACCCGGATCTCCTGTATCGCCTTTTCCTCCAGGAAGCGTGGGCACTCTCTGTAGCTGGAGGGATGTGCACCAGCACAGTTAACACATTTTGCCGGGGATGTGCAGGCATCTTCGTGTTTTGACAGGCCACACTCCACGCATATGGGCACACCGCTACAAAATTCACTCGTATGACCGAAGCGTTGGCATTGAAAGCACCTGAGTGGGTTTGGTATATATGGCCAAACCTCTATGGACTCATACCCTGCCCTGATCCTTTGTGGGAAGTCCACCCGATCAAAGGTCAGGAACAGGGTACGGGTAGGCACCAATTCCGCTCGCTCTTTACGCTGTACCCGGTAAACAGCCGTCAAACCTTGGTCTTGAAGGTTCTCCACAATTTCCTCATTGGTCATACCGTCCAACGCACGGGTGTTGACCACTCCGCGCGAGGAGTTGAGGCTCTTATGCACTGTGACGTTTACCGGGTAACTGCCCAATAGGTTCGCCTCCAGTATCACTGCTGCCTGAGAGACAGAATGTGCTTCGACCAGAAGCATGCCATTTCTGGAATGGGTACAAGATTTAACCGGACCAGCTATCTTAACCAGACCCTTTTGTATTACGAAAGGCTTCACTGACAAAAAGTTCTTTCCTTCCTCAGTTCTGGTTACAACCAAGTAGCGAGGACCACAGGACTCGACTACTACTTTTCCATTACCCTTCAAATTTGTTTTTTTTAAATTTAGGCCCCATTGTGGTAATGTCCTCCACCATTGCAAACGTCTCGGATGGCGTGCTCACGTCCTGGGCACCACCCCGGCTTAGGTGAGAGTCCTGGCCTGGACCTTGCTCACCTTAGGGTCACACCTCGCAGTGTAAAGACAGAGGGACCCAATCGCCTTCAGGAGTGTAACAGCTCATGCAATGGTCCCTCCCCGGGACTGACCTTTATCAGCGGATACGAACACAGTCCTACATGGTAACAAGGGGCTGGGAGTTACGTGTTACCCAGTCACCCCTTGCGCTTCCCTCTCCAACCACCCGTGCTATGTTATCCGTCAGACATGTGTTCAGGGAGGAAAAAGAAAAAGAACAAAAAATAAATGGGGTCAAACACCGAAGTGGACCATATTTTGGGCGTTTGAAGGAAGACTCACCTCGCGGAGGAACCCAATCGAGAGATTACACCAGAGCCTCTTCTGCCAGTTTTCGGGGTTACTGATGGGCCTTCTCGGCAGCCGTAGCGGTCCTGGGGTACACCAAGTCCCCACCGTACATCACCCCATCAGTCATTCCCCATACTTCTCGTTGCCCACCCCTCGGGACGAGAACCGCAGGTTGGATTTTGAGGGGCAACCTGATGGAGGCACTAGCAAGACTTGGGCTAAACAAGACCCGCACAAGACCTAAACAAGACCTCTACATCCCCAGTCGGATGGTATGGTCGAACGGTACATCAAGACCTTAGAGGAACACCTGAGGAAGGTCGTGGCCAGCCACCAGCGAGACTGGGACGTCAAGGTGCCACTGTTCTTGCTGGCCTACCGCTTGTCTACACACGACACCACTGGGATGACGCCAGCCAGCTTAATGTTCGGCCGAGAGTTACGCCTCCCTTGTGACCTGGCTTTTGGAAGCCCTCTGGAGGCGAAGCAGCCGGTGACCCAGTATGCAGAGAACTTGGTGGACCATCTCCACGAAATGCACGAGATGGCTTGCCAGAACATCCAGAAGGTGAGCGACTGCATGAAGACCTGATACGACAGGCAAGCCAACAGCCAAGGGTTCCAGCAAGGTGACCTGGTCTGGTTGTACCGCCCTACCCGGAGCAAGGGATGCTGCCCGAAGCTTCAGCAGCCATGGCAAGGACTGTACCGGGTGGTGAAGAGGATTAACGACGTGGTTTACCGCATCCAGAAGATGCCCCGAGGAAAGATGTTGGTGGTACACCTGGATCGCCTGGCCCGCTACGATGGTGCTGTTCGGGAAGACCAGCTTTGAGCAGGGTCAGTGTCACCCAGGCACGGCCAACTGACAGCTGAGTGAAGGCCGGGAAGCATTCGGCCATGCCTACCCATTTATCTTGTAGCGCCAACTGAAGGGATCGCAGGTCACTGTGCTGTCTCTTTCCCCTCCCCCTGAGTTCTCGAACATCCAGGATATTTCATCTAACCCGGAACCTTCTAGATAGGCCAGTTGGTTTTATATAAGCGATGCGCCGGGCCGGAGATCAGTTCAGTTCTTGGCGAGCAGTTGTGAGGAGCGCCGAGTGAGAAAACGGACTGGAAGACGGTGTACGTGTATCAGAGTTGTACGTGATTGTCAGCGTGCAGTGGACTTGTGACAGACGAACTGACGAATTGTAATTTTGTGCATTACGTAATTCTGTGTAATCGGCAAGTGTGCCAACTGTAATTCGGTGAAAATAAAGCAATTGGACTTTTAATTTCACTTTTAATTTCACGAACCTACAAAGTTACAATACATAGGTGTACTCATACTAGGAAATTTAACATAGGAGCAACCCTATATAATAAACTCCCAAGAGAATTAAAATCAATGAAAGGTTGTATATTTAAAACAAAATTAAAACAATATCTTCTAAACAGACCATTATATAGACTTAATGAACTATGAAATGTAAACTTACAATGTAAAATTATTTGTGTCTTATATTGTGACAATGCTTAAAACTTGTAATGTCAGGTTTACAAGCAATAAAGAATTTATTATTATTTATTATTAATATGAATTGGGTGAAATGATGCTCAAATGAGTCCAGGGTCCATGGAGCTTAGTTACCCGACATTCGTCTTGAAGGATGAGGGGAAAAAACCTTATCCAGGTAATATAAAATTATTTGTGGTTGGTTTATTGACACTCGTCACTTACTTTTTCATATATTTATGAGAGACTAGTTTCAAAGGCCCTGGCCTCCATTTTCAATCTCTTCCCAACTGGCAACTGTTATCTGCTCTCTCTGGTGGTGGAACTATGAACTTTTTTGTCAAATTATCTGCTGGCGGGATTTCAAAGTTCATTACGCGATCCTTATTTTTCCAGATGAATATGTTCTCCCATGTTGTCAATCTATTTTGGTTTATCACTCCTTTTAATAATTTTGGATTTGGATCAATGTCATGGTTTTCATTCCAAAAATGAAATGCTACTGCTGACTTGTCTTCTTGTTTCAATCTGATGTTTCTAAAGTGTTCTTTGACTCTGGTTTTTAAATTTCTTTTTGTTTGACCTATGTAGCATTTTTCACAATTCTTGCAATTTATTTGGTATATTCCAGATTTGTTACCTGAAGGAATTTCATCTTTTGTTTTTGAATTTAGTAATTTTAAAATTGAGTATCTATTAGTAGGTGCCAAGATGATATTTTGTTCCTTGAATATCTTTTTAAATTTATTAAATGTTTTTGGATGATATGTGAATGAACTGAATATGCTGTTGCTTTCTTTTCCTTTAATAAATGTGGTTGTTTCCTTAATGGTTTTCTTTAGTTTAGATTTTCTAATTTTCTTCAACACCAAACTTTTGTTGTATCCGTTTTCTTCTGCTATGTGTATTATTGCTTTTTGTTCCTTGAAATATTCTTCTTTTTCCATGGGTATGTTGACTAGTCTGTGTGTAAGGCTGTTTATTATTGCATGTTTATGTGTAATTGGGTTGTGGCTATTATTTTTTATATAATTTTCTGAATGTGTTGGCTTCCTGTAAATTCCAAATTTTATTTTTGTATCATTCCTGATGATATTTAGATCCAAGAAAGGTAGTTGTCCATTGATTTCCTTTTCTATTGTGAATTTGATAGTCCTTTCTTGCAGATTGAGTAATTTTAATGCATCATCTAAATGTTTACTTGGTACAATTGCAAAGATGTCGTCAACATATCTATACCAAATCTTGAAGATCAATGGGAAGGACTTTTTAATTTGTGTTTCAAATGCACAAAAAAGGTGAAAGTGGATTGCCCATTGATAGTCCTGATTTCTGCTTGTAGTGTTTTCCATTAAAGCTAAAGAAGTTTTGTTCAATGCATATTTTTGTTAGAGAAATATATTCTTCTGCTTCTATTGCTTCCATATCAATTGTAGCTAGCCATTTTTTTAACACCGTCTGCAATTTTTCTGTTGGTATGCTTGGAAATAAAGATGTGACATCAAATGAAACCAGTCTGTCATTTTTGTCCAAATTTATATCTTTGATTTTTTCTACTAAATCTAAAGAGTTTCTTAAATTTGCACTTTCAAATTTTGGAAAACTATTAAATTTACTTAGTAACCATTTGGCCAAATTATATGTGGGGGCATTTATGCTACTAGTAATAGGTCTCATGCCTTTCCCTGTTTTATGAATTTTTGGCAGCCCATATACTCTTGGTAATGTTGGATTATCTACTTTAATTTTGTGCAATTCTTTTTTGTTGATTATTTTGCTCTCTTTTAGCGTTTTATTTGTGGTTTCAATGCAGTACTTTAATGGATTAGTTTCTACTTTTTGGTAATTACTGTCTTCTAACAAATCTTCCATCCTCTTTGTGTATTCTTCTTTTTCCAGAATTACTAGTTTATTTCCCTTGTCTGCTTTAGTATAAATAACCGGTTTCTTTTTAAGAGCTTTTATGATTTGGTTACTAAAATTCTTTTTCTTTTCATTTTTAATCTCTTCTACTATTTTGGAGCATTTGTTTTTTACTGTGTTTTTACTTTCTTCATTAAGTGTTTGTGTAGCAATTTGGATGTCAGCAATGTAATCTTCAATTTGGTTGGAATAATCTACACATGTCTTTAAACCTAGATTCAGCATATTCAGTTCTGTTTTTGTAAAATTTTGGTTTGATAGGTTTACCACATTGTAACTCATCCTGACCGAGATTCGAACTTGGGACCTATTAAACGTGAGGCAGACATGCTAACATCTACACTACCAAGGTGGGCGCTGACCATTTTTTTTTTAAATTTACGTCCTCCAACGTTAAGTCATATCGGACAATGAATGAAATGGGTGAAGTGATGCTCAAATGAGTCTTGGGTCCATGGAGGTCAGGGTTACCCAACATTCATCTATCAGGAGAAGGGAAAACCCCGGAAAAAACCTTATCCAGGTAACTCACCCTAACTGAGATTCGAACTCAGGACCTCCTGAACATGAGGCAGACATGCTACTGAGGCAGATGCTGACCGTTTATGAACAACCTTGTTTTGTATGCATTGCATATACTTTCATACTTATATTTTCAAAATTAGAAATTTGAACATTTGGAGTATCTACCACATCTAAATCATTTCTGATGAGTTTTTACTTAATTTACAATAGTTTTGCATGATTTTCTGCAGTTTTAAAATGTTCAATATTTATAAAGAAGTGTGATCGGAACAGCATGTTCTAATATGGGAATTAAAATATATAATAAATTGTCACAAACATTTGGGGAAATACAAAATCTCTTTGAAAAGTCCATTAAAAGTTCATTTGCCAGTAACGTGTACTATTAAATCGAGGAATACATGGATGATGAACTGTGATCTCACTGTATCTTTGTGTATAATTTTAGGAAATCTATATATTGTACATACATGATATTTCTTAGCTTTACTATACTGAGTAAATATTGTAGTATTAACTTTAAAGAGAGTCGATTAAAGACACTAGACAACACTTACTTTTAAATTTTTCCGGAACTAGTTTCAGAGGCTTTGCCTCTATCATCGGCCGGCTCTCGACTGGTTCTCGTTGGTGTAGCTGACGATACCTTGTCACAGTTTTCCTCTGGTGGCGGCTCAAGGAACTTGCTGAACAAATCCTTCTGGGGGATGTCGAAATTGAATACTTTGTTCCTATTTTTTGAAATGAACATTTGTTCCTATTTTTTGAAATGAACATTTGTTCCCATGTAGGAACAAAGTATTCAATTTCGACATCCCCCAGAAGGATTTGTTCAGCAAGTTCCTTGAGCCGCCACCAGAGGAGACCTGTGACAAGGTATCGTCAGCTACACCAACGAGAACCAGTCGAGAGCCGGCCGATGATAGAGGCAAAGCCTCTGAAACTAGTTCCGGAAAAATTTAAAAGTAAGTGTTGTCTAGTGTCTTTAATCGACTCTCTTTAAAGTTAATTTATCATAACAACACTGTTTTCAACACTTCCAAGAAAGTAATTGTAGTATTAGTTTTTTAATGTTAAACTTAAATCTTGACAAATCACCAACTTAAGAACACTGCTCAACTATGTAAGTGTAACGTGATGAATTAAGTTTTATTTTATTCTGTTCTAACAGACCAGTGATAAGGTCACGTGGATGGTGTAGGAATGCGTGGAAACATATCAAATTCAGAACTTTATTATTACATGCTTATTTCCTGTTTCTTGACTTTCTTGCACATTTTTATGGTACCCAAAGTCCCCCTTTTTGCTGACCATGATATAACAGCTTAATGGAAGATTTCTCATGACATCAACTTTGGTCTGTTCTTGCCAATCATGTGCAGGTGTCTGTATGCTGAATTGCATTCTGAGTCCGGGAGTTCTGTTCTAAGAACTATGGGAATGTTTACGTTTGCTTGGGAAAATGCTTACGAAGCTTGTGGCATTGGATTCGTCTTATTTGGCACAAGAGACATCAAGTTGGGAGAATCTGTATTTAATGGCTGCTTATTTCTGTAGCTGCTGGTCTTATTCTGGGTTCTTCATCTTCGTATCACTCTTGGGATCACTCTTGATCAAGGTCGTCATGTTACCCACTAGCGAAGGCTCATCTATATGCATCACGTTTCCAAGGTAAGGATTATTATTGTTCCTACAATGTTTATAATCTTTGTTAAACCCTTCCCACTTTCTTCAAGATATTGGAATATCTTATATTTTAAAATTTATGGAGAAACTTTCTTTTGTGCGATATGAGAATATTTTCTAAGTCCAAAGGTGCACATACACGCATGTGCAAGCAGACGACCAGCCGGTTCTCGCGTTGCAGCCAATATGAGAAAGATATGTAAAACTTGTAGCCAACCTCTGCAAAAATGCCCCAGACATTGGTTACGCAGTCCGTGTGCAAAGGAACATAGTTTGAGAAGGCTAAGTTATCGCCCGGTCAAATTTTGTTACTCATGCACTGCTTTGCACATAAACAATCCTACGACATGACGATAATGGAGTGCTCTGTAGACGCTCACGTATGAGCTCATGGACTGTATCGGACTGGTTCAGCTACTGCCGCGAATTGTGCATGTCAAATGACACCAAGTATACTGCAAGGGGGGAAATTGGCCGTCCCAGCAACGTCATTCAAATTGACGAATGCAAAATAGGACAATGCAAGTTTCATCATGGGCACGTTGTGGAGGGAAACTGGATCCTGGGGATCGACGTGAGAACGAATGAAGTGCGGATGACGATATGCCCCAACAACAGAAGGGATGCAAATACTCTCTACAGTCTAACTGCAGAGTAGAGTTCACCAGCACCATTCACACTGATGCCTAGCCGGGATACTATGGGGTGATGGCTGCAGGGTTTGCTGCGCACCTAGGAGTGAATCACTCAGTGCACTTTGTCGACCCAGTGACAAATGTGCACAGAAACAACATAGAGTTACGCTGGCGAGGACTAGAATTAGTTGCAATTTAGATACTACTTTGTGTTAATCTGCTAGATAGTGTAATTTAGGGATAAGTAAGACTATTGGCAGCATTGCGTTCAGAGGAGAAACAAGGATATTTTGGCTGCACTGAATTCTTCAATATGGCTACATTACGCAGTAAGTAAATAAACAATAATGTTAAAAGAATGCCCTCTAACACGAAAATGCACTAAAAAGAAAAGAAATTATATTGTGACTTTGTGGGTTCGTGAAATGAAAAGTCCGATTGCAACACTCAGAAATGTTCTTTATTTCCACCGACTTACAGTTGAACACTTGCCAATTACACAGGATTACGTAATGCACACAATTACGATTCACCAGTTCGTCCGTTACAATTCCACTGCACTCGCGATTATGTAAACTCCTCCGACGCACGTACGCAGTCTTCTCGTCCGTTCACTAGCTCGTCAAGCACTAACTGACTGACTGACTCGATTCACTCACTGAAGCCCTTTTTATAGGAATATCACAGTCTTCTAGAAGTCTCTGGTTTCCGTGAATTCACGCGAAGGTTCCAGATGGCAGTGCGAGGGGGGAAAGAGGCGGCCAGCGACAAATGACATTTCCCTAATCATCTCCCTCAGTTAGTGGCAGAGACTAATGAGGTGGACATGGCGCGGCCTCTGATCTCTTACTCAGCTGTCGTTTGTTGTGCTTCCCGATAATTGGGTGACACTGCTCCCTCCTCAGGGCTGGTCGTCCCGAACAGCACCATCGTAGCGGGCTAGACGATCCAGGTGTACCACCATCATCTTCCCTCAGGGAACCTTCTGGATGCGGTAGACCACATCGTTAATCCTCTTCACCACCCGGTACGGTCCTTGCCATGGCTGCTGGAGCTTCGGGCAGCGTCCCTTGGTCCGGGTAGGACGGTACAACCAGACCAGGTCACCTTGCTGGAACCCTTGGCTGTTGGCTTGCCTGTCATATCTGGTCTTCATACGGTCGCTCGCCTTCTGGATGTTCTGGAGAGCCATTTCATGCATGTCGTGGAGGTGGTCGACCAGGTTCTCCACATACTCGGTCACCGGCTGCTCTGCCTCCGGAGGGCTTCCAAAAGCCAGGTCACAAGGGAGGCGTAACTCTCGGCCAAACATTAAGCTGGCTGGCGTCATCCCAGTTGTGTCGTGTGTAGACGAGCGGTAGGCCAGCAAGAACAGTGGCACCTTGACGTCCCAATCTCGCTGATGGCTGGCCACGACCTTCCTGAGGTGTTCTTCTAAGGTCTTGATGTATCTTTCGACCATGCCATCCGACTGGGGATGTAGAGGTGTCGTGCGGGTCTTGTTCACCCCAAGCCTTTGTAGTGCCTCCTTCATTAGGTTGGACTCAAAGTTGGTACCCTGGTCACTGTGTAGCTCTAATGGCACTCCAAATCGACAGAACACTTGCTCCACGAGGCAGTCTGTGATTGTCTTTGCCTCTTGGTTTGGAATGGCATGCACCTCCGGCCACTTGGTGAAGTAGTCCACGACCACCATTAGGTACTTGTTGCCTCGGTCGGAAACTGGGAACAGTCCAGCAATGTCAAAGGCGATCCGTTCGAATGGCGCTCCGACGTTGTACTGCTGCATGCGACACCGACTCCTAGTCTGGAGGCCGCGACTCGCCGTGCACACGTGACACTGACGGCACCATCTCTCAGCATCTGCTCGGAGTCTCAGCCAGTAGTAGCACTGCCGTAGTTTGTCAATCGTTCGGTTCGCTCCCAGGTGTCCTCCCGAAGTACCGGCGTGCACTTCCTCCAAGACCTCCGGGGAAGTACCAACTGTTCTCTCTGCGTCTTCCCATCGGGTGATTCCCATACCCGGAACAGCACGCCCTCTCTGGTCTTCAACGAGTCCCATTGGGCCCAGTACGACTTGTAGGTGGCGCTCATCGGTGCGATGTCCTCCCAGGTCTGTCTCGTCCTTGCCTCCACTTCCCTCAAGAGTGGCCCCAAGTCTGCGTCCGCCAGCTGCTCCCTCCTCAGGCCTGCGCTATCCCAGCCGTTCGCAGGCACTGTCACAAGTACTCGGACTGCTGCGGCACGCTCCTTCTCTTCCACTCTTGTGCACTGGCAGCATTCTTCTGGACAGGGTCTTCGGGACATGGCGTCTGCGTTACCGTGGCTCTTCCCTCTACGATGTTCCGAGGTGAAGTCGTACTCCTGCAGCCTCTGGACCCAACCTGCTGTCTGGCCTTCCGGTCGCGCCGTCACCATCACCTCGCTTCTCGCGGGGACAACCACGTCTTCGTTCAAGACGACCCTGCAGATTCCCAGGCGCTCTTCGGGTTGGCGGAGTATAACCTCTTCTCCATTGAGCCGCAGGACCTTCCTGCCGACGTCGACCGTCACCTCGTGGCTCCTGAGGGCATCCAGTCCCAGAATCACCTCCTCAGCCACCATTCGCGACGAACACCCACAAACGCACGGCACTCCGCCCCAAGGTCAGCTCCAGCAGGGTCTCCTTCTCCACAGGCAAGGTGTCGCCCGATGCCGTGACGAGCTCTTATGGTCGGCTCGGCTTCCTTGTCGGCAAACCCTTCGGCACGTCAGGTCTGATGATGGTCACGGCCGCCCCGGTGTCCACCAGCACGCGGCACGGCTTTCCTCTTACCCAACCGTCCACGATGAGGCTGTCATCCATACGCCGGCTGACGGCGCGCAGTGTCACTCGAGGGGATGGTGGTGATGGCGCCGACGTGCCCCTCTCCACGACGGCCCTTACTCGTTTTCCGGCTGCTCTTCCTGGTGTGGGCAGTCTCTCTGCAGGTGTCCGGGCTGTCCACACCCCCAACACAGGCCACTAGGTGTTCGCCGGCGTCCCTCAGCTGGTCTTCTGTCTCCGGCGTAGCGGACACTCCTCGTTCTCGACGTTGGGATAGATGTTACCTTGGCCGCCTCCATTAATGCCGCTGTCAGCGCCTCGTGGATGGTTTTATAATCGCCGAGCATTAGGCGCTGACGAATCTCCGTGTCCCGTACCCCGTCGACGAAGTTGTAGGCGGCTTCCCGGGATACGAACTCCAGTGGCAGGTCAACCAAGGCCTTGCTAGCCAGCTGTTCAATCGCTATGGCGAACTCCTGCAGCGTCTCCCCCGGCTGCTGTGACCTTGCCTTTAGCTGGCTGCGGTATGCTGCGGCTAAGCGGTGGTTCCCGAAACGATTCTCCAGGGCCTCCCAGATGTCCTTGGGCGCCGCCGTTGTCTGCACCGCGTTTAGGACTTCCGCGGCTGGTCCCTGGAGGCTGGCTATTAATTGTGTGGCCTCCTCCTCCGGTGACCATCTGTTGTGCCTGGCCACTGTGTCGAACTGGCGGCGGAAGACTTCAAACGTTGACGCGCCGTCATACTTGGGAGGTTTGACGCGCGCAGATGTGTCGCGTTCCGGCGCGTCGGCCTTCCAATCCTTCAGCTTCCTGCCGACAACGTCCTCTACCATGGCGTTCAGGGACTTGACGCTGCTGTCGGACTTTCCCTCCAGGTTGTTTACGCGGTTCGCAAGGTCTTCGACGTCTTCCACCACGGCGTTCAGGGTCTTGGCGTTATTGTCGGCCTTTTCCTCTAAATCATTAAGGCGGTCGTCTACTTGACCCATCCGCTTGCCCAGCTTCGTGACGTCATCCCTCACGCCGGCCAACTGTTCCTCAAATTTGGCGGCGAGGACCTCGTTCGCCTCCTTCATTTCCGTGGCCAGACTGTCGTTCGCTGCCCTCATTTCTGTGGTCAATTCGGTCTTTATTTCTTCCATCTTCTCGGTGATGTTGTCGTTGGCCGTCTTCATTTGTTTCAACTCGGCGGTGAGGTTGTTATTTGCCGCTTCTGTTTTTGTTGTTAACTCGTTCATCTTCGCGTCCATTTTCTCGGTGATGTAGTCATTCGCCGTCTTCATTTCCGATGTCAGTTCGGCCTTCATTTCCATCATCTTCTCCAAAATCTTTTCCAATGCCGCGTCCATGGTTGTAATGTTCGGTGATGTTGTTATCCCGCTTCCTGACACCAATGTGACTTTGTGGGTTCGTGAAATGAAAAGTCCGATTGCAACACTCAAAAATGTTCTTTATTTCCACCGACTTACAGTTGAACACTTGCCAATTACACAGGATTACGTAATGCACACAATTACGATTCACCAGTTCGTCCGTTAAAATTCCACTGCACTCGCAATTACGTAAACTCCTCCGACGCATGTACGCAGTCTTCTCGTCCGTTCGCTAGTTCGTCAAGCACTGACTAACTGACTGACTGACTCAATTCACTCACTGCAGCTCTTTTTATAGGAATATCACAGTCTTCTAGAAGTCTCTGGTTTCCGTGAATCCACGCGAAGGTTCCAGATGGCAGTGGGAGGGGGAAAGAGGCGGCCGGCGACAAATGACATTTCCCTAATCATCCCCCTCAGTTAGTGACAGAGACTAATGAGGTGGGCGTGGCGCGGCCTCTGATCCCTTACTCAGCTGTCGTTTGTTGTGCTTCCCGATAATTGGGTGACAATATTAAAAATCATGGTTGTATGTAAAAACATCAAAAAGTGTGAAGGACTTGGAAAAAAATGCTGTGTCTCATATTAGAAAGAAGAGCCAAATTTATAATTAAATCCTAGTAACTTCTCATATAGTGGAACTGAGTGTTGTCTCTACCCCATCTCGCTCTATTCCTATCAGCTACGTCCCCAGTTACAAAGTAGATCATAACATTATAGTATAGTTGCCCAAACTACACTACTTAATGTAAAAATATGGACAATCCTACACAATGAATGTATTCCTGATACTGCAACGTGTTCCTGCCATGGAAGTGTAGACTTTACATTTCATATAATTAATAGTTCATTTATTTCAAATCTACTTATAACTTAATATACAGCTTTTAAGATTAATAACAAATAATATAAAATTATAACCAATACTTTCAAGAGTGTGCTCTTTGTGGTGATATATATTACAATGCATACTATTGTGGCATTGCACTCTTCTTTTGAGGCTTCTTCAAGTGATGATAGTTTGGTAAGACCTTGGTTAAGAAATCCAGCTGCAATGTTTGAGGCTAAAACAAACAGTAAAATATTCAAATTTAGATATTTATAAACCACAAAGAAAAAAACAAAGAGAGTAATGGCACAATCAGTAAATTGGTGTACCACCCAAAAACATTTACTAAATTCAAAAAGATCTTTAAAGAGCAAAAATCATCTTGATATTTACAAATAGATACTCAGTATCAAAATTGCCAAATTCAAAAACAAAAGATGAAATCCGATCAATTAACAGATCTGAAATACACCAAGTAAGTTCTAAAAGTTGTGAGAAGTGTTACATAGGTCAAAATAATATTAAACTTATACAAATGGCGATATGAGAAAAATGAATCAAATGATAAAAAATAAATTCTTTGAGAGCGAATAAAGTAACCAATAATCTGGAAATAAATGTCAAGATGAACGTCTATGCAAAGATAATGTAGGATAGTTACAACTAGCGTGTGCAAGTCACCATTTAAAATATATTTTTTTTCATATCCAAATAAACAAATCAGTTTCATTTATTGTACTTACTGTAGGCCTGTCAGCTTGCTGTCTCCTCAAGCATTTGCTACCAAATATTACAGTATTTTCAGGTATAACCTCTGGGAACTTCAGTTGGCACCCAGCCCCCACAATACAGCCATTTGTCAACTCCAATTCTCTTCCTACATAACCTAAAACAGAGTAATATTAACTTTAACATAAAAGGGTTGAGAAGTAACGAGGTAGGGATATGAGAATTTTGTGGAGATGAAGAGAGCACTGTTCATTACCTGATAGAATGTAAGGAGTTAACAAATTGCAGGAGAAAAATATGGGATAAGAAATGAGACAATGTGAGCAAAGAGGTCCTGGCATTACCCATGCTAAAGGGGTTAAGTTGTTGTTTCTTTTTTAATTTACGTCCTCCAACGTTAAGTCATATCAGACGGTGAATGAATTGAGTGAAATGATGCTCAAACGAGTCCAAGGTCCTTGGAGCTTAGAGCTGCCTGACATTCGCCTTGAAGGATAAGGGAAAATCCCAGAAAAAACCTTATCCAGATAACTCACCCTGACCGAGATTCGAACTCGGGACTTCTTAAACATGAGGCAGACATGCTACCATCTACGCTATCGAGGCAGGCACGGGTATGAGTGAAAACAAAAATAGATGTATAGGAGATTTCTTATATAAGTTAAGAGAAAAGTGGATTAGGGTAAAAGAAGCGAAGGTCAAGAAGAAATGACATCAAGCTGCTCAGGAAACCCAAAGGCTTATAGCCAGGCGACCTGAGTCAGCAAGTAAATCTTAGGGTCAGCAATTTTATGTAATTGTACAGGGTGTATAATAAGTGCATGTACGATGTTAAAGTCATTGTAGTGAAACTGTACAAAATAAATATATCAAATAACATATATCAAACTTCCGGTTGATCTAAGCAACAGGCAGAGGATGAACCTTCGAAGTGGAAAAAGTGTAACGAGTGCTAAATTTACGGATTTAGTGGCTAAGGAATGTGTTAATATGAAGTACAGTAGTGCAGAAATTGGTGTAAATGTAGGGAGTGTGAGGATAAATTTGAACCTGAGAAAACAACCAAAATTTCACACGTAGCTGAACCAGTGGCCGGAAGTACCCGCGAGAAAGAAATGGCGTTGTCACTTCACGTCATAATTGAAATGCTCAATAAGGATTTAAGAGATGCAATGAAGGAAAATGCAAGTCTGCGAAGTGAAAATGACATCCTAAAAAGACAAAGAAGTACAGAAAAAGGCAATGATGGTGCTAATAATGCCCTGAGAAGGGAAACTGAGGGTCTAAAACAGGAAAATGCACTCCCGAAACAAATAAACTTAGACATTCAAACAAAGATGGTGAACAGGGAAAATGTTTACACCGAAGTGAGTTACCATCGAAAGTATGAATATTTGGATGCAACGCCAAAAAATAGTATGCAGCATCCGCAAAGCGATTTTGAAGTGCATCTGAACAACAGGTTCCAAGTATTAAATGATAATGACACGAGCTTAGCGGAAGAGGGAAACGGTAAAACACTAGAGGCCAACATCCAAAATAAACAAAGGAAAATACACAAAGTTTTGGCTGTAGGAGATTCGATGCTAAAATTCTCGGGCCAGTCGTGCAAACATCAAGGATATGATGTGAGATGTTTCCCTGGCATCACGATAAGTCAACTTCAGCACCAAGTTGAAAGGATTAACATAAAAGAGAATAAACCTAACGTATTGGTGATACATGCGGGAACCAATGACATCAAACCAGGTTTATGTGCTGAACAAATAATGGGGGAGACAACGAAGTGCACCAAAAGCTTGACAATTCAGAAAAATGTATTGGGATATTCCTTGACCTGTCTAAAGCTTTCGATTTAGTTGATCATGGAATACTATTAAAGAAATGATCTCATTACGGAATTAGGGGAACTGCAAATAACTGGCTTGTCTCCTACTTGAGAGATCGAAGGCAAATAATAGAAATAGAGTTTGTTGATAAAACTACAAAGGAAATAAAAACTATAAAATCAAAAGCTGCTAGCATAAACTGTGGAGTTCCGCAGGGTTCAGTTTTAGGGCCACTGCTATTTATTTTGTATATTAATGATTTGGCACTTTATTCACAAAATTCTTTAAAATGCTCCTTATTTGCAGATGATACGAGCCTCTTGATATCAGATCAAAATGATGACGAACTCAAAGAAAATATAATAAATAATTTAAAAGAAGTATCAATTTGGTTTCAAAATAACAAATTAGTTATAAACAAGGATAAGAGTCAGGCATTGGGTTTTCATAATAAAATCAATAAGGCAGTTAATTTACTTTAAATTATAATGGATGAAAATGAAATTAAATATACAGGAAAGACAAAATTTTTAGGAGTTTGGATGGACGACAGTCTAAATGGAATATACATATTGAAAGTCTAATGAAGAAATTAAGTAGCATTTGTTTCCAAATATCAATTTTGAAGCACAGTGTAAATTTGAATACATTAAGAATAGCCTATTTTGCAAATTTTCAATAATTAATTTCTTATGGTATAACAGTATGGGGAAATAGTAGTAGCATTATCAAAGTATTTAGAATCCAAAAAAGGGTAATTAGAATTATGATGAATTTAAAGAGAACAGATAGTTGTAAGCGATGGTTCAAAAAATTAGGCATATTGTCATTACCAAGCATTTACCTTTTAGAAATAATAGTACAGGTTAAAATGAACTTAGATAAATTTCAAAAAAGCTTTAAAAACACATCAAAGAAGTATTTGTTACAAAAGTGTTACTACTCAGTAGAAGAGTATTTAAATGACAAAGGGTAGGAATAAAAGGAATGTAAATTTTAATTATTAATTTGGTTATTATGCTTAACAACTTATTGTAATTCTTGTTTTTTGTTACTATTTTTTGTGTAGTTAGTAATTTGACAATTCCACATCATGAGTTGTATGATTTACGGATGCAATAAATGAATATGAATATGAATGGACCTCATAAACTATGTGAAAACAGAAGCACCTGAAACTAACATCGTTGTTAGCAGTGTGCTAAGAAGGCGCGATGTGACAGTAAAGAAAGTTATGAAAATCAACAAAGAACTGAATTGGCTATGCTCCACCAAACAGTGTACTTTCTTAGATGCGAACTTCTGGCTGACAGAAAGCGAATTTGGAAGAGATGGTGTGCATTTCAACTGCAGAGGATCATACAAATTTGGCAAGCTCTTGTGTGATGTTATAGATGCAGTGCTACAGGGAAACTAATTTTCTCAGTGGTGGATGTCAAAGTGACAGAGGAAAATAACTAGTGTAAAAAAATACAAGACTTTTATTGAATTTAAAAGAATATTAAGCAATAATAATGACCGTGTGAATACTACTCCAGATGTATCCTTGGATAAAAATGAAGGTAAAATAATCCTAAATAGTAACTTTAAAGATGAGGTGTTTCGACTTTTTCACTTAAATATACAGTACTTAAGTAATAAGCATGTTGTATTTGAGTACTTAGCAAACGAAATAAAGCCCCAGGTTGCCATATTAACGGAACATGGAATGAATTATGACCAGCTAGAACTTCTAAATATTTGTAATTATAGGTTAGTGAGTAAGTATGCTAGATCTACATTCAAAAGTGGAGGGGTAGCAATTTTCGCCCAGAATGGATTGGACGTAACTCCCTTAAATCTAGAAAAATATTGCTCAGAAAAAGTAATGGAACTGGCAGCTATCAAGGTAACAACAAAATCAGAAAGTGTATGTTTTTGGGGTCTATAGATCACCTAGCGCATGCCTGATTCAATTCTTACACATACTGGAAAGCCTCTTAGATAGATATTCAGGAACTAATACAAAAATTATTCTTGCAGGGGATTTCAACATAAATCTGGATCCAATGGACTGTAACTATAAAAAACTATCAGAGGTTCTAACTTCCTTTAATCTTGTTGAACTAATCCACACTCCTACAACGGTTACGAACATCTCAAAAACAATAATTGATCATGTTGTTACTAACATTGATGAACAAGTCCTAAAAGCCTGTGTACTTAATATCTACATATCTGACCACTATGCACAATGTATTGATTTTGCACTCATAGGTTACAGAACACACAATTTAACATTAATAAAAAAGCAAAGGCAGTTAAAAGAATGGTGCTTGGACTTGCTTGTAAATTCTTTAAGTGTTGAATCTTGGGATAGCATGTATACGAGCAGTAATATAAATGACGAATGGGACAAATTCTACAGGATTTTTAATGCATACTTTGACCATTACTGCCCAATAAAAGTAATAAAGCTACAAAAAAAATGTTAAAAAACCATTCAAATTTACTTCTCAGTTAATTAAACTAAAGCAAGATGTGAAAAAATTGTATCAGATACAGAAATACACAGGTTTGGCATTTTATAGAGAAAAATACAAAACTACCAAAAAACAATATTTTGACTATCTTGTTGTCTTAAGAGCAGATTCATATAAATATAGACTAAATAAATCTAGTAATATTTCAAAAACAGCATGGGGTTTCATAAATGAAAGCAGACAGAATAAGATAACTCCAAAAAATATTAACCTTAAATTAGATGGGGAAACAATTAACGATCCTGTATTAGTTAGTGAACTTTTTAATGAATTCTTTCTAAATGTAGGTAGAAAATCTTTAACATGCAGGGACAGCATAAATCATGATATTGGCTCTAAAACAAGGTCATCCTTATTCTTAAGTCCGACATCAGAAAAGGAGATAATAGATATAATATCAGACTTAAAAAATAAATCATCACATGGGTGGGATGAAATAAGCCCCATAATTTTAAAGCATTGTAAATATGTCATAGCAAAGCCCATTTTGTATCTTATTAACAATTCAATAGAGAAAGGTGAATTTCCTCACTGTCTCAAAACAAGCATAGTGCAGCCCATGTATAAAAAAGGAGATGAACATGATATAAACAACTATAGGCCCATTACATTAACCTCTGAAATAGCAAAAATATTTGAAAAGGTAATATTAAACAGACTTTTATCATTTCTGAAGAAAAACAACATCATTCAAGGTTTCCAGCATGGCTTCAGAAAAGGTCTGTCAACAATTACTGCTGTTGCAGAGTTTGTACACCAGGCTTCTATGAAGCTAGAGATTAATGAAAAGGTCGGAGTCTTATTTTTTGACTTATCAAAAGCATTTGATTGTGTCGATCATGATTTTCTTATTAAAAAATTGGACAATTATAGTATAAGAGGAATACCCAAGAGCTTAATTACTTCTTACTTGTAAGGTAGAACACAATACACACAAATTAATTACCAAAATGCAAACTATCAAAACATCTATTACTCCACTTGTACGACTGTAAAATACGGGGTTCCTCAGGGCAGTGTTTTAGGATCAATTCTGTTCATTATGTATATAAATGATTTACCTACTACTCACAATGCAAGTATAATATCTTATGCAGATGATACAACTATCATCTGCTCTGCTGTAAATAACAAGAATTTAATTCAGGATATGAGCTCTCTGGGAGAACGTTTGTTAAATTATTTTGACAAAAACAACCTCAAATGCAACATGGAAAAAAACACATCATTGCAAATTAGCCTGACAAATAAGACTCACTTTAACATCAATCTACAGATAGATAACTCTAGCGTAAAGGATATAAGTGGCCATAAATTCCTAGGGCTTTATATGAACAATAAATTGACATGGTGTAGTCACATTGATTATTATCTATGTAAAAAAATTAGTAAATCAATATATTGAGATTTAAGTGGTACGTAAGTGAAGCAGATGTGTAATAAATACGACTTATCTATAAATTAATAGTAAATCAATATTTCTAATTAGGCATTTTAAGCCAATAGGTATTACCAAACTACTAAAAAATATTTATTATGGTGTTATCTTCCCACATACCTATCATATGGAATTGAAAGATGGGGAAGTTGTCCAAGGGTACATCTGGACAGAGTATTCATTCTACAGAAAAGGTGTATTAGGATAATTTTTAACTTAAAAAATACTGATTCTTGTGTAGATATTTTCAAACAAAACAAAATGTTCACACTATATTCACTTTATGTATATAAAGCAATTCTTTTTGTTGTAAGTAAGGTAAATTTGAAGACTGCTGATGTACACAATTATAATACCAGACGCAACAATGACTATTTTAGAGACTGTACTTCTTAACAATCTACTGATGGAGATGTTTTTATAATGGGACAGATTTTATTTAATAGACTGCCAACATCAATTAAAGCATTAAATGGTACGAAGCAATTTCAAAACAAATTAAAATACTTTTTAATGGATAAATGTTTGTACAAAGTTGATGATCTGTAAATATGTTTTTATACTGTTTATATTTTGCTCTATATCCTATAATTGTAAACTTTTAGATTGTAATTGACAATGTAAGAAACTGCTTTGCAGTCTATTGACAAATAAATAAAAAAAGTTTAACAGCTTTCTGAGCACTATCTTGTGGGAAAATTCTAAGCAAACTGTTGAATAAAATAAAATAGCTACCACTTAAATATACTTATTGTTGGGTCATTTACACAGTAAATTGAATTGCTTATATTTGTCCTGCTATTAATATATAAATAAATATACTAAGTTGCTGGGACCTATAAACTCAAAGCCTGGGGTTGCCAAGCTAACATGTCCGTTTTACTACTTGTTGCTATCACCTACTAATATATAATTGGCTTCTTTCTCCTCCTGACTAGAACTCAAAAATGTTTTATTTTCAATATGTTTTCTCTTTATATCGAGATTTAACTGTATTGGAACACCACAGTGAAGCGAAATAATTATTAATTTATAGATGAGTCATATTTATTACACATCTGCTTCACTTTCGTACCTATTTTGAGGAGATGTTTCGCAAATCATCGTTCGCATCTTCGGCTCTTATGCGACTAAAGCTTGATCCAGTGGTGTGGATAACTCTGGGGTTGCTGCTGCCATCTGTTGATTTAGTGATGAACTTAAATGTGGGATTCTCTTCTTGCGGGATTTCAAAGTTCATTAGTTAGTTTTTATGTTTTTCTATGTATATTTTCTCCCATATGACGAGTTCACTATGTTTTTGTACGTATTTTAGTAATTCTGTGCTATCTTCAATTTCATGATTTTCAGACCAGAAATGAGCTGCTATTGCGGACTTATCAATATTTTTGTATCTTAAGTGCCTGAAGTGTTCTTTCTTTCTAGTGCCTATGTTTCTTTTTGTCCTCCCTATGTAAATTTTTTCACAGTCTTTACACTTAATCTTGTAAATGCCTGACTTTTCCTCTGGTTTTATCTTATCAGTATTGTCACCCAATTAGCGGAAGACAGGACCGGCGGCAGCTGGAAAGGACCCTAGGCAGCTGGGCCACACCCACTCATCAGTCTCTGTCACTAACTGAGGGGGAAGATTAGAGGAAATGTCACTTGCGCGGGCGGCCCCTTCCCCCTTTCCCACGGCCATCTGGAACTTTCGGGTGGAAACTAGAGAAGTCGGGAAGAGACGGCGATATTCCTATAAAAAGGGGGTTGCAGACAGACAGTCAGTCAGTGTTTGAGGTGCTAGCAAAGGAGCGCCGTGTTAATGAACGAGAACATTGTGCAACGGAAGACTTTACGTAATTGTGTACGTGCATCTGATCGGTAACGGACAAACTGGTGAATCGTAATTGTGTGCATTACGTAATTCTGTGTAATTGGCAAGTGTTCAACTGTAAGTCAGTGGAAATAAAGAACATTGTTGAGTTGGTGTAATTGGACTTGTCATTTCACGAACCCACAAAGTCACAGTATTATTACTGTGAAGTAGGTTTTTAATGTTGTAATTGTTTTTTGGTGCCAATGTTATATTGTTAGAGTTACTACAACAAAAAGAATTCCAGGAAATAGACTCTAATCCACTCAACCGATGCATAAAAGATGTACAAAAAAACCATCATTAATAGTAAAATTTTAACAACTGCAGAGCAAAAAACTATCAAACCGGACAACCCTACCCTTGCAAGACTATATGGTTTGCCTAAAATACACAAAGCCAACATACCCATGAGACCCATTGTAAATAATATAAACACTCCTACTTACCTTCTGGCAAAATGGCTGTCCAAAATATTTCAGTCCTTTCCACAATTGCATATTCTGAGCATAAAAAACTCCTTAGACCTGGTAGAAAAAATTCAAAACCTTAAACTAAAACCTCATGACACTTTAGTATCCTTTGATGTCCGCTCCCTCTTCCCTAGCATTCCATTAGACAAACTTTTGATTCAACTGAAAAAATGGCTAAATTCTATAAACCTAGATGCCAATGCAATAGAAGAATATTTGGCAATGACTGAAATATGTATACATCAAAATTATTTTGTCTTCGATGGAAAATATTATAAACAAATTTCAGGACTAGCTATGGGAAGCCCGCTATCACCATTTTTGGCCAATGAGCTTTTTCGAAACACATATAACTAAAGCCTTCCCTCATATTTTTAAAACATGGTACAGATACGTAGACGACATCTTTGCAATAGTGCCCTACAAACAAATAGATGATGCTTTGAAACTACTCAACCTGCAAGAACCCAGCATACAATTCACAGTGGAAACTGAAGAGGACTGTACTCTACCTTTCTTAGACCTTAAAATCAAAAAAAGCAATGAAAAACTAGAATTTGGTATCCATAGAAAAGCAGCACACACAGATAATTACATCAAAGCAAATAGTTTCAACCCAATTCCACACAAACATGCAACCATCAACAGTCTCACACACAGATTAGTAAATCTACCCCTCAGCCAGCAAGAATATCAAAACGAATACCATCAAATCTTAAAAACTGCAATTAAAAATGGATATGGAAAAAACCTTGTAGATAAAAAACTAAAATCATTCAAACTTCAAAAGAGATTAAAACAGATCACAGCTCTCACACCAATAAAACAAGAAATTAGATTTGCTAAATTTACTTACCACCCCTGGGCCACAAAAAAGTTCCAAAAAATATTCAAGAAATACAATATAACATTGGCACCAAAAAACAATTACAACATTAAGAGCCTACTTCACAGTAATAATACTGATAAGATAAAACCAGAGGAAAAGTCAGGCATTTACAAGATTAAGTGTAAAGACTGTGAAAAAATTTACATAGGGAGGACAAAAAGAAACATAGGCACTAGAAAGAAAGAACACTTAGGGCACTTAATATACAAAAATATTGATAAGTCCGCAATAGCAGCTCATTTCTGGTCTGAAAATCATGAAATTGAAGATAGCACAGAATTACTAAAATGCGTACAAAAACATAGTGAACTCATCATATGGGAGAGAATATACATAGAAAAACATAAAAATCAACTAATGAACTTTGAAATCCCGCCAGAAGAGAATCCCACATTTAAGTTCATCACTAAATCAACAGATGGCAGCAGCAACCCCAGAATTACCCACACCACTGGATCAAGCTTTAGTCGCATAAGAGCCGAAGATGCAAACGATGATTTGCGAAACATGTCCTCAAAATAGGTACGAAAGTGAAGCAGATGTGTAATAAATACGACTCATCTAAAAATTAATAATAAATGTTTTCTCTTGTTTTTTAATTTATCACTTCCTACAATTGAGGAGCATTTTTTCAAAACTCAATAGATGCAACCTTTTACGAAATTGAGTTATATATAGTATTGGCATAATTTTCACCTTCTGCATCGTTCTGTGAAATCAGATTTTGCAAAATTCGATTCATGTCCTGTGCAGAAGATAGGGAATATCAGCAGTTTTTTCAGAACTCAATAGATGCACTTGGCACTGCAAAAGTCGATAGAGCAGCGTATAGCAATCTCAATTCTATGAAACGCATGTTGGCATTGATTGCCATCTCACTATTGCGATTCTTGGAATTCTCAATCATTTCTGCAAGCTTTGTACACTGCTGCAGCATTGGCAATAATTGCGAACTGAGGTTGTGCGCTTGTATTTCACATTCATTTCTGAAAGCTTTGTTATACTTATATGGCATTTTTATTCTTAGTTGAGACACTGCACTGTACTATACACAATGGACAGGAGCTCAGGTTGTGAAACTGTACCAGTCACAGAATGTGCAAGAAGTAAAAATTGCAAAAACAAGGAAAGGAAATCAAAATGCAAATCAAGGAAAGCTCATACTCCAGCAATTTTATGTTCACATGGTCTTGAGTGCACTCCACAAAATCCTAAAAGTAAAAGGCATAAGTCAAGGTTCTAAGGCTTTCACGGCCGGTGTCAATACTAGTTGAAGTATATTCCGGGCTTGTAGGCCGTGGTCTACTGGGCTCCTTCTTCTTCCCAGACGTTTCGTCTGCGACTACGGCAGACATCATCAGTGGCAGTGGCGAGGTTGAAGTACTCTAGTGGGTATTTCAACAGCAACTGTGCTGTTTGCACCGTGGACCGCGGTATTTATACAAGTGGCTGGAGGGGGGGTCAGCTCTAGCAAAAGTGAAAACGAAGAACCTCACCCGAACCAATCAGACGCCAACAGAGCGCGACACTCCTCCCACACCAATCCAGCCCACCGTCCACCCGGACCAATCACAGCAGACCCCCCTCCAGCCACTTGTATAAATACCGCGGTCCACGGTGCAAACAGCACTCCTATCAGCAGCTAAAGCTGAGCTCCTCATAATTCTTCCAAGCTGTTTGGCATCTAAATTTCTCCCCAACTAAAATTAAAACAAAAACAAAAATTGGGTGCTAAGTACTGCATCCTCCCCTTTAACCCGAAGGTACTTTGGTAACCTCTAAATTAACTCCCAATCAAAAAACCTACATCACCTTCATCCTACATAATTCAATACTAATCCTACCTGCGGTAAAACCCTTAAGGGGTGGGCACGCAGCAAGAACCTTCTGGCTGTATACAGCCAGCCAGCACGAGCGAGCAAACAGCACAGTTGCTGTTGAAATACCCACTGGAGTACTTCGACCTCGCCACTGCCACTGATGATGTCTGCCGTAGTCGCAGACAAAACGTCCAGGAAGAAGAAGAAGAAAGAGCTCAGTAGACCACAGCCTACAAGCCCGGAATATACGTCAACTAGAAAAGCTATAAGCTCTGTGATGTAGCTGATTTGACTTCTTTCCGTGCTAAATAAAATAGATCAAGATAAATTCCTTATGAAAAATATGCATATTACATCTCCTAATCGCAGAGTAATGAAGAAAGAAGTTCCAAATACGAAGCAGACTGTTAGCATTAAATACAGTGTGACAACTAATGTTAGCCGAGAATTGTCAGTATGCACTGCAAGCTTCCAAGGAATCACAGGGGTGTCAAAAGATAGATTATCTCTCCTGGCTAGAAAGTTTCACTTATCTGGGAATGCACCAAAGGAAACCAGAGGAAGTGACAGAACAGGAAAGTTACAGAAGGGCATTTGTGCTGCTATAAAGCAAGACGTTAAGAAGTACAGATGCTGCAGAGAAAGCCATTATGGAAGAGCAAAATCAAGGAGAGGATATTTACCTCCATAACTTAATATCTGAAAAATGTGGAACAACTTTTGCAAAGAAAGAAGATTAAGAAATCTACCAGTCTGCTTATTGTAAAAGTATAAATACATATTTTAAAACTTCTTCACTTTTTCATTCCGTACACCACACATTGACACATGCTCCAAATGCAAAATCGGACTGATAAAGATTAAGGCAACCGTGGAAAAGAAAAGCGAACTAAGAACCATGTATAGACTGCACAAGTTGTGTTCAAAAAGGTTTTATCTGATATTGAAAGAGGAAAACGCCGAGGCAAGCACTATTTGCTTTGACCACTGCCTAAACTTTCTGTTAGTGATTCTATGCAAGGCAGGTATGGCTGTATAATCTATGCATAATGATTCCATCTAAAACCCAGAACAAAGATGACATTTCCTGGTATAGATGGTTGGAAGTTGAATCTGCTAAAGGCTACAACCAGGTTGCCTCAGCTTTGCACCACTTCTTGTTGGAACTGGAAAAATGTCCAGCAACACTCCTTCTATTATGGGTGCATTATAAGTTGGTGATTGACAGTTGAAGGAGTGGGGAAGGAGAGGGGATAGCACCGTTGCCACTTTACCGTCCCTCTCCACGTGCTAGGCAACGAAGATGACAGGTAGAGGGGAGGAGGAAGTTCGGTTGCAGTAATGCACACGCACATATTCCTATAAATTTGCATACTGCAGTATTAATCGTAAGACTGCAGTAAGACTGTCTACACGTTTAAGTGAGCAGTTACCTAATTACAGCATACAAAATCTTCGGAATGAACGAAAAATAAATGGTTAGCTACAGTTAAGATTTAGAGAAGCAAAAGTGCCATACCTGCACAGAATTATGCATTCTATTCCAACGGGAATATACCGCTTATCTCAGAGTTGCTGCTGTCATTGCTACTGCTTTTCTGACGATCGCCATCACCGTTGTCGCCGCCGTCGTTGTCAGAGCTACTGCAACCTCCCACAGAAATTGTGAGTTCTTCCACACTTTCTTCCAAAACGCCTTCGTTTTTCCATGATGCCACTATAACTTTTTTTGTGTGACAAACAGCATCTTCCCAATTTTTAGCACTTAGTTTTGCTATTGCTTCTTCTGCTAGTTTTATAACAGATGTTATAGTGAAATTTGTATTGTTGCGCACTACATATTCCTTTATTTGGGCCCAAATCAACTCTAATACATTAAAATGGCAATGGTAGGGAGGAAGTCTAATAATTTTGTGGCCTTTTTCTGCAGCAATTTCATCAACTATATATTTTGGGGACTGCGGTTTGTTGGCTTTTACCAGTTCAAGCAATTCATACATTTTTAAATGGTCTTGAACAGGCACATTGTTGCAGCTTTGTCTAAAATAACAGAGTGATATTTTGCGTTATCCATGACAATAATGGAACACCTCTCCAAATTGACTAATAACTGCTCTTTGAACCATTTAAGAAATTTGCAATGGTTCATTTCTTCATGATAGTCTCCTGTTTTCTTAGATTTGAAGAGGAGGCAACAGTTCGGAATAAATCCAAAAGAGTTTCCCGCGTGAAGGAGGATTATTCTTTCACCTTTACCTAATGGCACCCGCATTGTTCCTCCCACAGTATCATCAGTTTAGCCCTTGTTAATGCATTGATTAGCATTCACCCAGGTTTCATCAATCCATCAAAATTTTTCTCAAAATCACAAGAAATAATTTCTCATAGGAACCTACAGCGCCAGGCACATATGTCTGGTTTTTCCAGCAAGATCTTACAGCCATTTAGCTTTTTATAGCGAAATCCTAAAGTTTCAACTATTTTTCGAAAAGAGGTGTTGCCACCTGTAAAAAAATCATCCATTTGTAGAGATGAGTGCAGTTTTGAAAGTGTAGGGTATTGCTTCCTGGTATAATACGCATATATATGGCAGCGAATGGCATCTTGTTGAAATGGGTCCAGATTAGTGACCGGGTTATGTCGCTTCCTCTTCTTCCCTGGAGTTCGTAACCATGATGTACATGCCTGATTTTCTTCACTAGCGTATTTCTCTTTCGCTATTCTAACTATGATATTTTTACTAAAATTAGGCAAGTGAGTCAACCTTGTATATACTTTTCTCCACTTACAAGTTTTTTGATGAAGACTAGTTTCTGGGGACTTCTCCCCTATCGTCAGTTCTGTGGTTGACTGATGATGCATCCGGTGTCTGCATCTGGCTTGGTGTCGTGCTGCCATCTAATGTCCCGGTAAGTTTGATGACGTCATCTACCGCGGGAATTTCAAAATTCATCAAGAGGTCCTGTTTCTTCGTAATAAAGATGTTTTCCCAAATCTGTAGTTCCAGAGGTTTCTTTGCCTGTTTGATCATTTCTATTTCTTGTTTTATGTTGTGATTCTTACGACCAAAAGTGATGTGCTACGGCCAACTTGTCCATTTGTTTGAATTTAATATTTCTGAAGTGTTCTTTCATTCTTGTTCCTAGATTCCTTTTGGTCTTACCAATGTATATCTTGTCACAATCCTGGCAACTCATTTGGTAAATGGCTGATAATTGAGTTCTCGGTGTGCTATTTTTTAGAGGGTGGTTTAGTAAGTTGCAGATGTTGTGTTTGTTCTGAGGGGCTAATTTTATGTTGAAGCTCTTAAATATCTTTTCAAATTTTTTGAAGTATTTTGGATGAAATGTAAATTTTCCATATCTGGTGTTTGGGTATTCATATATATGGTGTATGGTATTCTTACTTACACCAGAAGCAGCTGAGATTCTGTCCAGTACTTTTGAAATGGGAATTATTGGACCCCCATTGTCTCTTTCATCCTCAAAATATTTTCATAAGGAACATATAATTTCCCTTGCTTGTCCTTTTAATTGGGATTCCGTGCCCAAAAACATTTTTTGTGGTCTTCACAGATAGTTTCTTTCTGTCTGTTTCTGTAGCACAAGTGTTTATGGCAGCCATGAGTAACGATAATTAGCTAAATATTAAAGTTACACTGAAACACTGAAGTTGATCACTGAAACACTAAAGTTGATCACTGAAACACTAAAGTTGATCACTGAAACACACGAATTATGTTATGAAAATGTAAAGCTGTTTACACCCAGTGAAACATTCACTACTTGAAGCAATACACTCTTAGTTTGGCAGTGACATGGAGAAATACCCTGAGTACCGTAAGGGTTATTCATGTTAGAACTGGACCGGACAAAGGCAGGCAAGAAGGGTTGGTCATTAAACTGAAAAGGTTGGTCACTGACCCAGAAAACCTCATAAAATATTCCTTGAAACTAAATCCACACCTGTTCCCTTCCAACAACACATACCATCTCATACTAAAGGGCAACGAACGACGACGGTATTGTGATACCGCTGATTCATAAGCGAAGCAACAATAGTAGCAGTGTCTGTTTACTGCAAACCTCAAGATGCCGATAGACTAGCGTCATGCATAAAGCACTTGGTGTAGCGCAATAGAGTTTGCAACGCAGGATAAGCATCCTGGGTTGCTATGGCAACAGTTTACTTTTGATGGTGGATTGCTGGTTGCTAGGTGACCGCAATGACATGTCAGTGACGTGTTTATCCCCTCTCCTTGTTTTCGCAGCTGAATAGCACGTGGAGGCAAAACGCCAATCACCAACTTACAATGTGGCAATATTACCATTTGTTTATTTTCATCTCTTGCTCTAGTCAGAACAAGAAGAGTGTGATGATGTTCATGCTTATTGCTTTCTTGGAAAAGAGTAAAAAATCTTCCCGCAATTTACATATCTACCCAATACATGTGCACAGTTTTATGCCTCCTGATAGAGTGAGCAAAGAAAAGAAAAAGGATGTTCAAAATCTAGCTAAATCTTTTGAAATTCTAGAAACTGCAAAATAATTTTATGGAGATTTACGAGAAGATAGCAATCAACATTAAAGCTTACTTATTCATAGTGTTTCAAATGTCTTTGTATTCAATATATTTGTTATATAAATAAAACAAAATATTATATTGTTATTGTGAATGTAGCAGAACTTAGTTTCTAAGTTTATACCTAATCAAATAATCTTTATAAACATTAACAAGTTGGTTGTATAATACATTATGTATTATGAAAAGGTGAAAATAAATAAAAAATACATAAATAAAAAGAAACAAAAGCAGTAAATGACAAAAATAACTAAACTTCAAGATATCAAAATTTAACTGTATGGAGCACCACAGTGAAGCGAAATAATCATTAAATTATAGATGAGGTGTATTTAGTACCCATCAGCTTCACTTACGTACCTATATTGAGGACATGTTTCGCGAACCATTGTCCATTAGAGCCGATGATGCGAACAATAGTTCACGAAACGTTCTCAATAAGGAACGCAAGTGACAACTTATCTATAATTTAATAAACTTCAAGAGTTAATTTCTCGCTGATGCAGAAAAGTTGATCATCATCTATCGGTTTTTAAAAAAACTCTGCACTTTCAAAGCTGAAATTTGCACTAGTTAAATCACGGTATTTGTTTCTTTTCACATTCAATGAGACAGTTTCAGGAAGGAGAATTGAATGATTAAAATAGTTGCTGTGCTAACCAATTAGTATTGCCAATAAATAGAAAAAAAAAACGTTTTTCTCAGAAACACATTTTGTGCATCTTCGAGCTTTGAGAGAACACTCCTCAATTTCTCTTGGAAGATCTCACCACTTCTTATCCATTTTTCCCAATAAATCTTAATTTCCTCACAGTTCACAATTATATACCAGTTATCATATTGGTAGTCCTATGCCGTGGCACAGTAGGCTAAGTCATTAGGCTTTGGTTTCCTGCCATGGAATGTAACCCAGGATCGATTCCACCCATGGTGGGTGCAGATTTTAAGTCCTGGATATAAGACCAGTGCCCACTCAGCATCATTATCATCATCATTATTATATCATCATCACCATCATCATATTGGTTAGAGAATGGGCATTTTTCTACATCATTTGCTATTAATCCTTTTAAGCAAATTGTAACAAATTATTTCCATTACATTATTTACACCAAAACTTGAAAATACTATCTTCTACTCTCAGGTACACAAATGCAAAGAACAAAACTGTAAATGGGAACTATTAGCATGGCTGAAATTGATATGAACAAAAGCACTATTAACAGTAAAGCTAATGTCATATTGTTGCGAATCCATTATTACAACTGGCGGCATATGCGCACAAAGGGTTCGGTGTGGAGCCAAAACACACAGAGCGTAGTGTGGAGATAAAGAGCCTGCAAAAACAGATAAAGATAGCCTGGAGATAAAAAACTTGCCGACACAGATAAAATTAGATGTCTGGAGCATTCGTGTTTTGTCTGGTGACATCTTACAGAACATTTGATTATCTTCTGGAACCATGAAGTCATGTATAAAAAGCCGTGGCTAGTTTATCAAGAGTCGTAAACAGAGACGGAACGAGAGTTTTTTTTTTTTTTTTTTAAATTAACGTCCTCCAACATTAAGTCATATTGGACGGTGAATGAACTGGGTGAAATGATGCTCAAATGTGTCCAGGGTCCATGGAGCTTACAGTTACCCGACATTCGTCTTGAAGGATAAGGGAAAACCCCGGGAAAAACCTTATCCAGGTAACTCACCCTGACCAAGATTCGAACTCGGGATCTCTTGAATAAGAGTTGTAATTGAAACTGGTGTGTTTAGAAAGTGAGCTCTTTCTTATGGTCAACGACCTTGGTAGCTTGTAATTGTGTATGTGACGTAATTCTACTACTGTAAGGATTGACCAGGGTTTATTTCTACGTAAATAAAGAACAATTTGAATTTCTGAAAATTGGACTTTTAATTCTACGAACCCACAAAATCACAATATTAAAAACCGAGTTATACTTTATCCAAGTTCTTCTCAGGAAACAAGCCAGGTGAAAAGACAATTAGAAATTGACGTTTCGCGAGCATACATCTCTCCCACCATCAGGATATTTTAAGAAATGCTATAACCACAAAATAGCTATAACACAACCTCAAAATGGAGGCGATTGCCTTTGAAACTAGTCTCTCAATAATATAAAAAAAGTAAGTGACGAGTGTCAATAAACCGACTACAAATAGTTTTTACTACTAAACTGATATGATTAAATAGATACAATTTAGGTCAACAAGTGCTTTATTCACTATCAGGAGCATCAGTACTCACATTTTGCTTCAAGTACATTATTGTCTCCAATTTTCAGAGCCTCTGAATGACAGTCCACTTCAAAAACATTATTTGCTCCAATTATCATTACAGGTGTAGATGCTGGTTTACTTTCTCCTGGCAGTGACCTGTAACACAGAAACAAAGCTGCAGCAAGGCAGATAATAAGACCACCATGTTGTTATCCCTTGATGCAACAAGTAATTTTCTTTCATGATATTACATAAATGTTTCACGTAACATTAAAATCCATCAGCTTCTAGACAAAAACAGCTTATAAAATGACACTTTCCACTTCAACTATTTTCCACACTTTATGTTTAGCAAGCTTATCAAGAAACAATCTAATTAATATAATTTTGAGTCAAACTAGTACTCTATGTTTCATATACTGCCAATGTTCACACGTTTTGTTAGAACCTTTCTAGCATCCTCAGCTAATGTCAACCGTTGAATTTTGATTTGGTGAACTCCTTGGGGCATCTCTGTTGGTATCTTGATGACTTGAAGTTCGAGTGGTTAATACAGATGAACCCTGAACACTTTTTAACCCTTTCACCGATATGGACGTAATATGTTGTCCAAGTTAAAATGCCCCAAACCGATATTGACGTGTATAGACGTCCAGCGCATACATGCATTTAATGCTCATTTAACGTCAATTATTTTAATCTTCCTATTTTACAATAAATTTAAATTAGTTCTATAAGGGATGTAAACATACCCTTAAAGGTTTCTTTTTGAGTTGTACACCTTCAAACCTGGATAAACACCCAAGGGCACATCTGCAGATTCACACCAAATAATATTGGTTTCCTTGCGAACTTCTTTTTCGCAACACTAAACATTTTCGAAATTATTGCAACTTTTTTAGCTGTGGGTGGTATCGTTTTAGGAAAGTGTTTTCTCTCAAGTATGAGAGGTGATGTTGTGGTGAATTTCTTACCCCCAGTATAAAGAGGCCTCTGAGTATTATAGTACTCAATTAGGTTACAAGCTATTTATGCGCGCAAGTAGAGGTAGGTGAATATCTTGCATGAATTTACAGCTCTGAAATTTACTAAACAATTGTGCATCCAGTGGTATAAAAATACTTTTTTTACCATTTAGCTGTTTTTCATAAAAAGGGATAGCTAGTAATAGCTGATCCACATCACCCATATTTGACCCGCCATTTCCCCCAAACAATGGAGTAGCTAACATGCCATCTGTAGACCAGTACACATCACTGCTACTTATATCCTAAACATCTCCTTCATAATCGCACAACAAATCTTCCAGATTTTCTGCAGTAATATCAGAAGCCTGTATACATCATACGCAAGCTAATTTATTTGCTACATTACGGGGATACGCCATGGTTAACATTGAAATTTAACAATTTCAAATGTGCCATTCATTTAGTTCTTGATAGCTATAAGAAATCACTCTGAACACAGAGAGAGTATAAACAACTAATACTGAGCGAAAACAGCTGCATAAGGCTACCAGAAACTTTGTAATAACAGATGCTGACAGGGAGTTTTCTTTCCAGTGTGTGTGTAATGCAACATATACTCGTATGATTATCGCTTGGTATAGCATAAATAAACTAAAAGCTAAAACCTTGAACCGGAGAAGTTGCTTGCGTAGCTATACATACATACATTCGTTCATATACACACAAAACAAAATGATTCAAATATTAGGCGCATTCGGCGCAAAGAATGGCTTTTGCTACAGTGAAACAAAGTAGTGAAATTTCAACGATTTATTAATGTAGTCTCTACTTTTTTGTTACTGTAGACGTATACTGTCTTTAATGGATTTTAAACCAGTTTTTGTTTTGTTTAAATAACTTAATAAATACAGAAGATATAGAATTGTATTTATGATGCATTTTTACAGCATTTAACAATTTAAATGTCTTGTTCTGTTTATTGGGTATCCGTTTCCAGCTCCTGAAGGTTTAAATGGCCATTGGTGAAGCGGTTAATAAATGGATTTTCTGTTCTATACTGAACTGCACCGTGGGGCTGAGCTACAATTATAATAGGGAGGAATTCAAGAGATAAGGACCAATGTGGTTGGGGGTAATCAAACAGAACCAATTCTGGCAAAGGTATGCCTTCCACTTTCCCCGTCAAGTATACCACAATCGTCTGTGTTAATTGCATTTAATTACAAAACATTACAATTCTCCCTTACAGGCGTCACAAATTACAAACAACCTTTTGAGACTACTATCGCTTTACCCCGTGTGACATCCGCCACACCGAGAAACAGGGCGGAGTTCAAGCCTATTTGAAAACCCAAATATTCACGTAGATAAATTTGGTGTTTCGAGAATTACTCCCCTAACAAATTGTAGAAGTATGACCCAGGCAAATTTACGGTCAGAACAACCATTCTATAAAGTACTATCCCTCAAAGCTTAAGTACAAACCAAAGAATAACTCACCTCGGCACACCAGGAAAGGCGAGTCACGACTCCCTTGCCTCACCTCTCGGGGGTACCCGGAAGGACAGGCAAAGTGATGACCAAGCGCCCTCGCGGGGGAAAAAAAAACAGGAAACAGAACAAATGAAGCATGTCAAAACGAACGTGCAATCAGCACAATATTGTGATTCTCATTCATACCAGAGTTTTGTCTGAGAGTGTACTGGAAAAATTGGAAAGGCTGTAACAACATCTACATTGATTTGGAGGAGAACTGTTGGCAACAGTAAACAAGAAACTCAAAAGGAAAATAGAAACTTCACAAAACAATTCACTAAGAACAATAACAGGAGCTGTAAAAACAACACCAAATGGCATACTACAAAGCTTCACAAAAAATATGGACATAGAACTGGAACATGAACTAAAGGCAATTACCCTAGCACAAAAACAGCAAGTTAACAGAAATAGACACAAGTGGTATCACACAGCGGATAACATAAGCAATCTAAAAACCCAAACAAGCTTCAGAACATACATCAATAACTCAAACCACAAGAACATAATAGCAACAAATATAACAGCAATAGAGGAAACGAGCCCAACAGAATATATTGATATACATTATAAGAATGACCTGTTATATACAATACATATGCAAAACAATTCATCAGATGAAATGAGAGCAATAGCAATAGCCACAGAAAATGGAAGATATCCAGAAAAAGAATGGCTCCGAATATACACAGATGGATCCTTTATTAACAAACAAGCTGCTGGTGCAGGAGTATACTGCAAACATTTTACACAGTATCTAACACTAATTCTTGTTTCACATAAGCTTGCCCCGTATCTCTTAGTGGTCACATGACCTAATCACCTCTCATTGGCTGCTGTTGTGGTATAGACTGTTGTGCGGTAAAAATTAGTTCGTTATTTAACATGGAGATATATCTTTATATGTTGGAAGAGAATTGTCAAATTTATATTTTCGTAACTGTTTGAATTAAATATATTATGCAACAGAGTTGATTTATCTGAAATGCATGTTAATTCTTAAACAAAGTAAAAAGGAGGTTCCTTTGCTCTCAAGCACGTGTTTCACATGGCACAATAGCACGTGATTTAGTGCTGTCACGTGGTGACATATTTGCTTATATGACTTTTATCACTGACCTTGTTTTGAACTGCATTAGTCACATAACGCCATACGAAGGCATGTTGTGCCGATTGCGAGAGCTAAATTATTTTATTGGTCGTTCATTCCGCCTGTACTTATTATATGTATAATGGCAGAGTCTATCGCCAGTTTTTCGCTGAAGTATCGCAAGGGAAAACCTTTACAAAGCAGCGAAAAAAGAAGTGGTGCATGCACAGGGAAGAATCCGTTTTTGTCAGCGAGAGAAGTCGAACAACTGTGCTGTGAACTTACAGGTGTGAGTGTTAGGTGCGTAAGAACATCGCGACATGAAACTGAGACAACAGGAAAACTTACCACTCCAGGGGCGATATTGCTGTGTGGCGAAGATGTTATTTAAGGACAATCAGACTGTACTAGGATATAAGTCGCAAAATATACTACCTTGACGAAACTTGGGTGAATGAAGGACACACGACAAGTATGGCGTGACACGACTTTTAAGACTGAAAGACAAACATTTTTGTAAGGTATGTGTGCTGTTTTTAAAAAATCCCAGTGAAAAAGGCCGAAGGCCTTTCATTATTGTCGCAAACCTGATCACGATAGCGCGGCTTGTGTACACAAGAAGCCTGGAGATAAGGAGTATGCCGGAAGAAATAATGATAGTGCGAGATAAAAGACCTGCTGGCACTGATAGGGTTATGCTTCTGGAAGGTGATAGAACATTCGATTCCTGTTTGGTCCAGAAATATCTCGAATTTACGAAATAGGTATTTAAGCAAGTGACGGCTTGCAAAGTGAGTCAGTGGTGAACAGTTGTGAAACCAGACAGTTGGAAGTGAAGTTGTAACAAGAGCTAATGTAATCAGCTGCAAGTGTTTGTTATTGTCTTCGACCTTGGAAGATTGTGTGATGTAATGTTGTTACGTGAGAATTGGACAGTGTATTGCTACGGAAATAAAGGAGATTTTTAATTTCTGCAACTCGGCCTTTTAATTCTACGAACCCACAAAGTTTCATTATAAACTTGTTTCAGTTTCATTGCTCATTCATTCAGTTTCAACTTGCTCAGTTTCATTATAAACTTGTATTTTTGCATGCCTTCATATTCTTATTTGTATGATTTTATCTATCTTCCTGACAATTATTATGACGTTTACTGCAGTTTTAAATGTGATGGGAAGGCACCGCCTATGGCCTATGACACGAAAGCATTAGCCAATTAGAGTGAGGGGGAGGGTAGTTGTACGCGGAGTGATACATGTCAGCGGGGCAAGGTTATATGAAACAGAGATTAGACGAAACTTCAAACCATTATGACGGAGAACTAACAGCCATAAAAGCACCACTGCAGAACGTCCTATACAGACCATACATAAAGCAAAACATAGTTATCTTAACAGATTCAAAATCGGCCATAGATGGGATTGTAAATTATACAAACAAAACAAGAAACATCAAAGAAATAAGAAGTTTAATTAAGCTGTTGAATCACGAAATCGTGTCACCCTGCAATGGATTCCAGCCCATGTTAGACTTTCAGGTATTGAACATGCTGACCAACGATCAAAAAAACGTGCAATTCAAAATATAAAACCTGTAAGACAAATTGAAATTAATAAAAAATTAAACATTAAGCTATTAATTTATAGGTACCTAGGTACGTAAGTGAAGCAGATGTATAATAAATACGACTCATCTATAAATTAATAATTATTTCGCTTCACTGTGGTGTTCCAATACAGTTAAATCTTGAAACATTAAGCTATATTTTTAAAGACAGCAGAAACTTGATGAAGAAGATAAAAGTAAAAGACAAGGATTATAAAAACATTGGAGACAAAACTGACATACACAAATTGCCAAAAAAAAAAAAAACTGCAGTGGCCCTATTTAGAATGGAAACTGGCCATGATTGTCTTGCAGAACACCTTTATAAAATACACTGCATACCTACACCCAAGTGTACTATCTGTAAAGAGGATGTCATCATGAACAAACATCATTTGGACTCAAAAGTGGGAACCTACAGGCTTTATATTGGGAAGCTAGGGGGAAAATGACGCAAATCAACTAATCCCCAGTGCCATTAGTCAACAACATCTACATTGACAAAACAAAGAGGAATTTGAACATTAGGTTTTAAGAGCCTTTTAGGAACATAAAATACAAAGAAATAGACAAATCAGCAATAGCATACCATTTTTGGAATTGTTCCAGGATTCAACTGCATTAACCATGTGGGAAAAGATATTCATAAAGAAATATGAATGTTATTAATATGTTCAATTTTGACACCACCTTTGAAGAGAACGCAAACTTCATCAAGATACAAACAGAGACCCCTATCACCTCCAAGGAGTTCACCATATCAACATTCAACAGTTAGCATTAGTCCTAATGAACTGTGTTCTAGGTAAAGCCTGTCTAGTCAACGCGAGTGCAGTTGCCTCACAAAGGAAATGAACCCTACCGTCCACTAATGACCATCGTAAATATATCTCCACACTTCAGAAATGGAACACTGTCATTGAGAGCCAATAGCAACCCTGATTTTCTGGAAATGACAGTTGCATGTTTACTCCAAGTGGAGTCTCAGTTGTCAAAGTTCCAACTTCCAGTTGATCTGTTTCATTACATGTAGAAATTCGTTGTGTGTCATGATGTGGAGACTGTGAAAGGGAAATGCAGTGGTAAATGCAAATGAAGTAGTAGATAACTTTCAGTCAAGTGAACATAAACTGATGACAAGAGTGTGAATGAATTGGAAAGTGTTGCTGAGCCAAGTTATGTTACTGGAGAAGCCTCAAAAAACAAAGTTATAACGGGAACTGTTTCTAAGCAAATTCAAGCGCTTGTTTTGAACACATATAAATATGTGCTGAAAAAAAATCTTGGTAAGGGGTCGTGCAATGAACGTGATGATAAATTCTGGGTATTCACATTAAGAAATATTGTGACGAAAGGAATACCAAACACGCAGATCAAGTGTGAAAACTTCTCTAACATTTCGATAATGTCACATGTGATTTAATTCGCCAAGAAATTTATAGATTCTATGCAAAAGGGAGAGCGCCCACCTTAGATGAATTGGTTGCACACTTGCAAGAAATTTGTAATTTTCCTTATGTGCACTGCCTCCTAAAGGAGCTGGGTTTCAAATACTGCACTTTGAATAAGATAAGGGTTATTATGGAATACAGTAGAATTGTAGTTTGGTGATAATATTTGCCAAAACTAAGGAAGTTTCGCAGAAATGCACATAAGATAATTTATTTAGACGAAACCTCGTATGATACCCATGACATATCAAGAAAGGTGGCAACCTTGCAGAAAGGACTGGGAGAAGGAGGGCCGGGGTTGTAAAACAATTATAAGGGTTCGTCAAAGGAGGTGGCCAAATTGCACATGTGTTAACTAAACAGACTCTAAACTCTAGCAATATATGGAGCATGGAGTACTAATTTGACTCAAAATTGTTAATTTTGTGCTTCATTGTATCATAGTCCTTACTCATTAAGAAACAATCTAATACTGAAATCAAATTAAAAACATAAAATGAGTAAATTAAGAACACAAAACAACATTCACTTTTTAAATTTCTTGGAATATGTTTTGAAGGCTGGTATCCTCCATTAAAGTCTAGATGATAATAGAGATAACTGAGCAATATTAACTGACTCAATTTTAGCTGTTAGTTTAATTTAATTTTGGCAAGACTGTACTACATTTAAAATAAGATATGAATACTACATTTGTTTAATGTGTAGTGTTTAACGCCCGCTTTTACTACATACGGCACCGCAGGCGGTGACACTGATGATGCATGAGATGAAGATGGAGCACCGGTGGAATGAGATGGCGGGGGAAACCGGAGGTCCTGGAGAAAACCCACCCCAATGCCGTGTTGTCCACCACAAATCTCACTTTGCGGTTGCCTGGGATCGAACCCGGGCCGCCTTGGTGAGAGCCAAGCGGTCTAACCACTGAGCTACGGCGTGGCCAAACACATTTGTTTATCTGCATAATCTTCACCTGAGATCTTCACCTTATGACCAATGGACAGGAAGAACCGCGAGACCCTCCTCAAAGAAAGGGAAAACCGAAGATTGTTTTTTTACCATGAAGACAGTTACATTATTTATTAATCTCTGTATATGCTCTGTAAAATTTGTAAATCTTGATGTATGTAACTATAATTGCTGCATCGTAAGTTGGTGATTGGCGTTTTGCCTCCACGTGCTATTCAGCTGCGAAAACAAGGAGAGGGAATAAACACGTCACTGACACGTCATTGCGGTCGCCTAGCAACCAACAATCCACCAATCAAAAGAAAACTGTTGCCATAGCAACCCGGCACGCTTATCCTATGTTGCCAACTCTATCGCACTACACCACGTGCTTTATGCATGACGCTAGTCTATCGGCATGTTGAGGTTTGCAATATGAATCAGCGGTATCACAATATCGTCGTCGTTTGTTGCCCTTTAGTATGAGATGGTATGCATTGTTGGAAGGGAACAGGTGTGGATTTAGTTTCAAGGAATATCTTATGAGGTTTTCTGGGTGAATGACCAACCTTTTCAGTTTAATGACCAACCCTTCTTACCTGCCTTTGTCCAGTTCAGTTCTAACATGAATAACCCTTACGGTACTTAGGGTATTTCTCCCTGTCATCACTGCCAAACTAAGAGTGTACTGCTTCAAGTAGTGAATGTTTCACAGAGTGTAAACAGCTTTACATTTTCGCAACATAATTCGTGTGTTTCGGTGATCAACCTTAGTGTTTCAGTGTAACTTTAATATTTAGCTAATTATCATTACTAATGGCTGTCACAAACACTTGTGATACAGAAACAGACAGAAAGAAATTATCTGTGAAGATCACAAAAATGTTTTTGGGTACGGAATCCCAATTAAAGGACAAGTAAGGGAAATTATATGTGCATGTTCAAGACCAAAGTACGAATTGCTTGAACTGCTAAAAGCAAACTGCAATTCCCAAAATATATAATTAATGAAATTGCTGCAGAAAAAGGCCACAAAATTATTAGACTTCCTCCCTACCATTGCCATTTTAATGCAATAGAGTTGATTTGGGCCCAAATAAAGGGATATGTAGCGCGCAACAATACAAATTTCACTATAACATCTGTTATAAAACTAACAGAAGCAATAGCAAAAATAAGTGCTAAAAATTGGGAAGATGCTGTTTGTCACACAAAAAAAGTTATAGTATCAGCATGGGAAAACGACGGCGTTTTGGAAGAAAGTGGAAGAACTCATGATTTCCGTGGGAGATTACAGCAGCTCCGACGGCGAAAACGACCAGAAAATTTATTTTTTGTTCATTTCGAAGATTTTGTATGCTGTAATTAGGTAACTGCTCACTTAAACGTGTAGACAGTCTTACGGCAGTCTTATGATTAATACTGCAATACGCAAATTTCTAGGAATATGTGCGTGTACATTACCGCAGTCGAACTTCCTCCTCCCCTCTACCCCCCATCTTCGTTGCCTAGCACGTGGCGAGGAACGGTACAGTGGCAACGGCGTTATCCCCTCTCCTTCCCCACTCCTTCAACCGTCAATCACCAACTTATAATGCACCCATAATAATCATTTACAGTAATATGTATACTATTTGGACGAAACTTGCAACATGTATCTCATGTCTATAAGTGAATAAAGCATTATTAGTATTATTATTATTGTTATTACTATTACTATTATTATTACTATTACTATTATTATTATTATTAGTATTATTATTATTATTAGTATTATATGTTTTGTTACCTATTGATGATTCTTGACTGTTCTTCTATGATATTACATTCTCCGATGATGATTGGTCCTGCTTCAGCTATGATGGAAGCCCGAGGATGAACGACAGTCATTGTGCCTATGGTGATGTCTCCACGGAGTTCACATTCATTACAAACCATTGCACCTGGTGCAATTTTAACACTGCAATAAAAGTGCAGGCAATCAGAACAATGGAAAGGTAAAATCAGACTGCTAAATCCATGGTTCTTTAGCTTGCCATACTGCTGCTCTGGTTACCATGACAACATACTACACAATGTTAAATTTTATAATTGAATCACATTCTTATTTTATATGCTAACATAAATGCTTATACCTAGTCATGCCATAAATACTGTTACAATTCGAAAAGTGAAAATGCAAATACCATGCAAAATATTTTAATTGGCTTTTAGTATGTTGTACCTACAGGCATTCATTACACACAGCATGCAAAGGTCCCAAGTTCGAATCTCGGTCAGGGATAGTTACCTGGATAAGGTTTACTCCGGAGTTTTCCCTTATCCTTCAAGGCAAATGTTGGGTAACTCTAAGCTCCATGGACCCTGGATTCATTTGAGCATCATTTCATCCAATTCATTCACTGTCTGATATGACAATTTTGGAGGACGTAAATTACAAACAAAACAAAAAAATATTGCACACAACACCAATTTCGAAATGGTCACCTTTTGCACAGATACAGGCACAGTCTGTGTGACTACACAGTTGGTAGTCCAATGGATTCAGGTCCGGACTGCTACTGGGCCAATCTTCAGGTGAAATGAAATCAGGAACATGACGCTGAAGCCATGCTTGCATTGACCTGTCCTTGTGGGCAGTGGCAGAATCCTGCTGGAAAGTTCATGGTTGGTTTGGAAACAATGTGCCATTCAAGTTCTTGAATATAGGCTCCAAAAAGCTTTGATACACTCTGGCGCTGGTTTTAACACCCTTTTTGCAAAAATGTAGCTGGGTGGTACCAGAATAACTTGCTCCCCACCACATCATCACTGAGGAGGCCCTCTGAACTTTAGGAACCTTATTACTGGCTTCCCGAGATGATGATGCATAAACCCTGTCATTTTGCACATTGAAAATCTCCTCAATAGTGAAAACTTTTTCAATGATGAAGTGGATCTTCTGATGACCACTTTGAGGGTAACGGTATAGAAGATGTCAACATTTATGCAGTCTCAGCTTCTTTAGGCATGTGTCAAGATAATGTCCTTTATGTCGGCAATAAGCCCTTAACCCAAGGTCCTCTGACAGAAGCTTGGACAGCCCTTGAGAAGATTACATCCTTGTTTCTTAAAGATTTAATTATCTTAATTTGTTTCAATTGTTTTCCTGGTTTTTTATTTGAAACAAATTAAGATAATTAAATCTTTAAGAAAAAGGTATGTAATCTTCTCAAGGGCTTATAAAGGGAACAAAATAGTAATTTTAGTCACAGATACATACAAGGAAAAAAATTTAGATGTACAACAACAAAAAGAATTCACAGAAATATATTCAAATCCACTCAAGCAATGCATAAAACATGTACACGAAACCACCAATAATAGTAAAATTTTAACAATTGCAGAACAAAAAACTATCAAACTGGACAACCCTACCCTTGCAAGATTATATGGATTACCTAAAATACTCAAGCCCAACATACCCATGAGACCCATTGTAAATAATGTTAACACTCCTACTTACCTTCTGGCAAAATGGCTATCCAAAAAATTTCAGTCCTTTCCACAATTCCATACTCTGAGCATAAAAAACTCTTTAGACCTGGTAGTAAAAATTCAAAATCTTAAACTAAACCCTCATGACACTTTAGTATCCTTTGATGTAGGCTCCCTCTTCCCTAGCATCCCAATAGACAAACTTTTGATTCAACTTAAGAAATGGCTAACTTCTATTAACCTAGATGCCAATACAATTGAAGAATATTTGGCAATGACTGAAATATGTATACACCAAAATTATTTTGTTTTAGATGGAAAGGATTACAACAAATTTAAGGACTGGCTATGGGAAGCCCGCTATCACCACTTTTGGCCAATTTATACATGAGCCTTTTGGAAACACATATAACTAAAGCCTTTCCTCATTTTTAAAACATGGTACAGATACGTAGACGACATCTTTGCAATAGTGCTCTACAAACAAATAGACGATGCTATGAAATTACTCAACCTTCAAGAACCCAGCATACAATTCACAGTAAAAACTGAAGAGAACTGTACTCTACCTTTTTTGGACCTTAAAATCACAAAAAACAATGAAAAACTGTGTTATGGTATGCATAGAAAAGCAACACATACAGATAATTACATCAAAGCAAATAGTTTCAACCCAATTCCACACAAACATGCCACCATCAACAGTCTCACACACAGATTAGTAAATCTATCCCTCAGCCAGCAAGAATATCAAAAAGAATACCATCAAAACTTAAAAACTGCAATTAAAAATGGATATGGAAAAAGCCTTGTAGATAAAAAACTAAAATCATTCAAACTTCAAAAAAGATTAAAACAGATCACAGCTCTTTCACCAATAAAACAAGAAATTAGATTTGCTAAATTTACTTACCACCCCTGGGCCACAAAAAAGTTCCAAAAAATATTCAATAAATACAATATAACATTGGCACAAAAAAACAATTACAACATTAAAAACATACTTAACAGTAATAATACTGATAAGATAAAACCAGAAGAAAATTTAGGCATTTACAAAATTAAAAGTAAAGACTGTGAAAAATTTTACATAGGGAGGACAAAAAGAAACATAGGCACTAGAAGGAAAGAACACTTCAGGCACTTAAGATAGAAAAATATTGATAAGTCCGCAATAGCAGCTCATTTCTGGTCTGAAAATCATGAAATTGAAGATAGCACCAAATTACTAAAATATGTACAAAAACATTGTGTACTCATCATATGGGAGAGAATATACATAGAAAAACATAAAAACCAACTAATGAACTTTGAAATCCCACCAGAAGACAACCCCACATTTAAATTCATCACAAAATGAGCAGATGGCAGCAGCAACTCCAGAATTACCCACACCACCGGATCAAGCTTTAGTCGCATAAGAGCCGATGATGCGAACGATGGTTCGCGAAATATGTCCTCAATATAGGTACATAAGTGAAGCTGATGTGTAATAAATATGACTCACCTATAATTTAATAATTATTTCGCTTCACTGTGGTGTTCCAATACAGTTAAATTTTGGTATAAATCATAATTTCTAAAAATTTCAAATTAAACTTAACATTTTAATATAAAAATTAAATAATAATTAAAAATCATTTTAAAATAAGAATTAAATTTTAACATCCTTTAATTATTAACAAATTCTAAATTCATTGCAGTCTTGAGTTGTTTACTTTATGTAAAGAAAAACATTTACAAATATACTTCTTGTTCTTCAATGGATAGCTATTCCATTAGAAACTGCTCAAATATTTACTTTTAATAAAAATAAAAATACTGTTACATAAAACAGATCTGAATATTTATCAATGAAATATTTTAACTATTTCACCTCACTTAAGAACTCTTCCATTTAAGTCTTTTAAATCAGTAATCACGGCATGTTTGATGGCCAATCCTCTGTATAAGGTGCATGAATTTTTTCATAACTTAAATGTATAATATGGCCCCTAACGTGGCTAAGTGGTGAGATCATTTGACTCTCAACAAGGCGACCCGGGTTTGATCCCAGGCGGCCACAAAATGAGATTTGTGGTGGACAACATGGCACTGGGGCAGGTTTTCTTCGGGTGGTCCTGTTTCCTCTGCCACTATTCCACCAATTGCCCCATCATCCTTCCTATCATTTCATCTCACCCTCATTCTGTCATCCCCCTCACTCTCATACCAGGCATCAGGCTGATCATCCATCCTGGATTCCTTCTGTTCACAGAACAAGAATATCTAACACTATCTAGTCCGCCTCGGTAGTGTAGATGGTAGCGTGTCTGCCTCACGTTCAAGAGGTCCTGAGTTCGAATCTCAGATAGGGTGAGTTACCTGGATAAGGTTTTTTGGGGGATTTTCCCTTATCCTGACAGATGAATGTCAGGTAACTCTAAGCTCCATGGACCCCGGACTCAAATGAGTATAATTTCACCCATCTCATTCATCATTCAATATGACGTAACATTGGAGGACGTAAATTACAAAAAGAAAACAGTAAAGTAAAACTACCTAGTGGTATAAGAGGGCAGTTAAAGAAGAAGAAGTCTGGACGGTTTTTGAGTTATTTACAGATAGATGTTTCATATTCATTTCCTCTTCTTGTTGCGTAACATACAATTTGGAGATGATACAGGTGTTTGCTGAGACAGTCATGTCCAATGGTAAATCCGAACATATCTGTTTTTTGAGGTAGATCCGGAATTAGTTTAAGAATTTTTCTCCTTTGGAATTTAATATACTTGTGGTTAATTTAATTTTATAATCATTATTCATTTTCATGATAACACGTTTAACTGATTCCACTGGTACTTTTGATTGTTGGTTCCCTTTTTTGCTAGGGACATTGTTACTCAATCCACAGTGTGCAGGAAGCCACTGGAAGGCTATATTCTGTATCTGTATAACCAAACAATGAATTTCTCTTATTTTTTCTGTTTTTGGATTCCGACTTAAAAGCTATTGCTTGGACTATCACTCTAGAATATGATAAAATAACAATGTTTTTACACTTTTGTAGCTAAACAAACAGATATTTTACAGAAATGTAGATTACATCAACTTATCCATCAAAATTTGTAGTGCTTTTCCTCACATTTGTATGTCCATTCTTCTTCAGGGTATTTCGTTTGGAATTTTCTAATGCTATAACTTTATATAAAATAATCCCTTGGCTGTACTTTATGGCTTAGAGTCTACAGCATACCTTGCAGTCGTGCAACATGCACATTACAGCTCGTGAAAGTTCTGCCACCAAGCCAAAACACATATGAACATTAAGATACTTTCAGTAAACTATGATAAAAGAGTTAAAACTGAGTTCAGAAGTAAAAAATAAGTACCTAACTGAAGTAAATAATAAACACTGTAATTATATCATTAGTCAAATCTCTCAAGACAAAATTCATGGGTCTTGGTGTAACTCACACAGAACTCAAAATACTCTAACTTACTTCAAAAATATTTTGTTTTAACCAATTAGCATCCTTCTCTACATAATGCTTTGAGAACTTACAATTTGCCTTGAACTTTCATTCCATTTTGAGCTACAGAATAATGTTGTGGTGTACTTCTATACAAGAAAGTTATCCTTTAAAAAAAAAGCTATACCATCTAGTGTCATTCTTGTATATACTTATTTAAAAGCATAACATTTATCTTTCCAAACCATATATTTTGCTCCTAAGTTTTCTTGCAGACAATTATAACAAATGTACAAGGAAACTGTAATAACACAATAACACGCACGTAAATGACTTTCACAGAAAAACAAATGCTCTGAAAGTATTCTAAAGCAAATATTATTCTGCAATAAGTATTTATAATAGTTTCCGAGTGGCTTGAAATTGTTCGGAAACGGACGAAAGTACACTTAAGCTCTAAACAATATGAAAAATGCATAGGCATACCCTATAAACGCCTAACATCCAAGGTGAAGAGTGTGTGTTCTAGAGAAACATTAAGCCCCTATGAATTGAATCACCTATTCAATGCCATCAGCATTGCTCGGGCTGGTATTCATGCAGAGAATAAACAATGGTTATTGCAAACATGTACCTGCTACGTGAAGGTGGACCACTTGACATTTCTTGGATGAATCTTCTAACCTCAAACCGAAAAGACGGCAGCAGTACGCGACTGACTTGCAATCTATAAAGCCAAAATAAAAACGGATTTTTTTTTCTGAAAAATTAAAAACTGCTATGATGTAATATTACATTAATATGATTATTAGCCTACAAAATCAAACTGACAGTTTAGTTATTCTAATTTCACTCTGTGATCATACTGCCACCATAGAAAAACCAAATTAATCTGTGCATACTAGTGATTTATCAAGAGTCGGAGTAATTTCAAAGGAAGGCGTCCTCCTTAGAAGCCGTGAGTTACATAGCTGTACAAGGTCAATTAAAAAGTATCGCAAATTTTGTGTTTTTTCGAAAAGTATTTATTCATTCATGAATATATATTTTATACCATTCAAAGTAATCTCAACGTGTTTTCAAATCCTCGAAGCACTTGAAAACATCTTTTTTTGTGATCTTGTTCATCTCCTTCGATGCCGTCTTTATCTCGTCAATTGTGGCGTAGCATCGTCCTTTCGTGGGCCTCTTGATGCACCACGAACCTGTATTCGAAGAAAACTGTAAGCAAAACCTTCACATTCGACTAAACTTGGCGCGCTTTTTTCGGTCTTGGCTTGTGTGCCAGCATCCATTGGGATGACTGAGCTTTAGTTTCCAAGTCAAAACCATAAACCCATGCTTCGTCACCAATTATGACCCTCTGTAGCAAATCTGTGTATCGCGACAGGGTTTAATAGCTCCTTAGCAACGTTAATACGATGGTGTTTTTGGTACGAATTTTGTAGCGACCTGTCTCATGCCCCAAAAAATTTGTCAACATCGAATGGCACGAGCCAATCGATATGTTAGGTCCTCAGCAACTTCTCTAACGGTGATTCGACAATTGGCTAATACAAGTTTTTGCACTTTTTCAATGTTTTCATCCGTTGTTGACGAGCTCAGACGTCCGAGACGCTCTTCGTGGTTCACATGTTCTCGACCCTCTTTCATACCACCGATAAACATTGCTTTGGTCCAAAGTAGTTTCACCTTATGCCACAGTCAACATTCAGAATGCATCCGCACACCTAATTATGTTTTTCACACAAAATTTGATAGATTCTTTGCTCCATTTTTTGGAACAGGCAAAAATCGAAGACAAGCCAACACATGTCCAAGCAAAATAGCTGTCAACAATTAACTGAACATTCAAAATGATCGAGCTTTTCAACATAAGTGAGGGACACGAGTTTATTCAAGACATAAACGTCAATAGAATACCTTCAATATCCTCGATATACCTTTGAAACTGTAGTATTATTCATGTGCTCTTTAAAAATTGTATCGAAAGATGAAATGCATTAGTCTTCTGAGTTAGATTCTACAATTTCATTATCTCTAAGCAAGGCAAGTTCAAACTCATTAATATATTTAGTTATTTTGGAAGCAACATAGCATTTTCTTCCTTAGGCTGTCATTGTCTTTTTTATTTATATTCTTCTGAAAGCTGAATTAAGCTGTTGCGTAATTTCTGTCCTTCCAGGGACTGATAAATCTCAACTCCTCAGAGCTACACGTAACATGACGTGTATGTTTTATCTTTACACTTAGCAAACAGCAAGGCCGGAAAAAAATACTTTTGGAAATGCAGCTTCAAATCCAGCTATTTCTCTGAGAAATGTGTAAAAGATATTGAACACTGTTCATTCTTTTTTAAACAATCCAACGAAGAGATGTATGTCCTTATGAACCCTAAATCAGTGTAAATATTTGAATTAGCTGTTAAACAATTGTAAGAAACTCACTCTATTTTAAACAAAACAGGAGTGTTTTGATAGGTCTTTTAATTCGAATCAATACGTGCCTTTCCGCCAGAGAACGAATCTCGGTTTAGCAGGTTCTTTCAACAGCGCAAATGCACAGATTCTTAGCGATCGTTCCTCTTATTCATAGACGTTCAGAAGAGAATTCCTTTGGCACGTATGCCTCTTTCTGAACTCCGTACAAGTTTCTCATACTGTTAGATTTACCCACCTCGGTAGCGTAGGTGGTAGCGTGTCTGCCTCACGTTCAAGAGGTCCCGAGTTCTAATCTCGGTCAGGGTGAATTACCTGGATAAGGTTTTCTGGGGTTTCCCTTATCCTGAAAGACGAGTGTCGGGTATCTCTAAGCTCTATGGACCCTGGGCTAATTTGAGCGTCATTTCACCCATTCCATTCATCGTCCGATATGACTTAACGTTGTATGACGTAAATTACAAAAACAAACCTGTCACATTGGCGGTCACCTTGTCGTGGAGAGATTCCGTTGCTGTTCTGGTAGTAGAGAGCATAGGGGAATCGCTTTAGCTTCTTTATTGGCTGGCAGAAGGGGAGTGGTACTCCTTCAAAAACCACAGGTGCCTGACGTCAGGAAGACGGGGATAACTGTACCGTTACTACATAAATATCGTTCGATACTCTTTCAGAATGCAAGACGAGAACATTCTTCTGGAACCATGTACTGCGCCCAGTAGGATTGTATAATAGCGAATGCAAGGCCTGGAGCAAGGACCTTCCCAAATGTCAATATGGCTTCATATACTGACATGCTGCTAATTGTGCGAATAAAACATCCATACAGAAGCTTCAAACCCATACGGAGACACTTTCGCTTCCTCCAATAATGGTGCAGACGTTGGCGTTTGTCCAACCGGGTGAAAAAACCACACCATCCTAATCAACTGTTACTTTTTTTAGGCGATTGATGGCGGTCACAATTTCATCTCGTGTGAAGCTCGATAAGGACCTAACGCTCGGGGGGCACATCCAGGATCTGTCGCATCGCGTATGCGGAGCTTCGGCCTCGCTATAAGCGTTATGCCTTTGAAATCTGGGGCATGGCTGCAGGGTGTACGCTGCTGCAACTCCAAGGTGTACAGAATAGATATCTTCGGGCCATCTATTCTGTATACCCCGTGAGACTACTTCACGAGCTTCATCTCTCCCATATGAGGAATTTAAATTAGCCGCCGCGCCACAAAATTTTACAGCAGATTGCCACACTAGCAGAGTGACCTGGCTCAGTCTCTTGGGGATTATCGTTCAAAAGGATGTCATCTAAGGCTATACTGACTTCCCCGCATGGCTCGAGGGCATAACCGTTACACATGAAGCACATGCATATGTACATATATGGGCGCGCCGTGGCTCAGTTGTTAGACCGCTTGGCTCTCACCAAGTCGGTCCGGGTTCTATCCCAGGCGACCGCAAAGTGAGATTTGTGGTGGACAACACGGCGCTGGGGCGGGTTTTCTCCGGGACCTCCGGTTTCCCCCGCCATCTCATTCCACTGGTGCTCCATCTTCTCATGTATCATCAGTGTCACCGCCTGCGGTGCCGTATGTAGTAAAAGCGAGTGTTACTACACATTTTGTACATATATAATTTTATAACTCGCTGAACCAATAAACACATAGGAATCACTATTACCCGTCTTCGCAAAATTGATAAATAAATTCACATCCAATGAAAACAAACACAAATTGATAAATGTAAGTTGACATTTCTTTGGTAAAAAATGTTATTTCTTTTAATAGTCGCAGATTTATCAGATTACCGTCATAAGAACAAGGTCACTTTGGAAGTTCATGGGTAACAAGGAGTGGTTGTAAGTCCAAGCAGTATTTTTAGAGTTAAGTGTAAGGTAGATAGTAACATGGACATGTCCCAACAATATACATGGTCAATGCTGTGTATGTATATACCATATGCTGAAGTGAATTTCAAGTGAGAGCATTTCCATTCTTTGACTTCCTGCGACCTTAAAGTTGGGTTAGGTGGAGTTGAAAATGAAATGTGTAGTGTTTAACGCCCGCTTTTACTACATACGGCACCACAGGCGGTGACACTGATGATACATGGGATGAAGATGGAGCACCGGTGGAATGAGATGATTGGGGAAACCGGAGGTCCCGGAGAAAACCCGCCCCAATGCCATGTTGTCCACCACAAATCTCACTTTGCGGTCACCTGGGATCGAACCCGGGCCGCCTTGGTGAGAGCCAAGCGGTCTAACCACTGAGCCACGGCGTGGCCTAGGTGGAGTTGAGAAAAAGCCTTAAGAATGCATCATGCATTTGGGGATCTTTACCGTTTACAGTTCATTTATTGATGGTTTGCTGTTTATAAATGGAAGTGACTCCCTTAAAGTTGAAGATCTCAGCAACAAGCGGGGAAAATATGATGAAAACAAAAGCGTATGTTGCAGAAGATGATAGTTCCACATATGAAAATCAAGAAGCCCTGAATTTTGGATTGGCAGCAATGAGAACAATCCTTAATCGTCAAGATGATCTGCAGTTGTCAGATTTCTCGCCACAAATGCACAAACAGGTAGTAAGTGATGCGAAAATATGAAGGGGGTAAAACCTAAAACTAACATCATAACAAGCCAAATATGATAGTCATCTGCCTGGACGTTCATAGGAAAGGATTCTCCAACAAAAGTGAGGCAATCAAGATGATATTTTCTTCTTCTCAACCAGTGGCCTTATTATATTTATTTTCAGTCCTAAAGCATACACAAAGACTGTTATATAGAGCACGTCAGTTTATAGTACAAAATAATTACAATCTAAAATAACACTATACACATATAGGCAATTGTTCTTAAGACCACATCAGACATGTGATAAAAAATACAAGTTTATAAAATTAACCTAAATATTGATAATGTAAATCTGTGCATACTATTACGTCAAAAACTCAACTATGCTTAAAATGTGATTAATTTCCATTATGGATAAGAAACTCATCTTGGTTATAAAAACAATGGGTTAACAAATACATTTTGAGCTCCTTTTTAAAAGTATTTCTGTTTGTCTCTGACTTCAGTTTGTTCGGTAATATGTTGAAGTATTTTGATCCAGCATAAATAATATTTTTATTTCCAAACTGGCCCCTATATGATAGCAGAAAAAAATAATTTTGTCTGCGAGTGTGGTGTTTGTGTATATCTTTATTTAGGCAAGGGGATATTGAGTCCTTTTTTACATACAAAATAACATAATTTATGTATATGTATATACATATGTATATGGCCTGCAAGACTCCAATCTGCTAACTTTAGACAAAGCTCTTACAGTGAATATTTCTTTTGAGAAAAAATTCATCATAACCTCGTGCATGTACTGCACCACATACTAATTAACAGAGGTAATCAAAATGAGAACATTAATATAATTTAAATTTGGCAAATGCTGTAGAAATTATATTATTTATTTATTTAGCATTTAATTTCTATCCAGAAATATTTGCTTATTCAAGATGCAGTATATTGAATTTGATGGTACAAAACTGCAATATGCCCGCAGCGTTAAATTCCTAGGAATTACCATTACTCAACACATGAAGTGGAACACTCATATAGATGAGCTGATAAAAAAATTAAATGAAGTACTGTTTATGATAAGAGTAACTAGAAACGCCTTAAAATTTGAATACTTACGAATTATATATTTTTCGTATTTCCACTCAGTTTTGAACTACGGAATCATATTCTGGGGTAGCTCACCAAATAGTATCTCGGTATTTAAATTACAGAAACAAGCGACACGATTGCTCTTTAGAGTACCCAGACAAGCAAGTTGCAGAACACTATTTAAACAGGCCCGTATTCTGCCATTACCTTGCCTATACATAAGAAATGTTCTAGTATATACCTACCAAAATATTAACTCATTCAAAACAAACTCGGATGTACATTCCTACAAAACCAGAAATAGACTCAACCTAAGCATGATATCTCACAATACTTCACTATTTGCAGACAGTTTTATTGTAACAGGGTTGAAATTATTCAACGCCTTACCAGACTCACTTAAGAGCATTACTAGTGTAGATCGTTTTAAATGTGAATTGACAAATCTTTTATTGGATCACTGTTTTTACAATATTGAAGAGTTTTACTCAAGCAACTGTAATAAGCACACTAATATATAATACTACTTGTAAAAGACAATTATTTTATCAGGTATACTGCAGCTATGTAAATGTAAATATGCATTTGTAAATATGTTAATATTGTTAAATTATGACAAATTCTATATCATGTGTTCATGGTCTACAGATGCAAATATAAATACAAACACATATATTTCAACAGAAGACTGTCAGGTGACTCAATACAAGTCTTCAACAAACTGAGAACAAAGCGTCTTAAGTGTGTGTGTAGTGCTTAACGACCACCTTCACTGGAGGCAGTGACACTGACGATACATGAAATGAAAATGGAGCACTGGTGGAATGAGATGGCAAGGGAAACTGGAGATCCCCGGAGTAAACCAGCCCCAGTGCCATGTTGTCCACCACAAATCTCACTTTGCAGTTGCCTGGGATCAAACACAGGCCGCCTTGGTAACAGTCCAGTGGTATAACCACTCAGCCATGGTGAATCCTAAGCGTCTAAGACTGGTTTGCGTGTAAGTTTGATGTACTATGAGAATGCTTCTGCCAACACTGCACCGGAAAAAACTCAATTTTTCTACAGGAATCAAATACTTGTCCCATCCTCCCTAAGGTCCAGATGTGACTATGTACCTATTTTCTACTCACCTAATAAAAGAAGCAAATTTAGATCAAACATTTTAATCACTTTAATTTGGAGTATGCTTGCTTACAACAATGTATTTGCACTCACTCAAAAGGAGGATGGCATTCAGCAATTAAAACACAGAGAAATAATGTGTAGAATGCATTGGAAAATAGTTTGAAAAAATAAAATGCAATGTCCAGATCTAATGTTTTAAAATATTACTGAAATTCATTCTGAAAACTTTCAGTGACCTTCATAATATTATCATATACAAGATAAATGTTAGGAAGGAGATGGTCACTGCATTGTTTCCTTTAAGGTTGCACTTTACTAGAACTTTTTTTTATTACATCTTGTATCTTCCTAGTGTACTTGTTCACATCTGTTCAACACCAAATTAGGTGGAAATTTCTGATGCCTACCGCTGCTAAACAGATGTTTCTACTAGGTAGGAGTATAAGCAGAATGTGGAAATGAGATATTAATGCTTATTTCGTGCATTGACAATTCTTAACCCACATTTACACATTAAAGTTTCTTTTGTCAATGGAAGAGTGGAAAGTGTGGATTACTTTTCATAAAAAATGAAAAATACTTTCAAATGTGCTGTGTTTAAGTTAATTTGTCAGCAGCACTGATAGATATTGCTAGCAGTCTTTAATAAAATCTCAAGAGTATCTAACAAAAATTAACATATTTCAAGTCTAGGTATACCACACTTTCCCAAGAAGAGCAGAGTTAATACATATTACTTTCTTGTTCACATATTTTGAGCAATGCTTTTTTCTATGCTAACTTTAAACATTACTTTAAGTATGCAATAATGTATAAACACATGTGAAATATCAAGCTGATAATTTGAATAACATTTGTTTTGTGTATGTTCGAACTATAAGCTGCTATACACACAAAACATAATTTGAAAATTATATAAATTAGTTTTAGAGCATTCAAGTAGGACACTAAAGCAAGGAGTAGAATATCAAAGAAAACAAAAGATTTATCAACATAAATCCTTTGTATTGTGACTTTGTGGGTTCGTGAAATGAAAAGTCCAATTGCACCACTCAAAAATGTTCTTTATTTCCACCGACTTACAGTTGAACACTTGCCAATTACACAGAATTACGTAATGCACACAATTACGATTCACCAGTTCGTCCGTTACAGTTCCACTTGCACTAGCAATTACGTAAACACCTCAGACGCGCGTACGCAGTCCATCCCCTCACTGGGCGCTCCTCACAGCTCGCCAAGAACTGACTCAACTCACTCATACCAGCCCTTTTTATAAGAATATCACCATTTTCTAGACGTCTCTCATTTTCAGTGAATCACCGCGAAGGTTCCAGATGGCAGAGGAAGGGGGAAGAGGCGGCCAGCGACAAGTGAAACTTCCCTAATCATCCCCTCAGTTAGTGACTGAGATTAATGGGTGGGTGTGGCGCGGCCTCTGGTCCCTTACTCAGCTGTCGTTGGTTGTGCTTTCCGATAATTGGGTGACACTGCTCCCTCCTCAAAGCTGGTCGTTCCGAACAGCACCATCGTAGCGGGCTAGACGATCCAGGTGTACCACCATCTTCCTTCGCGGAACCTTCTGGATGCGGTAAACCACGTCGTTAATCCTCTTCACCACCCAGTACGGTCCTTGCCATGGCTGCTGGAGCTTCGGGCAGCGTCCCTTGGTCCAGGTAGGACGGTACAAACAGACCAGGTCACCTTGCTGGAACCCTTGGCTGTTGGCTTGCCTGTCATACCTGGTCTTCATGTGGTCGCTCGCCTTCTGGATGTTCTGGTGAGCCATCTCGTGCATGTCGTAGAGATGGTCTACCAAGTTCTCCACATACGCTTCCGGAGGGCTTCCAAAAGCCAGGTCACAAGGGAGGTGTAACTCTCGGCTGAACATTAAGCTGGCTGGCGTCATCCACGTTGTGTCGTGTGTAGACGAACGGTAGGCCAGCAAGAACAGTGGCACCTTGACGTCCCAGTCTCGCTGATGGCTGGCCATGACCTTCCTCAGGTGTTCCTCTAAGGTCTTGATGTATCTTTCGACCATGCCATCTGACTGGGGATGTAGAGGCGTCGTGCGGGTCTTGTTCACCCCAAGCCTTTGTAGTGCCTCCTTCATTAGGTTGGACTCAAAGTTGGTACCCTGGTCACTGTGTAGCTCTAACGGCACCCCAAATCGACAGAACACTTGCTCCACGAGGCAGTCTGTGATTGTCTTTGCCTATTGGTTTGGGATGGCATACACCTCCGGCTACTTGGTGAAGTAGTCCACGACCACCATTAGGTACTTGTTGCCTCGGTCGGAAACTGGAAACGCAATGTCAACGGCGATCCGTTCGGAAGGCGCTCCGACGTTGTACTGCTGCATGCGACCCCGGCTCCTAGTCTGGGGGCCACGACTCGCCGCGCACATGTGACACTGACGGCACTATCTCTCAGCATCTGCTCGGAGTCTCAGCCAGTAGTAGCGCTGCCGTAGTTTGTCAATCGTTCGGTTCGCTCCCAGGTGTCCTCCCGAAGTACCGGCGTGCACTTCCTCCAAGACCTCCGGGACCTTACTCCGGGGAAGTACCAACTGTTCTCTCTGCGTCTTCCCATCGGGTGACTCCCATACCCGGAACAGCACGCCCTCTCTGGTTTTCAACGAGTCCCATTGGGCCCAGTACGACTTGTAGGTGGCGCTCCTCGGTGCGATGTCCTCCCAGGTTGGTCTCGTCCCTGCCTCCACTTCCCTTAAGACTGGCCTCAAGTCTGCGTCCGCCAGCTGCTCCCTCCTCAGGCCTGCGCTATCCCAGCCGTCCGCAGGCACTGCCACAACTACTCGGACTGCTGCGGCACGCTCTTTCTCTTCCACTCTTGTGCACTGGCCGCACTCTCCTGGACAGGGTCTTCGGGACATTGCGTCTGCGTTACCGTGGCTCTTCCCTGTACGATGTTCCGAGGTGAAGTCGTACTCCTGCAGCCTCTGGACCCAACGTGCTGTCTGGCCTTCCAGGTTCTTAAAGCTCAATAGCCAGGTTAGGGCGGAATGGTCAGTCCTCAGGTGGAATGGCTGACCGTACAGGTACTTGTGGAAGTGCTACAAGGTATTTACTACCGCCAATAATTCTCGTCGGGTGACGCAGTAGTTCTCTGCCTTGGATAGCGTCTTGCTGTAGTAGGCTATCACCCGCTCATGGCCGTCCTGGATCTGCGATAGGACATCTCCAATGCAATGGTCGCTGGCGTCGGTGTCCACAATGAAGGAGCCACCTGGTTTTGGGAAACACAAAATTGGAGCACTGCACAGGGTCTCCTTTAGGTGCTGGAAAGCGTTTTCGGCGTCCTCTGTCCATGCATAAGGCCGGTGTTCCTCTGTCAGGTGGGTGAGGGGTTTGCGATGTTGGAGAACCCCTTTATGAAGCGGCGGTAATAACTGCACAGCCCCAGGAAACTGCGCAACTCTTTATCCTTTGGGCGAGGCCAATCTCTCACAGGCTGTGTCTTCTCCAGGTCTGTGGCCACTCCGGTTGCTGAGACTATGTGGCCTAAGTAGTTCACTTCCTTGCGGAAGAGCTGGCACTTCTTCGCGTTCAGCTTCAAGTTGGTCGCCTGCAATCTCTGTAGCACCTTACTGAGATTCTCGAGGTGATCTTCGAAAGTCTTCCCGACGATGATGATGTCCAGGTATAGCAGGCAGGCATCTTAAGTCAGCCCTCTCATCACTGACTCCATGAGGCGTTGGAAGGTAGCTGGTGCGTTGCAGAGGCCAAAGGGCATAACCGTGAACTGCCAGAGCCCTTGGCCCGTTGAGAATGCGGTCTTCTCCTTGTCTCTTGGGTCTAGAGCTACCTGCCAGTAGCCCGACTTCAGGTCCAGGGTCGAGAACCACTGTGCACCAGCTAGCGTGTCCAGGGGATCGTCAATCCGGGGTAAGGGGAAGCAGTCCTTCCGGGTGACAGCGTTCAACTTTCTGTAGTCTACGCAGAAGCGCAGCTCGCCATTCTTCTTTGTCACCAAGACTACAGGGGAACACCAAGGGCTGTCAGACTCTTCAATCACTCCCCTGGATCTCATGTCCTCCAGCATGTCTCGTACCGCCCCTTGCTTCGCCAGCGGAACGCGTCTATGTGGTTGCCGAATAGGCCGGGCGTCCCCGGTGTCGATGCGATGAAGCACTTTGTCCGTGCGGCCGTAGTCACTATCACCTTGGCCCTTTTAAAACGTACTTCAAAAGAATAAAAAGGGAAGAAAGTGACTTATGTGAGCAATGTCATGAAATAGATACGCCAGAACATGTTACATTTGAATGTAAATCACATGAAGATTTGGTAGGAGAACAGCGCAGAAGTCTAGGAGGGAAATACATATGGGATATAGTAAGACAGGAAGACAACTTTAATATCTTAGAAGAAATGGTAGCCTTAATATCGACTAGAGTGATGGAACAGTATCAGACAGAACAAAGAGAGACACGAGAAGGCAGAAGGATTGCCGGCGTAGAGAGAATTAGGCGCTCAGAAAGGTTGAGAAATAGAAGTATTTGAATGAGGATATAAACTAAGATTTATAATTAGGATTGTATCTGCAAAAATATCAAAGGAAGAACAAATATGATAATAAAATATCAATTAGAATTATAGAGAAATAGTCCAGGTTTGGACTCTAGATGCCTGGATAAAAGTTAGGCAGAATTTATTATTATTATTTATCACCTTGGCTGAAGACGCGCTGATACCGTCTTAGCAGTTGTCGAACTTTCTCCAGCTTTTCTGCGGTCAGGTGGTCGGCCGCCCTCTCCACTAAGTCTTCTAGTCGGGGCCCCAGGTGTTGCTACGGCGCCGGCTCCTGTGTCTTGTCGATTGCTGTTACGCTCACCACGGTCTCGCACGTTCCCAAATCCGTCCCGACCTGGACGTCGTGATCGGTGTCCGTTTGATTTAGCAGTCTCACTGGCACCTCCTCTCGGCACGGCAGCAATGCCCTGGCTACACACAGTTCTTGTACAGGCGCCTTCTGGTCCAGCATCATGTACATGATTCTCTGGCCTTCCAGTCGCGCCGTCACCACCACCTCGCTCCTCGCGGGGACAACCACGTCTTCGCTCAAGACGACTCTGCAAATTCCAAGGCGCTCTTCTGGTTGACGGAGTATAACCTCTTCTCCGTTGAGCCGCAGGACCTTCTCGCCGACGTCGACCGTCACCTCATGGCTCCTGATGGCATTCAATTCCAGTATCACCTCCTCAGCCACTTTTCGCGACGAACACCCACAGACGTACGGTGCCCCTTCCCAAGGTCAACTTAAGCAGGGCCTCCCTCTCCACAGGCAAGGTGTCGCCCGATGCCGTGACGAGCTGGTATGGTCGGCTCGGCTTCCTTATCAGCAAACCTTTCGCCACGTCAGGTCTGATGATGGTCACGGCCGCCCCGGTGTCCACCAGCACGCGGCACGGCTTTCCTCTTACCCAACCGTCCGCGATGAGGCTGTCATCCATACGCCGGCTGACGGCGCGCAGTGTCACTCGAGGGGATGGTGGTGATGGCGCCGACGTGCCCCTCTCCACGACGGCCCTTACTCGTTTTCCGGCTGCTCTTCCTGGTGTGGGCAGTCTCTCTGCAAGTGTCCGGGCTGTCCACACCCCCAACACAGGCCACTAGGTGTTCGCCGGCGTCCCTCGGCTGGTCTTCTGTCTTCGGTGTAGCGGACACTCCTCGCTCTCGACGTCGGTATAGCTGTCACCTTGGCCGCCTCCATCCTTAATGCTGCCGTTGGCGCCTCGTGGATTGTTTTATAATCTTCGAGCATTAGGCGCTGACGATTCTCCGTGTCCCGTATCCCGCCAACGAAGGTGTAGGCAGCTTCCCGGGACACGAACTCTGGTGGGAGGTAGACTAGGGCCTTGCTTGCCAGTTGTTCAACTGCCAGGGCGAACATCTGCAGCGTCTCCCCCGGCTGCTGTGACCTTGCCTTTAGCTGCCTGCGGTGCGCTGCGGCTAAGCGGTGGTTTCCGAAACGATTCTCCAGGGCCTCCCAGATGTCCTTGGGCGCCGCCGTTGTCTGCACCGCGTTTAGGACTTCCGCGGCCCGTCCCTGGAGGCTGGCAATTAACTGTGTGGCCTCCTCCTCTGGCGACCATTTGTTGTGCTTGGCCACTGCGTCGAACTGGCGGCGGAAGACGTTGACGCGCCGTCATACTTGGGAGGTTTGACGCGCGCAGATGTGTCGCGTCCCGGCACGTCGGCCTTCAAATCCTTCAGCTTCCTGCCGACGACGTCCTCCACCATGGCGTACAGGGACTTGACGCTGCTGTCGGCCTTTCCCTCCATGTTGTTTACGCGGTTCGCAAGGCTTTCGACGTCTTCCACCACGGCGTTCAGGGACTTGGCGTTACTGTCGGCCTTTTCCTCTAGGATTGGGGGGGATTTCTAGTAGTCTACCCCCCCCCCCATAAGTCGTGAGTCACGCAGGGGATAAGTGTTAGTATTGTACTAGATGCTAGAAAGCACCCGGGTCCTCGTCCCCCGCCCCGGGCAACGGAGCAATCCGGCTAAGTGGTGCAAGAATTTATATACATACTCTCTCTCTCTTGATTAAATTGTTTTTCTATTCCTGATTATAACTATTTGAAAAATTAGTTAATTTGAATTAATAGTAAACAAGCAATTAATAAAAGAATAACTTATAGAAGGGCTTAATCATGTCTATGCAACGGTCGCCTGTGAGGAAGTCCTCACAGGTGGCCAGTGGCAGTAACCCCCAGGCGACTCCTCAAACAACAGCACTAGAGGAATTCATTGAAAGTATGAATTTTCCGAAAGGGTTAGCAGAATTAAAAGAGATAATAAAGGCAGGCGAAAGAATTCCAAAAGATAGAGTAACAGCATTGCATGATTTTTACATGAAGCTAATTATTGAATTAGGTATTTGGCGAGGCAGGTACGAGGAAATCGAAAAAGAAAACAATAGGTTGAGGGAAAGAATTGCAAATAACGAAGTAGAACAGGGAAAAATTGAACAACTAGAAAAGGAAAATAAGAGACTAGAAGAAATTAGCAAACAGAAAAATGTAGGTCCCTCATATGCGGAGGTTACAAGGGTACCCCCTAGGGCTTCCAAGCCACAATATGTTCAATCCTCCCCGGTTGTCATGTTATCTAAAGAAGGGAAAAATCCTGAGGAGATCAAAAAGAAACTAGGAGAACTCGTAAACCCAGTAAAGGATAAAATCAAAATCAGATCAGTCAGGACAATGGGTAATAAAGTAATGGTTCATATAGACTCAGAGGATGACGCTAACAAATTAGTAGATCATCAGTTACTGAAAAAAGAAGTAGATGTCAATAAACCTAAGAAAATCAAACCTAAGGTAATTTTATATGATGTGCCCAGATGGATAGAGCAAGATAAACTACTTGAATATCTATATGGTCAAAATTTAGAGGATGAAATTTCAAAAGAGGAATTCAATGAAAATGTTATATATAGATTTATAACGGGCCCCAGAGGGGGAAACAACGCACATCATGTGCTAGAAATAAGCCCAAAAATTCGCAATATCTTACTTAGTAAGGGTAGGGTGTACATACACTTTTCTGCTATCTCTGTTAAAGATTTCATTAGTGTACCAAGATGCCACAGATGTCAGGACCTAGGCCATACCATGAAATATTGTCCATTTGATAAACAGGTATGTCAACACTGTTCAGAGCAGGACCACCTTAAAAAAGAATGTCAGAAGAAAGATTTACCCGAAGTATGTATTGCATGTAAATATAGGAATAAAACAAATTGTAAAAATCCCAACTCTAAGGAATGCGAGATATATAAAACTTTAAGAGCGAGATTAATACAGAGAACCGATTATGGCTAATAATATAAATACTGTTTTGACCAGGAATAACACTATAAGTTATACTCAAAATCATATAAAGATTGGCCAGCTAAATGCTGCAAGAAGCAGATTAGTTATGCAGGAATTCCGGAAGCTGGCTGAAGAAGATAACCTAGATATTTTATGTATTCAAGAACCATACCATTTTAACGGTAGAGTAGGTTACATGCCCGTATCTTCTTTAGCTATTGCTTCCAGTGAACATCCTAAAGCTGCAATCGTTGTAATGAACAAAGCCATTAAAGCAATAACAATATCACAATTTTGTAATGAACTTTGTAACTGTGTACAAATATTAGGGCCACAGCAATTTATATTAGTCAATATGTATTTCCCTCCTAGTCATGATATAAATGAGGGGTTAGTTCTGCTAAGATCTATATGTATAACTCTAGATAGATACCCAATAATTATAGTTGCAGATATAAATGCCAAATCGAATCTATGGTACAGTGGCTGAACTGACGAAAGAGGAGATAACGTAGAGAACTTGTTAATGGAATTAAACCTATCAGTGCAAAACAAACCAGGGAACCCACCTACATACATAGGCAGGGTAGGTGTACAAGTTAACATAGACGTAACCTTTACTAATAGAAGCGCTGATAGTTTAATCTCAAATTGGAGGGTGTTACAACAACAAACCGAGAGCGATCATAATGTAATTAGATTCGACATAAAGAAATCCACGGATCACGAGCAGGTGCAATACAAATACAACTTCAGACGTGCTAATTGGGACACATTAAGAGAAAATTTTGTGCCACCAGTATTCAATGAACAACAAATAGACATTGATAGAGCCGCAACTCAGCTAACTGGTAGCATAATTAAAACAATGAAACTGGCTATACCATATAAAGCACTTCGAAACATAACAAAAAGAGGTCCATGGAACGAAAAACTTCAAAGATTCCGTAGAAACATGAGGAAAGCGAGAAGTGCTTATCAAAAATCAGGATCCATAGACGAAGCACAAATGCGCTTAATTATCTACCAGCGTAGGAAAGCTGCATTCAGGGAACTATTGGAAAAAACTAAAAGAAACTCGTGGAACAAGCTAGTTGAGGACTGCATGCAAAAAGATGCATGGGGCTTCCCATATAAAATCACCAGAGACAGATTTCATCAGGACGCTATGTCCACCCTCAGGAAGCCAGATGGCAGCTACACCCTCCCTGGAGACGAAACCTTACAGTACCTGGTAGATAGCTTATTACCAGATGACAAACAGGACAATGATACTAGAAATAATAAGGTTCAGAGGGAGAGGGTAGGCCTGGCAGTTCCGGGGTGGACGGATAACGAGGTCTTTAGTGCCCAACAGACTCAAGCAGCAATAGGCCAGCTAAGGGAAAAGAAAGCAGCAGGCCCTGATGAAATAACGGCTGAGGTATTAAGGGCACTGAGCGGTCGGGTAGCCGAACCGCTGTCCGTATTACTCTCGGCTTGTTATGCCAGGGGCAGGTTTCCGAACATCTGGAAACAAGGCAGGCTGGTTATATTGAAGAAAGACATGGACAGAGACCCACATGTCGTCAACTCCTATAGGCCCATTTGCATGCTCAACACCTTAGGCAAGGTCTACGAAATATTGCTGTCAGAAAAGTTAAACTGCCTACGCAATGAAAGAAACATGTTTACAAATCAATTTGGTTTTACAAAAGGAAAATCGGCGGTAAATGCAATTAATTGCGTAGCAAATTTTGCGCAGGACTCAACTAGCAAATATGTTCTAGCAGTACTATTAGACATCGATGGTGCATTCAATAACCTATGGTGGCCAGTTCTCCATCAAAGATTAATCGACATAAATTGTTCTACTCAATTGTACAACACCTGCGTGGATTATTGTAAAAATAGGATAGTAAACATCAACATGAGTATGGCAACTTACTCAAAGGTGCTCTCTAAGGGCTGCCCGCAAGGGTCTATACTAGGCCCTCTGTTTTGGAACTTAGGAATAGAGGCGGCTTTGATACGTATCAGTGAATTAGGTGAACTTGGATTACAAGTAGCTTATGCTGATGACATTATAATCATGTTCGAAGCCAATTCTAGATTAGAGTTAGAAACTAAATGTAATTTGGTAATTAAAGAAATAGAAAATGAATGTAATGACATGAAATTAAATATCTCGCTTGAAAAAACAAACTATATATTGTTAAAAGGTAAACTACAGAGATCACCTACCATAAAATTGTATAATCAAAATGTAAAGAGGGTTGGCAGCGCAAGATATCTGGGAGTGTATCTAGACGAAGGATTATTATTTAAAAGCCATATAACCGAAGTCACATCAAAAGCATTTAGAGTCTTAAACAAAATAGTAACAATAGCTAAATTCACAAATAGGATACCATTCCAGGTCATTAAAGCCATCCATAACGGGGTTCTAGTTCCAATAGTAACTTATGCATCAGCTGTTTGGGGACATAGAGCTTATCTGGTAGGGACTCAAAAGATTCTAAGATCATTACAAAGAAAAATTCTAATAAGATTAACCGGTGCTTTTTCGACTACTCCCACGGAAGCGCTCCTAGTTATCTTAGGGCTGCTACCCCTCGATTTAGAAGTCAGAAAAAGGGGGGCAAGGTATTGGCTCCGCCAAAGTGATGAAATGAGGGCCAGTCAACTAGCTGGAGGTCGAATAACTGACGAATGGGAACTAGAGGAATGTATATTGAGTGGCAAGACATATGGGACCTAGTACAAACCGGTAGGCGGGTTTATTCGTTTTTTCCATCCGTTACAGAACGCTCATTGTTAAGATTTGTCAAACCACTCAGAGGCCTCATACATTACATCACTGGGCACGGCCCATACGGTGCCTACCTACACAGGTTCGGCCAATCTTTAGATGATAAGTGTAGATGTGGGGCAATAGACACCCCGGAACATTCCCTATGGGAATGCCCTCTAAGTTGGGTAACAAATGTAGAATTACTGTGGCATCTTGGAAATCACACAATAAATGAATTGATAAGGAATAAGCAAAGTTTTAACGTATTAAATAATCTCGCAGATAAACTATCAAATAAACGATATAGAGAGTATAGGAATTAGTAATTACCTAGGTTAAGTCATATATTTATTCTCCTATTATGCTAATTAATTATAATAACATTGTATAAATGAAATATTATAAAATTGTAATACAAGTCCAGCTTATAAAATAGGTGCTGGACTTAGAAAGAATAAAGGAGCCCCCTAGTCTGTGGAAGCACAGGCTAGGGGGCTTTTTTTTTTTTTTCTCCTCTAGGTCATTGAAGAGGTCCGCCAGGTCCTCGACGCGCTCGTCCACTTGGCCCTTCCGCTTGCCCAGCTCCGTCACGTCATCCCTCACGCCCCCCCCAGGGGCCTACTTCGGTAGGTACGGGTTTGGCGCACCCGGTGTCCCGAGCCAACAGTCTCCCTCGTGTGGGCTCCTCTTCGTGGTTGAGGGGGTGGTCAACAGGCCCACCCACGTGTAGGCCGTGCGTGGAGACCCGTGGAGGTTTTTAGATTGTTGTCTAGTTTAGAGTTTAGGATTTAGTGAACGAAATTTTTAGTAGGTTTTGATTGATGTTTTTACGTACGTGTATTTTTAATAGGTTTTGTTACACTTGTATAGTTTTTAGAAACTTTTATATCTGGCTTTTGCCATGACTAGTTTTTTAAAGGGCGCTGATGACCACCGTAGTTGAGCGTCCTTATATATCATCACCCCCCCCCCCCCCATCATTCACGCCGGCCAACTGTTCCTCAAATTTGGCGGCGAGAACCTCATTCGCCACCTTCATTTCCGTGGTCAGTTCGGCCATCTTTGCGGTCATTGTCGTGGCCAAGTTATTGTTTGCCGCTTCTGTTTTTGTTGTTAACTCGTTCATCTTCGCGGCCAAGTTACTTGCCGTCTCCAGCTTCTTTTCCATTTTCTCGGTGATGTCATTTGCCGTCTTCATTTCCATCATCTTCTCCACAATCTTTTCCAATGCCGCGTCCATGGTTGTAAGGTTCGGTGATGCTGTCGTCCCGCTTCCTGACACCAGTGTGACTTTGTGGGTTCGCGAAATGAAAAGTCCAATTGCACCACTCAAAAATGTTCTTTATTTCCACCGACTTACAGTTGAACACTTGCCAATTACACAAAATTACGTAATGCACACAATTACGATTCACCAGTTCGTCCGTTACAGTTCCACTTGCACTCGCAATTACGTAAACTCCTCCGATGCACGTACGCAGTCCGTCCCCTCACTGGGCGCTCCTCACAGCTCGCCAAGAACTGACTCAACTCACTCATACCAGCCCTTTTTATAGGAATATCACTGTTTTCTAGACGTCTCTCGTTTTCAGTGAATCACCGCGAAGGTTCCAGATGGCAGAGGAAGGTGGAAGAGGCGGCCAGCGACAAAATGCGAGGATCTACTTCCCATTAGTCCTGGCCCCGTAGGACCTGAACCCGGGCCTCTTAGGTATATTTACCATAGGACAGCACCTATTGTATAAGCTGCCCCCCCCCCTGCCTGCACACGGCAGACAGGACGGAAGTGGATACGCCACTTACGCGCCGGTCCTTGATGAACCAGCTACCAAATAACCTTGGTAGGGCCACCAGTGTCTAGCTCACCAGCTACTAGCTCTGCAGGCTCTGGCGGCCAGCGACAAGTGAAACTTCCCTAATCATCCCCTCAGTTAGTGACAGATTAATGGGTGGGTGTGGCGCGGCCTCTGGTCCCTTACTCAGCTGCCGTTGGTTGTGCTTTCCGATAATTGGGTGACAGTATGATCAGGTACTAAGCATGCTAACCTCCCTAAATTTTGAAAGCATAACAATGTGAACATGCTTTTTAATTACTAAAAGGTACCACAAACACAAAATCTAATGCTCAGCACAAGCTGAAAATGAATGTTGATTCTTTGAGAGACACAGTTTTCTTTATCAAAACATTAATGCACTACCTCCCAATTTTTCTAAAGCTCTTGTCCAGACAATATTGAACGATGGCTCCCATCATACTAATACACTGTAGAGAATAATGCAACATTTGTCTACATAGATGAAACAATTAGAAAGACAATTACAAAAATGTATGTCAATCTATAGATGTGTTCTGGACTCGTGACCTCTGCGGGATGAGGTGTGGGGGAGAGGGGAACCGTTGTCCAGTTATGCAGCGAGTGAGCAACACAGTAAACATTCAGCAATCACTTGCAGAAAGTCACATAGCCTACTTGCGTAGCAAGATACAGAACTAGTTCAATGCAGTAAGATTTACTAGTCTTCTCACCATGTATGAAGATCTTAAGAAATTTAACGTTGTGCTTTCGGAAGGGCATGAAATTATAAGTAGCATTATAGATAAATGTGATGAAGAAGCTTTGAAAAAACAATATTCATATCCAGTGTCACAAGCTACACAACAGGCTGCCGCTTGTGTAATAAGTAGGCTGCATGTTACCTTCCCAGCATTTCTATCTGTGCACGACTCATATAACATTACGTCACCTTGTCTATATGTGTGTGTCTGTAGTTAACACATTCCTTTCAGAGTTCATAAGGCGCAGAACATAATATAATATAGATATTGTATGACAGATCTATTCACAATACCCTCACTAGCCTCTCTGGATCTAGTAGAGTTTGCATATGCCTATCTAGAAAATCCTGATTATTCACCTGTTCTGCAAGGGGAAGTTGTACACACACTATACAACTGTTGAAGTAAGTTTATAATGGAGCCATGAATTACCTATCACATACTTGAATATGCCAAAATTTGAGACCAAGAAATCATCTCATAAAAGATCATAGTTCTCTAGTTGCAATCCTCTTCTTTCATCACAGTATAATTTGAATAACTAATGGTACACAATTGCTCCTAAACTATACACAATCAAACCATCTCATATCCTAGCCCGAAGTGCATGGTGTAGCAGATATGGAACTTTAGGCTGTATTCAGCTTGAGAAATGTTTTAATCTCGTTTTTTTTTGTTATATTATAGTACTGTCTTTATCAGTTATACACAAAAATTTTGAGCATTTTGAATTTTAAACATGATTTTATTTTTACAATTATATTGCAGTGCTTTTCTTAGTATGAAAAAGCAAAATCAAATAACTGCACTAAAATGATACCTCGTCAACATCCACATGTGCCATCACACCAATTATTTTATGTGGGCTCTCTGCGTCCTTTACCACAGGTACATTTGAATGCAGTTGCCGAGATTCAACTCACGACATTTGGCTTTGAATGGATGGCCAGTCCATTATCGTTTTAACGACCATGGCTATTTAAATAGATTGGGTTGAGACACCTCAGAGAGCAGTATGAAAACTGGTTTCTGAATTACAGCAAGAGCAGCATAAGTAGCAAAATAATTCATGCATTTAAGGGCTAGAACCATTTAGTAAAGTATCTTAGGAGTGTACTATACCTAAGTATCTAGCAGTATCTGGTGTATATATAGATACAATTAGAAAGCAGATGATATATCCAAGCAAAAGAGATACAATTGTATGCATCATTTCATGAGCAGCAATCGGTCATCATAAAAACCTGTTAAGTTAGAGCTTTTGAAGAGTTAACAAAGAATGCTGTCAGTGGTGCATTTGCTAAAATGTGGGCTGGTTCTCTATATTTGGTACACTCGAGTGCTGGCTTCTTCGGTTTGTATACATGGGTCATTCAATAATTAGTGGCAACATATGAATTAAAACATAAAACATTTTTGGAAGTCACATTACTGCAGTGCTTAGAAGTAATCTCCTTCAACATGAACTTGCCTCCTCACATCAGAGCCAATGGATGCCATTCACAGCATCTTGTCCTAATATTCAAACAGAATGTTATACTGCTGCTATAATTGCCTGTCTGGTTCTAAAGCGAGCTCCTCTAAGTGGTAATTTCATTTTCGTAAGAAGGTCAAAATCACATGGGCTCATGTATAGGGAGTATGGAGGATGCTCCAGAATTTCCCAGTGCCATCTGTGAAGTAAATTAACAACAGGTGCAGACGTGTGAGAGCAAGCACCATCATCTAAAACAATGGGATGAGAATTCAGGAGATTTGGACATTTACGACACATGGCCAGTCTACCACAAGCTTCCAATAATTCTGTATGGCATTGTTGAGCATAGATCTCTTGTAATCTGAATTTTAATGAAGCATCTTATGAAATTACTAAACATATTTAGAACACTTTTAAGATAACAGCCTACAATTATACTAAAAATATGTTATTAAATAAAATTGTCTTCAAACTCACAGCTAACAAACATTAGATGTTCTTGATAGTCAACATGAAAAATTTAATGTCATGGCCAGGATTTGAACCATGTATCTCCTGGTTTCTGTCCAGTTGCTCTAACCCATTGAGCTACCATGGCCAACTTGCCATCATAACATTAAATTCTCCATTTGACTCCTATATTTTCCCGATAGTCCACTAGGGGCTCTCTTATTTGAGCTGTAAGTACTTGAGTCACAGGCTTCATCATTTAACTCTTATTATTTTAGTTAATTGATGGAAATTAATCATTTGTTCACACTAGCTAAGATAAGAGTTACCATGAAACATTCACTATTGAATTTTTCATGTTGACTATCAAAGACCTTAGCGTGTATACTGCTAGTGTGAAGAAATGATTAATTTCCATCAATTAACTAAAATAATTCGATACTCTTACTTTTCACTGTTATCACCTTACATGATTTGCTGCTGATAGTGCCAAATGCAAGCAGTGTTGCCACTAATGTTTGAATGACCCATGTATCTGGGATAGGTCAGTGAAATTGGGTCACATTGTGGCTGAGTGGTTAGACCCTCGACTCGCATTAGGCAGTCCGGGTTTGATCTCAGGCGACCACAAAGTGAGATTTGTGGTGGACAACATGGCACCAGGGCAGGTTTTCTCCAGGAGCTACTATTTCCTCCGCCATCTCATTCCACCGGTGATCCATCTTCATCTCACGTATCATCCGTGTCACCACCGGCAGTGCCGTATGTAGTAAAAGCGGGCATTAAACACTACACATTTAATTTCAGTGTTGATCATAGTTACAATAAATCATGGAACAGTCATATATGACCTCTATGGATTTATGAATTTAATGTGGCACTTCTTGCCTCAATATGGGACAGTGTTACTATCTTATCTGTAAGAGGTCAAAGATAAAAATTGAAACAAAAGATAAAAAATGTGTTCCAAACCTTCAGCACTGCATGACCTAAGCACTGACCACTATGCTGTTATTATGAAGTAACTGAAAGCAGTCCTCCTTCATTAAGTAATGAAATATTCTTTTGATTGCAATGTCTACACCTCAACTCTGGAATATCTAAGTAAATTATATTTATCTTTTAAAACAACTAGACACATGTTGCTGTCACACAGATTACAAACTATTGAATATCTAAATAATTTAAAAAAACCATATAGAAAACCATGGGAACAAACAAATTATCTTACATATAAAACTAAACTGAAACCAAATCATCCCAACAAAATTATCTCATACTCTGCAGTACAAGAGGAGGTTATACACTTTCTTTATCTGACCTTTATGACAGTACGCTTCTGCTGTATGGGGACTTGCTTTAACACAAATAAAAAGAATTCAAACTCTACAAAATATATGTTTACGAATCATAACTGATGAACCGTGATACATTCGTAGCACCACTCTCCATTGTGACTTAGTCACATGCTGTATACCGCAAGCCTACACACACCGATCTCTATCTGAACGCTCATAGTTTCCATCATAAGTCTCAACGACTAGGAGTTCTCAATACACCGGCCCACAGAGCTTTGTCTACCTCTGATCCCAGCCATTTAAAACAGGAATTACAGCACCTGAGACTCACTTTCCATCAAAACAGCAACTCCGAATATGACGAAGCCTTGATCACCAAAGCTAAGAAAGGGAAAAGCCTACCGCTACAGCTTGCATCCCGTTTACCGGCAACATATCCAACAGAATCAGCAGAATTCTCGCCAATACAACATCAGGACCATCCACAAGCCACCTCCGAAGATTAAACATCTGTTGAGACCAGTGAAAGACAAACTGCACTTCCAAGTTGTACCGCATTCCCTGTGAATGTGGGGCACCGTATATAGGACAAACCAGAAGGACCATCACTACCAGAATAAACGAACATGAACAGAGCATTCGTTTAATGCAACCTGAGGAGTCTGGGTTGGCAGAACATTGTTTTGATAACGGCCATAGAGCCAACTTTCGGGAGACAACCATCTTGGCAAAATGTAACAGTTCTTGGGAGCGGAGAGTTAAGGAGGCTTTGGTCATTTCCTCCGAGAGGCGCATGCTTAAATCGTGATGCCAAATTTCAGTTCAGCTCCTCTTGGAAACTGGCCTTAAAAATGAAAATCCATTGACTTAAAAAGCACAGATCAATACAGCCTGATAATCAAGTTAAGTAGTAATGTGTTCATAGATGATATATTGAAAAATATAAGCAATAATAATTTCTTGCCGGTAATCAATAATATACAAATCCCTGGATTATTGTTTGCAGATGACTTGGTGATTGGTGCTATTACTATAAATGGGTTAAAAATATCTTTACAAAAAATAGATAAACATTGTGCAGCTTGAGACCTAAATGTGAATAGAGCTAAAACCCAAATTGTTTTTAAAAAAGGTGCTAAACTGAGTAAACATGAGAAGTGGCAGAAAGAGGGAATAGAATATAAAGTAGTACGTGAATGTAATTACTTAGGAATGAAAATTGGTGAAGAAGGGAAATGGGAGAAGCAAAAGAAATGTGAACTGGCAAAATGGAAAGCAGCAATGGTAGCTGTAGGATAATGTTTGTATAAAACACCTGAAATGGAAATGAAATGGTTAGAAAGGGTATATAATTTGGTAGTTGAGGCACGAATGCTATATGGTATTGAGATGTGGGGGCTGGAAAAGGGATGGGAAGTTTTAGATTATGTACACAGGGGGTTCTGCAAGGAAGTTCTAGGGCTGCCAATATCAACTGCAAATGAAGTAGCTCTAATTGAAATGGGGAGAGTTCCAAGAAAAGGGTTGGTTTTAGAAAAGGCACTAAAATATTGGTATAGAGTATTGAATTTAGAGGAGGGGAATATACTGAAACAATGCTTGAAGTATCAAGAACTTTACCAAATAAAGGATGGGTAAGTAATTTACGAAATAATTTGGAAGATAATGGTATGCGTGATATTTGGAGAAAGAGAGAAACTAATTATAAAGGTTTTTGGAAGGAGCTAGAATAAGATTTGAAGACATGGAGATCCAGAAACTGTTTAGTCAATTAGCAGAGAAGAGATCACTTGTTTTCTATATTCCATTGAAAAATACCTGGGGGAAGGAGAGGTATATAGATAGCACTAACAGTGAAGAAAGAAAGGGGTTAGCATGGTTAAGAGCAGGGATATGGAGATTAAGAGGTCAAAGAAATGGATACCCGCAAGATGAGTGCCCATTGTGTCGGGACAAAGAGGATATAGAACATATACTGTTTGATTGTAAGGAAACAGAGATGTGGAGGAAAGAATGTCAAATATAAAAAATGAATAGGAGAATCAGCTTAATCAAGGTTTTAAGCAAAAATTATAAAAAACATATGACAGTTTTTAAGTATGGTAAAAAACAAGTGGATATGGAGTGTAAAAAGAGAGAAGGAATAGTAAGTGACTATTGTGTAATAATACATATTGTAACACGTCTGTAAATATACTTAATGGACTGTCCTGTGTAGCAGTGGCCTGGGCCAAAACAGAGGGCAGTCCAAAAATTGTAAAAGCTTAGTACCTCAATAAATAATATTATTAAGTAGTTATGTTTCTTTGACCCAATTAAATTTCTATACTCATGCCATCTCCTGACCTGACATTTAATTGACTGAAAAGTCTTTTGTTCAGTAATGTGAATTTTGATAGTGTTTTGTCTTTGCTTATATTTGTGTTATATCCAGTGATTCATTTGCGGTTATAACATTTAATAGATATCCTGATGGGAGAGATGCACACTCCTGAAACGTTGATTTCTAATCGTCTTTTCACTGGGCTTGCTTCCCAAGAACAACTTGAGACTACACAACTCATTTCTACAACATACTAATCCACTGTTATGACAGGCACCAACATCCTACACCAAATATAGACAATTGAAGATTGAAAACAAAAGAAAGGCTGCTCTCAATTTTGGTTTATGTGATACAAAAAGTATTTATGACAAATGAATCTCTACTGATGCACTCTATTTGGGCTTTAATACAAAACAATTTAAGAACACCTCTGATGACGGAGCCGTTCACTAATGGCTTACTACCTATTATGACATTAAGAAGGGCTATTGTCTCAGGTACTCATGTGAATATGCTGCCACTATGGCAGAGATATTAGCCCCTGCACTTCCCAATGATATATATTGTCACGGCAACGGGCATAAAAGTTTTGGCGCAAATAGATAACAGACGGATAGTGTTTCACGGTTATAAAGAGCTTGCATAAGCAGTTAAATATAGTGCGATTTAAAGGTCTGATGAAACAAACAAACTGATAAGTGGAAATTTCTGGTGACATCTTGATTGATAGAGATTTTTCGGTTAGCTGATGTAATCAGAATGCTGTTATTGTCATCGACCTTGGTAGCTTGTGGTGTGTATGTGACGTAATGTTGCCACGTGAGAATTGAACAGTGTATTTCTACGGAAATAAAGAACATTTAGAATATCTGCAACTCGGACTTTTAATTCTACGAACCCACAGTCACTATATTTACCTCAAGATGAACTATATAAAATGTCTGTAAAATAAGTTCAAGCATTAATGGGTAGTGATTACTTACAGTATATAGGTTGTTTCGAAACGACACTGAATGAATATAGCCGTTTTGTAGTTTATAACGTAACTAGTCCAAATTTCGATGTCGCAGCTTCAAAATTCTCTTAGGTATAATTTTATGCAGCATTAAATATTACTTTATTTTGTGATTAGGCAGCACAGGAATCACTGGTGTGCAAACCTCAAAAGTTATTGGGACACACTAGCCACAAAAACAAAAGCATTGCTCCTTGCTCTTTATCATTGACCCTACTCTCGCTTTCAGATATTGGGACAAAGGGTAGTTACTTGTGAAAAGGCGACTAATGACTTGCACAGTTTCAAGGTTGCTCATTTTGCTATGATCTTAATTGCACAGTGCTTTCAACCGGTTACTATAAAATCAACAGCTTCCTTTTAAGTTATACTTTATTTAGTATTAAACACAGTGAAATAAAATGCATAAGGCGTTTGGTTTTGATTAACTTTATCTACAATTCTTTGATATTGTTCTCTGTTCTTTTTATCATTTAATGCTTCCAACCTCAATCTCACTAACATGAACTTCCCTCTAAAAGGTTTAAGTTGCATATGTCCACCAGCTTATTTGGCATCATTGACTGTTATAATGGAATGTTGGGACGCGTTAAATAACTAAAGAATAGCTTCTTTATTGCGGTTTCATAAGCCAAAGAGATTCTTAATAGTAGCACGATACCGTGGAGTATGTCGGTATGTTTACAAACAGATACAGCAGGTGGCATGCTGTGTCATCTACCTGCAAATTTCGATAGTGTGAGGCATGCAGCATTGTTCCTGTCACTGCCTCATCCACACTCATTCTGGAGCATCTTATGCGGTTCTATTGGTGGTAAAAACTATCTATGTGTCACATAGAAGCTGAGCAACTATTTCTATATGTTTGTTTGGTGTCGTTTTGAAACACACTGTATATGGGAGTTTCACAGGCTGCATATGTTGATTTCCAAAATGCAAAACATGCACTGATTGATGAAGCAACAGTCCAAGAGTCTCAATAATAGGGTTAATGCTAGGGAATATAGGACAGAACTGGACTATGCTATGGAGGGGATTTGGCACAGAGGTCCAAAGTAGGTCTATTGTACATTTGCCCCAAGTGGGACATATCCAGGAGGAAGGATGAGGTGAGAGGAGACAGAGGGCAGCCGTCCCAAGGAGCCATGACAGGGTAGAGGGCAGGGTCATTCACTTTACCAGTTGGAAACGCCACAGCAAGCTTGTACAACCAGCATCCCACCATACTGTAGTCTGGAAGCGGCCCCACCAGACTGAGGACCATCCTACCAGAGGAGGATGTTCTACCAATCTGCCATACAATGCCAACACCCACCTACACTTCTACCCTGAAAGAGACCATCAGATGAGAGATGTGAAATGATAATGGAGATGAAATGGAGGGACAGGAAATTCAGGGATGTAATTATCCTACCCAGCATTTGCCTGACGACCCCGGACCTTTGAAATGTGGGCCACAGATGAAACCACCTGAGTCATCCTGCTTGGAATGAATATAGGAATGAAGATTGTATCACACTGCCCAAAATTAGTAAAGCACGGGTATTACATATATTTTGTTGTAGTGTTTAATGCCCACTTTTACTACATGCAGCACAGCAGATGGTGACATTCATTATTATTATTACTATTATTATTTTACGTCCTCCAAAGTTAAAGTTGTATCGGATGATGAATGAAATGTGTGAAATGATACTCAAATGAGTCCAGAGTCCATGGAGCTTAGAGTTACACGACATTCATCAGGATAAGGGAAAACCCCAGAAAAACCTTATCCAGGTAACTCATCCTGACCGAGATTCAAACTTGAGACCTCTTGAACATGAGGCAGACGTGATACCATCTACACTACCGAGGAGGACAAATGTTCAACAGAGGTCTACCCGAGAGTCCAAAGACTCCAGCCTCTGCATACCCGGGAGCGACGGATAGCTCCGGGGCTCTTTCCTTGGGGCAATACCTTGAGTCTAAAAAGCTCCCATCTCAAGACGGGTGGAAGTGGATGCACCACTTACGCTCGTCAACCCTGCAGGGAAGACTACTGAATAACCTCAGTGGGGCCGCCTGGTGATCTAGCACACCTACTAGCTCTGCAGGCTAGTACCCGGAACTTCTTAGGCAACCCTTTGCCCCCTCCAGGCAGCTGAAGCCTGGCCGGAGGTACCCGATCTCCCGCGGGTGTTGGGAGCACACTGCCCCTTCGAGTCCAACCCAATCCGAACAACCCCCATTCAGGGAGGGGCTCAAATGTTTGACCCGAGATTCCTCTGGTAACGTCAGATGTACCACGAGTGCTAAGGGTCCGCAGCGCTCGCACCACAGCAGCTGAAGGGGACGGAACCATCCCCTCCCCTACGGAGACCGAGGAAGACAAAAAAAAAATAAAATAAAAAAAAAAAAAAAAATAAAAAAATAAAAAAAAAAAATAAAAAAATAAAAAAAAATAAAAAAATAACCTCTGCACTCTATTACCCCGGCATCTAGAGTCTAAACCGGGGCACATGTGCTTTATTTTATCTTTCTTTTACATTTTGTGATTACATTATTTATCATTTGTTGTTACAGAGAACCTTATATACTAGAAACTTTAAACTTAAACTTATATACTAGAACTACTTTACAATTTTTTGGTTCATTTGTTTATTACAATTTTGCATGAACATTGTGATACTGGTTCTAAAACATTTTGATATGGTTTGGACTTAAACTTAAACAAAACTTATGTTATTATGTACTTAAAGCTAGGATACAAGTTGAATTTATTTACATATATACAGTCACAATTGGTAGTTATGTTCTATTTCTGGTGGTCCAGAAGTACTTCCTCCTGGAGAGCTGTTGGGTCCTCAGGGGCTGTGGTCTTCGGATGGGCACTGCGATGGCTGGTGCTGCTAGTCGGGTTGAGCGCCTGGTTGGTCTGTCTGTTTCCTGCGTTGGATTGGGTCTCGGTCTAGTCCTTGGAATTGTAATGGCTCGGCGTGAGATATCGTCTGTTATTTTGCATAGAATTTTTGTGTCATGTCTGGTTCTGAGGATTGCTGCTACGGTTTTGTCAGTTAGTTTCTGTCTTCCTTCATCTACTATGTCAGTGTATTTGACGCACTTGAAAACAGCGTGCTCGGGAGTGTCTTTGGTGTAGCATATGTCACAGTCTTCGGTTGTGAGTCGGTTTATCTTATGGAGATATGTATTGAAGGGTCCATGTCCCGTGATGAAGTGTAGCAGTCCTTGAGTGGGATTTAGATGTTTCTGTCTAAGTCGTTCGTTTATGTTAGGAAAGAGGTCGTGAGTTCTTTTGCCGCATTTCTCTTGGTCCCAGGCTCTTTGCCATTCCTCAAGTAAGGTGATCTTTATGTCTCTCTTGGTGAGGCATCTTTTTCCAAGGATTTGTTCTACCCTGTCTTGTCTGTCTTTCTTTAGCCAGAATTCTGCTCCCCGTTTCCTCACTAGTAGATCTAGCGGCCATATGCCCGTGGCGACTAACAGGGCCATTGTTGGTGATGTGTTTGCAGCTCCTGTAAACCGAAGGAGAACCTTTCTTTGCGTCCTTCTTAGGGCTCTAATGACAGTTTTTTCCTTTGCTTTGTGGGCCCAGATGCCCGCTCCGTAGCATATGATACTGGCTAGTATGCTTGTATGATAGATTCTGACACTGGTGATGGGAATCCTGAATCTCGTGGTGCCTATGGTCGCTAGTTTCATCATGATTTAGGTGACAATGCTGCTACATGAATTGAATATGGAGCACTGTGGAATGAGATGGCAGTGGAAATAGAAGCACCTGGAGGAAGCCTACGCCGATGTCATTTTGGGATATTACACTGACCACACATCTATATGTGTCAATTCTCAAAAGAGGGAATATTACTACAGCATTAGTTATTAATGAGGTAGAAAATGATCTGGTACTACTTTTTATAACCAATTTAGAAAACATGTTAGGTCAAGTTATTGAACTTGGAGGACTTCTCTGTGGTAGTCCCTTAAGACTTTCACTCCTTTACCAACAAGCTGCTAATACAGAACTCACATCTACTTCCGTTAGTGCCATAATGTAATTTAACAATATTGCCCATTTTCATGACAAAGAGTGTATTCATCAAGGTTCTAAGTCTTTCACGTAAGAGTGTATTGTTATTCATTGTTATGACATTAATGTACATAAAATATGCAAATTGGCAGTGATTTTGTTTAAAGAAATACAAATATTGACATAGTAATAAACACAAACTTGAATATATTTCCATAAGGAGGTTTTACATAATTTACAGAATGGAAATATGGAATAATTAACATAAGCTAAACTGTGTTAGCTAACTCTCTGCTATTTTCAAGACAAATTTATTGATACCTGTTTTGTTATTTTATAGAAATGAAACTTAAATGTTATTTTCTTTTTAATTCCTTTTCTCTTAATGCATTTTGTTACATGATTTTCACACTTTTATCTGTATAACCAAAATTAACATTTACTGTAAGAAACTAAAAACATAAGCTTTAAGATGTGAGGAATATAATGAATGTGCTTCATACATATGCACATAATACTTTACATTAAGGTACACACATAAAGGTTCATTTTCTTCAGTTTCCTTTAACTGTTGAAGTGAAGTTAATTGTAGTGAAGTAAGTTGCAACACTTACTATGACAATACCTCTGTGTGTGGAACCGCCAAGTTAGCTGGTCATAACTGACCTCATCCCTGTACCATATCATCATGTGTCCATGGAGGGCTTAGTTATGAGATAACGCGTGGCTCATTTAACATTTTAGGTCTTATCTCTATGTCATTTTACTTTGTTACATGTCCACAGAAACCTTACTGTTAGGTAACTATACTTTTATTTTTATATGCGATGTGTAGATAGCAGCTTTGAAATATGTCTGCAAATAGCTCAGTGCTAGGTACTATGTGCACACGTTTTCTTGAGCATTTGGGCTCCAAGTCCTCATTTGTAGGTTTCATCTAACTCTGTAAACACATATGACATCTTGAAACATGAAGTCTGCTATATACTCTGACATCTAGTGGCTAATATGCTAAGCTTTCACACATGCACTGTTTCGTTTTGAGCAATTTTGAGGTTAATTATTAGCTAACCAGTTTACAACAAATTTAAGAGCAAAATGTATGTTGAGGATATTATGGCTCTCAAAAGAGGACACACTATTATTCGTCTACCTCGGTATATCTGTGATCTGAATGCAATAGAGCTGGCATGGGCAAAAATAGAGAATGTTTTCGGAGGACGTAACGTTACTGGTGATATGTCAGGCAATATTGGAGAAACGATGGTGTAATAGAAAATGCAATTGATAAAATTACACTGGGCAACAATGAAAATGTTTCAGGCTTAAAAATAGTGAATTTACACGTATTTCCATCTGCTGAATTAAAAAATCACCATAAAAATGATAGATTAGCTCTTGTTTTGAAGATAAAGTGACATTTCATTTTTTAGAGTGAAGATTTTAAATTTGGGAAACTTTTTGGGGGGAGTTGGCACACATGTCAAAATAGTGTAGATGACAACTAAAAGCATTTGGTGACAGTGCTCCTGCAAAAATACCGTAACCTTGGATGTAACATGTCCCTTAAGATCCATTTTCTCCACTCCCACCTAGACTTTTTCCCTCCTAGTTATGGAGCTGTTAGTGATGAACATGGGGAGAGATTCCATCAGGACATTTCTGTTGTGGAACTAAGATATCAGGACCGTTGGAATGAAATAATGCTTGCAGATTACTGTTAGTCTTTGTATAGGGATTCTGCGGAATTCCATCACAAGAGGCAAGCTAAAAGACAACAAAGTCAATAGGCCGCCACATGATTCTCTTCAGACACGACTATCTGCGAAGTATTTTTCCAGCAATTAAGAACTCTTAGCATGTAATTACCAGTTAAAAAAATTCAAATGCACTTTCATTGTTGTTAGCATGTATGTAATTAAAATGTATGCTTTTCTCTCAATCTGTTAAAGTGTAATAATTTCACCTTGTGTATATCATAGAAACTAGAGCTAATAAAAATCTTTCATTGTCAAAATTAGTAGGAATTGCCTCATGAAGTGCTCAAAACATTCAAAAATTAATTTTTTTGTTTTTGCCAGTGTTATCTTCAACATATCAGAGGATACCAGTGTGAAAATGACGCACCATAATTGGAAATCGAAGAATCACAAAGCAAATGAGTAAGTATTTATAGCTATCATATTGGTCTTCTATTTTTATGTGTTTCTTACATAGTAAGTATACAAACATACAGCTTATCGGACCGAGTTCAATTTACAGTTTGTCCACATATCTCACACTTGTGGCAAATATCTTTGCTTATCTAACATGTGATTTTGCTGAATTGTGTTTTTCTAGATTGACCACACTGCAGAAACAAGAGCATGTTAGCTCTCTCTTCTTCCCCCCTGTCCACACTACACCATAAAACCAGCACTCAAGAAAATGTGCATGTGTGGTAAATTGTATCTCTGCTTCCACGCATCTTTTGACATGCCACAGAGACATTTGTGCTAGGCAACTGTACCTGTGCTTTTACATGTGGCAGACAGATGGCATTAGGATGCTATCTCGTCTATTTGCTTTCATTGAGAATTTGTTATTACCATTGTTTTCATTTTTACTATTGTTTTAGAAGTAAGAAACTGCTTTGGGTTATGGAATTAATAATGTAATTGAGTATTTACGTTAACAATTGAGAAAAACCATGAGGAACCTCCAGCCCAAGGGATTGAATCTAGACGACAGATATTGCTGCCTGAGCCATGGAATATGGTTAGAGCTTCACCACACCTCCTCTTCATAATCTCCAACAAGGTCCATGTTATTAGCTCACTCTATACTTTTTAAATATACTCATTTAAAAGTTAAGTTAGTTATACTCATTCTGATTGATACTTCTACTTAAAGTAAATCAGCCTTAACTCAGTTGGGAAGATAGTATTACACTGAATACATAACAGTTGTCTTACTCACAAAAATAACATAAATGGCAAACTTATAATTATTAATCTGATTCCACTTTAACAAAAAATGAGTTCACGAAATTCTTGTCTATATTATACATACTTTTGCAGCCCTCCACATGATCTGTAAACATGTGAAATTCTAAAACCTGGAACACCTCAAATCCAATGCCACAAATGCTACAAAAGTAGTTACAATTCTGAGAATGACCCAATTTGTGACATGCATCTTCATATGGTCCTTTAAAAACAAAAGAGCAAGTTGAACAGCTATATGGATGTGATGAATGTTTTACAGCCATGTGAGACTTCATTTTTTTTCGATTTCTGATTACCTGTCCACAAACGACACATGTCACTCTTGGATCGTAACGTGTGTGCAGATACCAGTGTCTTGTGAATGATTCTTCCGAGTAATGTCTGTCTTTACACATCTGACAAACATACTCTATAAGACCATTTTTATTTTTAAATTCTTTTGCCAGCTTTATTAATACTGTAAAGGTTTTGCTTTGAGAACTTGAACTTGCATCACTAATGTTGGTCACTTCTGATGTCACTTTGGTCTGTGCCTTCTCCTGAAAAAGTAATATACAGAAATTATTAAAAGTTTTATTTTAAATACACTCTGATCATTGATTTAGCAAAAATTTGATTTTTAAAAAAAAAACAATTATCGCCCATTATAAAATCAAAAGAAATGCTGCCAAAATCTTAAAACTGAAATCGTTAGAATTTTCCTTTGTCTAGGTCAGCATAATAATTTTGCAATTTCACAAGATATATAAAATGTTAAATGTTGATGCCTGATTTCACTAACAGATGTTAAGACTTAACACAAGTTTAACGATAGTTAAAACGAAAACTGCATTTCACCAATAAGTGTTAGCTTAACACTCATGTTAAATCTCTTGTTAAACTATTACTTGACGTGTCCTATATCATGTACTATGATCAAAAGGATGAATAAATACTACTACTACTACTAACAAATCAAATTTCTGATGTTAAGTTGTCCTTAACAATTGTAAATAGTCAACATGGCAGACATGAACGCAGCTGTTGATGTCGATTTGCTATATTTAAGACCATGTAAATGTCATTCGTAATAGAGTACAGCCTATGAGGAGAGATTATTTTGAGGAGCTATCAGAAGAAAATTTTCTACAGAGGTATAAACTGTCCAAACAAGTTGCTATGAAGGTTACTGAGGAAGTACAAGAGAGGTTAGAACATGCATGGAAAGGAATATGCCGATCTTGCCTTTGCTTCAAGTATTAATAACTTTGCAATTTTATAATTCACTGAATTATGTGGATAATACACTGTCTACCTCCCGTCTTGAAACATTCAAATCACTCGTCACTTGTTCTTCGCTCTTTGTTTTAAATTTACGTAATACTGAGTTAGAACATGCATTGAAAGGAATATGTCGATCTCGCCTTTGCTTCCAGTATTAAAATTTTGCGATTTTATAATTCACTGAATTATGTGTCCACCTCCCATCTTGAATCGTTCAAGACACTCGTCACTTGTCCTTCACTCATTTTAAATTTACGTAATACTGAAGAAGATGTTTCATGTTTCTAGTAATGACACATGCATTTGAATTAAATTTGTTTCCAATTTTTTTCCATGTGACATCTTTCTCTTTTACATTCACCGCATCCATCCTCCTATTTTCCACGATATCCTTCTACTTCATCACCAATTCAATTAACAATTCTTTCTCCATCCATGAGAAATTTGTTTCACGGCTTTTGTCTACGATTTTGTTTATCCGCCATTTTTTAGCTGTGAGCAGACAAAAATGAAAACAAAAACGCATCGCAGTATGTTCAGAAAATAATACGGCTCATCCATAGCCTTCTATAGCTGTAATATTTAAAAGTTTCTTGGCGTTAACACGTATTTGTTAACATTTTCATAAAACAGGTTGGTAAAATGCAAGAAATTTAACAGCTTTGTTAGTGCTGTTACAATTGTTTCGTTACATTTGTTAATGTCGATTTTAACATCTGTTGGTGAAATCAGACATAAGTGTGGTAAATGTTCAAAACTTTGTTCATGACTTTCTCTGCTCTTGTACAAACTATTCTTACAAACACTTATTCCTCTATGAAGGAATTTTGAGCCTAATAATTAAAACAAAGTGATTTCTAATTGAAAACTGCTTTAATGTTTTTCAAAATATTCTCCTTTATGATCAATACACTTTTGCACCCGTTTGAAACATTTGTCAAAACATTTATTCCAGTCTTCTTGAGACATCTCCAAAACATGGTTTCTTCTGCCGACGAAAATCGATGTCTACGCAATTTATTCTTGATGTTCGGGAACAAAAAGAAGTACTTAGTGCCAAATCACGACTGTATGGCGGATGACCCATCAAACCTTCAAATACTCTATTGTTAAATGAGATGTGTGTGCGCTCGCATTGTCTTGATGAAGAACAATCCTACAGTTAAATCTCGAACAATCCTACAGTTCTTGTTGGTTTTCCTTACTTCACCGAACACTTCCTTCAAACAAATGGTTGTGTACCATTTGGCATTGACCGTTTTATGTACCTCTACAGGCACTGTTGCCACTGTTGCACTGTGGCCAGTTTTGCTGAAAAAGTAGGCGATCATTTGTTTTAAGTGCTTCGAGTGCGGACAACTTTTGTTGAATTTGCTTCATCTTGGAACACCCATACAGTCGACTGCTGTTTACGTTCCGGCTCATACACATAGATCCATTATTTATCACTTGTTACAATCTTATATACGTCTTTTGAAGCAATGCCATTATATTTCTTGAGCATTTTTGTACACCAATCAACATGAGCATCTTTTTGAGATTGCATCAAATTATGTGGGATCCAATGAGAGCAAACCTTTTTCACGGCTAAATAATCATGCAATATTTTATATATGCTGGTGGAACTAATGCCTAGGGTTGCCTCAATCTCAAAATATGTTGCATGAGAATCTTGTATTATTAGTTTTTGAACAGCATCAATGTGTTCTGGCACAACTGATTTTGGACAACCTTCACAAACTTCATCATTGAGCAAACGGCAGCCACAATTTAATTTGTTATACAAGCGTTTCACAGTACCAAAGGATATAGCTTCATCGCCAAATGTGGAAGTTAGTTAAGCGATGCACTCTTGTCTTGATAATCCTCATCAAAAGTCATAATAAATGACTGCAGAAACATTTTCACAAGTTAATTCTATGTTTTTGTTGAGACAGAATTTTCAAATTAATGTAAAGAAAACAAATGGCACTCTATTGACAAAATGTCTGAAGAAGACTAGGGTCAACAACATCAAACTTTCCATTGGTAACGTCAGATGGTACCTGCAACATTCAGGATTGCCAAGGCTCAAAATATAAATAGTGCCCATTGTACTTCATAATGAGATAAACATCTGCAGAAATGATGTTATTGCTAATTGTCTTACAGATACAAGGTGAATATGGAATAGCGCAGGCTTGAAGTGATAGCCAGTGCTTTAAACTTCCAACTCTGAAAAGTATAAGTATTCAAAAGTACAAACAAACAAGGAATATCTCCAAAATTGTTCACCAAAAGAAAGGGGGGGGGGAGGGAGGGAGGGAGGAGACATAAATTGTGGGCCTTAACTAGGTTTACATTTTTTCTACAGCAAGATTTTGTCTATCTCTTACAGTTTATCAGTTATACAAAAGTCATTCAGAATGTAGACGGGGGGGGGGGGGGGGGGGGGCACATCATGACTGCGTGGTTATACTCTTTACTCTCACCAAGGCACACTGGGTTCGATCCCAGCAAAGTGGGATTTGCGGTGGTCAACATGGCGCTGCGTCAGGTCTTCTCTGGAATCTCCAGTTTCTCCCGCTATCTCATTCCACCGGTACTCCATCTTCATCTCATGTAACATCAGTGTCATTTTAGAGAAAGTAAAATTTTTTGTAAAATGCAGCATGTAAAAGGTAGTCTGGAATGGGGGAATGAAGCGTAAAAAAATAAATATCAAATAAAAAAGAGGCGGCAACTTATCTTCCACAGCCATATTTTTAATGATACCAGGTGCATTCAAGTTATAACACCTATTTTTTTAGGACTGAGACCAGGTAGGAACTCCTGTTTTTTTTTTTAAATACACGTGGATTCTTTGTGAATGCGTCACAGAGATGACAGCACCGTACAATTAATAGAACTCTACTGGCAGCGACGAGAGTTAGGATTGTTTTGATACTTAAAACGGCAACATTTTCATTGCAAGAACAGTGTGTGATCTTATCTGAAGCAAAAGGTTAGAAACAGTGATGTATTTAACATTTGAAAGTAATGAGTCGGTAATTCAAACACAAACATCACTTAAATTTGTGTTTGAATTACCGACTCATTACTTTCAAGCGTGTAATCATTCGTTTTCTCCATTTTCGTGGTGTGACACCTATTGAAATTCACCGCCAGTTGAGTGAGGCATGTGGTGATGGTATCATGGATGTGTCTAATGTGCGTTCCTGGGTGCAACAATTCAATGAAGGCAGAACATCGTGTGACAACAAACCAATACAGACATGGCCTCGCACCAGCCCATCTGACGACATGATCCAGTGAGTGGAGAACGTTGTTTTGGAGGATCGCCTATTGAGCGTTGCAGACATCACCTCCAAAATTGACATTTCCGTGGGATCTGTACATAATCCTGCATAAAGATCTGAAAAGTGTCTTCCAGGTGGGTGCCACGAATGCTGACAGATGATCACTAGGCTGTGCGCATGGCAAATTGTCAGGCAATGTTGACACATGATGACGGCATGAATGGAACTTCGATTACATGCCGTTTTTGCAATGAAAATTTCTGCATTTTAAGTATCAAAAACAGTGCTAACTCTTATCACTGCCACTAGAGTTCTATGTACTGTACAGTACTGCCATCTCTGTCACACATTCACAAAGAGTCCACATGTGTATTAAAAAAAAAGTTCCTATCTGGTCCCAGTCCTGAAAAAAAAAAAGGAGTTGTTACAATATTATTTGAAGCAAAAGGTTAGAAGCAGTGATATATTTAACATTTGAAAGTAATGAGTTGGTGATTCAAACACAAACATCAGTTAAATTAATCTCAGAAACTATTTGTAGTTGGTTTATTAATACTCGTCACTTACTTGTTTATATTTATGAGAGACTAGTTTCAAAGGCATTCGCCTCCATTTTCAATCTCTTTCCAACTGGCATCTGTTGTTGTCTGTTCTCTTTCTCTCTCTCTCTCTCTGGTGGTGGAACTATGAACTTCTTTGTCAAATTATCTACTGGTGGGATTTCAAAGTTCATTACGCAATCCTTATTTTTCCATATGAATATGTTCTCCCATGTTGTCAATTTATTTTGGTTTATCACTCCTTTTAATAATTTTGGATTTGGATCAATGTCATGGTTTTCATTCCAAAAGTGAAATGCTACTGCTGACTTATCTTCTTGTTTCAATCTGATGTTTCGAAAGTGCTCTTTGACTCTGGTTTTTAGATTTCTTTTAGTTTGACCTATGTAGCATTTTTCACAAGATAAGATAAAACCAGAAGAAAAGTCAGGCATTTACAAGATTAAGTGTAAAGACTGTGAAAAAATTTACGTAGGGAGGACAAAAAGAAACATAGGCACTAGAAAGAAAGAACACTTCAGGCACTTAAGATACAAACATATTGATAAGTCCGCAATAGTAGCTCATTTCTGGTCTGAAAATCATGAAATAGAAGATAGCACCCAATTCTAAAATACGTACAAAAACATAGTGAACTCGTCATAAGGGAGAGAATATACATAGAAAAACATAAAAACCAACTAATGAACTTTTAAATCCCGCCAGAAGAGAATCCCACATTTAAGTTCATCACTAAATCAACAGATGGCAACAGCAAGTCCAGAATTACCCACACCACTGGATCAAGCTTTAGTCGCATAAGAGCCAAAGATGCAAACGATGATTTGCGAAACATGTCCTCAAAATAGGTACGAAAGTGAAGCAGATGTGTAATATTTAAGTTTGAATTTATGAGTCACTTGTTTACACTCAGTCTTCACTTACTTGTTGTTGTATAATTGAAACGTTTTCAAGATCATTCGATCTCATCCTCAGCTGTTTGGTGACTAAATGAACCTCCCTCTTCTTCCACTACTTCGGAGCTCCAATCACTCTGCCATCTGGTGTTAGGGGCACTAAGTTTTAATACTTCATTTAATGTATTAAAACTTAGTGCCCCTAACACCAGATGGCAGAGTGATCCGAGCTCCGAAGTAGTGGAAGAAGAGGGAGGTTCATTTAGTCACCAAACAGCTGAGGATGAGATCGAATGATCTTGAAAACGTTTCAATTATACAACAAGTAAGTGAAGATTGAGTGTAAACAAGTGACTCATAAATTCAAACTTAAATATGAAGAATACTTCACTGTTAATAATGCTTCTGCTTTTAATATTTAAGATGTGTAATATATACGACTCATCTATAAATTAATACATATCACTTAAATTATCCTTACTTGTATTTTTTAAACTGAATTTATTTATTGGGGCTAGGCTGATGTACTTATTGAATATCTTGAATTTATGATGTACTCTGGGATGATATGTGAATTTCCTCAACTGTGTCTTGGTTTTTGATCTGTTAATTTTGTGGTATCCAATATGTGTTTCTGTTTCTTGAATTTCCAAATTTTCTTTTCTATTAATTGTTTACTGTATCCATTAATTGAAGTATGTTAATCATGTGGTTATACTCTTCGTTGTATTCAATCTGTTTCAATGGGATGTTGACTAGTCTATGTGCTAAGCTGTCCAAAACTGTACGTTTGTGGGGTGTAGGGTTGTAGCTATCATTCTTGATGTAATTATCTGTTTGTTTTGGCTTCCTGTAGGTGCCAAAAGATATGTTATTTAATTCATGGATTATCTTCAGATCTAAGAGAGGTAAGTAGCCATCTTTTTCTATCTCTATTGTGAACTTTATTGCTCTATTCTGTATCTTCAATAGTTTTAAGGAATCTTGTATGAATTTGTGTGGAACAATGGCAAAAATATCATCAATATATCTATCCCAGTATTTGAAGAACAGTCAGGTACATGAACATAACACCAGAACCAATATGAATTACTATATAGTGTAATTAAAACTGTCTCTCAAAAGGATGTACATATACTAGGAATTAAGCTTTACAATAAACTGCCATCTGATATTAAATCAATAGCTAGCATCTCAAAACAGCAGTTTAAATGGAAGTTAAAGGCTTTCCTCATAAATAAATGTTCATATAACTTGAATGAATTATGACATTGCAGCTTTAATTATCCTTGAAAGTGATAAATTCATTAAGCTGATTAAGGGATCATGTGCTGTAATTGACTATGTAAATTAGTTTCTGTAAATTAGATTCTGTTGTAGAATTGATTATCTACAATTAGTATTAATGATGAAAAATTGACTATATCAGAAACAACAATCTATTAATATTTATTTGCTTTTTCTACTTTAGACTTTTGTTGGATCCTGTATCTGTTACAGTTTTTTAGTCTTATGTAACTTTTTATATTTATCTTTGTATCTTGAACTGACGTATCCTATAACATATGTATTATGTTCCAAAGGATGAAAAATAAATACAATACAAAGATGTATGGGAAGGATGATGTGATTGTTTCAAAGTAGCTCATAAAGAGGTTGGCTAGGAAAGGTGGAAGTGGATTGCCAATTGTTAGACCTGAGGTCTGTTGACAGAATTTACCGTTGAATGTAAAGAAATTCTGATGTATGCATAAATGGGTAAGTTTTGTGAGATCTTCTGTTTCTTCTGCTGAAATGTTAGTCTGTATGAGCCAATTCTTGAGGAGTAGCATGACTTCATCTGTTGGAATACAGGGAAAAAGAGAGGTGATATCAAATGATACTAGTTTGTCTTCTGTGTCCAAATGCAAATTTGAGATCCTGTCTACTAATTCTAATTAATGGCTAGGCTGTGGAACTGTGGCAGTGATGAAAATGTATGTGCTAGATGTTTGGCTAACTTGTAGGTAGGTGCATCTATGTTGTTGATTATGGGCCTCATTTCATCTCCTGGTTTATGAATTTTTGGCAATGCATAAAGTCTTGGTAATACTGGGTGGTCTGGTTTGACTTTAGATTTCTGTATATCAGATAATATCCGGACTTCTTTTAAGGTTCTCTCGAATTCTCTCATACAGAGTTTTAGTGGGTCACTTTCCAATTTTGTGAATTCATTACTTTGTTACATGTTTTCTACTCTAGAGATGTAATCTGCTCTATTTAGGATTACTATTTGGTTGCCTTTGTCCGCTTTTGTGTATATTACCGGTTTTGATTTGAGGGCCTTGATTACTTGTTTGGAAGGGAAATTATTTCTAATGTCTTTCTGTATTTTCAGTATGGCTATATCACATTTTTTACGTACAGCAACTTTTTCTTGTTGTTTTAGGTTACAGGAAGCTATTTCTATGCCTGCTATTAAATCATCAGTGTTGTTGGAATAACCTACACATGTTTTTAGGCCTTTATTATTAAGAAACAAATGTTCTCTTTCGTTGAATGTTTCCGAAGATAGATTTGTTACGTGAGAAGCGCTAGAAATTTCCGGTAATTTTAGGTTATGTGTGTTTGTCTTTATGGATTTATTTCTTAAGTTTTGTAATTTCTGTTTTTATCAAAAAGTTTTTGTTTTCATTTTCTTATTAAGGATTTCTAGGAAGTTTGTTTTCATATTGTACCAGAGGATATATCCAAGATTTTTCATTAGTTTTAGATTTAGAGCGTATGCTTCTAGGTCAAGTGATTCCAATTTAACATAGTGCTTATGCTTTTCCAGCTGAATGACTTTTGTTGGTTGCAAGTTGAGCTTTACTATCGTTTTTGAATTTTACTATCCTTCTCACAAATTTTGGTGTGACTTTATGGTATAAACATAAATCTAAATACTGTATGTCGGCACATGTGTTTTTTCTTTTTAGTTCCAATTTCAGGTAAATTTTTATATCACTCCTAGCCCCTTTAAAATTTGAATTAAAAGCAATTATTTCTGGTCTTACCTTCATGTCCGCCATTTTTTTGTTTGAAATTCCAAGTGGTGAACCGGATTGGAAAACGTACCTTTTGATTGACTTGTTGGCCAGATTAATATTATTTGAAGCAAAAGGTTAGAAACAGTGATGTATTTAACATTTGAAAGTAATGAGTAGGTAATTCAAACACAAGTGATGTTTGTGTTTGAATTATCGACTCATTACTTTCAAAGAGTTGTTATAAATTGACTGCACCTCGCAATAGTGTCACTATTTGATTTACATTGTGTCGTGACATCAGGGACATCACAGTGAGTATTTAAGAAGGGGAAAACAGTCCCTCACCCTCTTTATGTGAATGTAAGCCTCACATGACACCAGCTCCTCCAGAGACCACAAGATATGAGATATAGCTTCATTTTGTAAATGAATGAAGATATGAGATAGGGCTTCATTTTGTAAATGAATGTGTAAGTAAATTAATTTACATCATGGTATAAATTCTGTTTTGGTTTAACCTTCCCTTTTCTGGAAAATATCTGATTTCTTTTCCTCTCACAAGCAAGTAACTTCTGAATATGCCCTGCATGTCTGTCCTCATGGATGCCAAAGTAGCAATTTCCTAATCCATTGGCACTCTGTAGCAAGTCATAACAACAGTTTATAGAAGAGAGAATAGAGGAAGTCAGGCAAATGCAACACTTCAGATATATTAATTTATAGATGAGTCGTATTTATTACACATCTGCTTCACTTACGTACCTATTTTGAGGACATGTTTCGCAAATCATCGTTTGCATCTTCAACTCCTATGCGACTAAAGCTTGATCCAGTGGTGTGGGTAATTCTGGAGTTGCTGCTGCCATCTGTTAATTTAGTGATGAACTTAAATGTGGGATTCTCTTCTGGCAGGATTTCAAAGTTCATTAGTTGGTTTTTATGTTTTTCTATGTATATTCTCTCCCATATGACGAGTTCACTATGTTTTTGTACGTATTTTAGTAATTGGGTGCTATCTTCAATTTCATGATTTTCAAACCAGAAATGAGCTGCTATTGCGGACGTATCAATATTTTTGTATCTTAAGTGCCTGAAGTGTTCTTTCTTTCTAGTGCCTATGTTTATTTTTGTCCTCCCTATGTAAATTTTTTCACAGTCTTTACACTTAATCTTGTAAATGCCTGACTTTTCCTCTGGTTTTATCTTATCAGTATTATTACTGTGAAGTAGGTTTTTAATGTTGTAATTGTTTTTTGGTGCCAACGTTATATTGTATTTCTTGAATATTTTTTGGAACTTTTTTGTGGCCCAGGGGTGGTAAGTAAATTTAGCAAATCTAATTTCTTGTTTTATTGGTGTGAGAGCTGTGATCTGTTTTAATCTCTTTTGAAATTTGAATGATTTTAGTTTTTTATCTACAAGTTTTTTTTTCCATATCCATTTTTAATTGCAGTTTTTAAGATTTGATGGTATTCGTTTTGATATTCTTGCTGGCTGAGGGGTAGATTTACTAATCTGTGTGTGAGACTGTTGATGGTGGCATGTTGGTGTAGAATTGGGTTGAAACTATTTGCTTTGATGTAATTATTTGTGTGTGTTGCTTTTCTATGGATACCAAATTCCAGTTTTTCATTGCTTTTTGTGATTTTAAGGTCCAAAAAAGGTGGGGTACAGTCTTCTTCAGTTTCTACTGTGAATTGTATACTGTGTTCTTGCAGGTTGAGTAGTTTCAAAGCATCATCTATTATTTGTTTGTAGGGCACTATTGCAAAGATGTCGCCTATGTATCTGTACCATGTTTTAAAAATATGAGGACAGGTTTTAGTTATATGTGTTTCGATAAAGCTCATGTATAAATTGGCCAAAAATGGTGATAGCGGGCTTCCCATAGCTAGTCCTGAAATTTGTTTATAATATTTTCCATCAAAAACAAAATAATTTTGATGTACACTAGTTTCAGTCATTGCTAAATATTCTTCTATTGCATTGGCATCTAGGTTAATAGAAGTTAGCCATTTCTTCAGTTGAATCAAAAGTTTGTCTAAAGGAATGCTAAGGAAGAGGGAGCGGACATCAAAGGATACTAAAGTGTCATGAGGGTTTAGTTTAAGATTTTGAATTTTTTCTACCAGGTCTAAAGAGTTTTTTATGCTCAGAGTATGGAATTGTGGAAAGGACTGAAATTTTTTGGACAGCCATTTTGCCAGAGGAAAAGTCAGGCATTTACAAGATTAAGTGTAAAGACTGTGAAAAAACAAAAATAAACATAAGCACTAGAAAGAAAGAACACTTCAGGCACTTAATATACAAAAATATTGATAAGTCCGCAATAGCAGCTCATTTCTGGTCTGAAAATCATGAAATTGAAGATAGCACCCAATTACTAAAATATGTACAAAAACATAGTGAACTCGTCATATGGGAGATAATATACATAGAAAAACATAAAAACCAACTAATGAACTTTGAAATTCAGCCAGAAGAGAATCCCACATTTAAGTTCATCACTAAATCAACAGATGGCAGCACCAACTCCAGAATTATCCACGCCACTGGATCAAGCTTTAGTCGCATAGGAGCCGAAGATGCAAACGATGATTTGCAAAACATGTCCTCAAAATAGGTACGTAAGTGAAGCAGATGTGTAATAAATACGACTCATCTATAAATTAATAATTATTTCACTTCACTGTGGTGTTCCAATACAATTAATTCTCGATATACTTCAGATATAGTTTTTTGTCCAAATTCAGCATACAGACTTCCCATATTGTGTTCATGATGAGGTTCAACCAAGAAAATGGAAATTGTCTGCAGACAAGATGAAATGAAGGAGTTTTAATGGCACACAAAATGTCATACATTGCAAATTGTTGATATAACTTTTAATAACCAAAGCATGTCAATATTATCTTTTTTATATTAATCATCAGAATGTGTATGCTCAGTGAGCATGTAAGTACATGTTCAGTATGTCCACCTTGTTGACGTACGACCTCTTCGAAACAAACTGTGACTTTTCCAACCACTCTACAACACATGTCTTCTGTTATTCCCTGGAAAAAGGTTGTGATAGCCGCTCGCAGTTGCATTAGTGTCTCTCATTCAAAAATCCCCATAAGAAATAATCACAGGGATTAATATCTGGGCTGTGTGGCGGCCATATTGAACTGCCCTGAAAATGTTCAGGATATCGATGGGACATCACACAGAGCCTGAAATGTTGGTGCAGGAAATCCAGAATAACGTTTTCTGTATGTGGACAAGCTCCATCTTGCATAAATCGAGTTTCCATTGGTCATGCTGTTGCATAAAGCTGCAGAAAAAAATTGTTGTGCAACATGTCCAAGTAGCACACAGTGTTAACTGTGCCATTGAAAAAGATTGGCCCAATGATTCCATAGCTGGAAATGGCACCCCATACACTAACGTTTTCTCTGTAATTTTCAATCTCGTGTACTACACCAGGAGGTTCTCGTGCCCAACCATTCAAATGAATGTAAACCTCATCGAATACTATGTGTTATGAATCACGGCATCATCATTTGCAAGATCTGAAGTCGCAAACTGTAATCGCTGTACCTTGTCATGTTCCATCAGTTTGTGCAACACTGTCATTTTTTTGGGAATAATTTCATGTCAGCAGGAAGTATTCTTTGAAGTGAACGATGTGAGAATGCCATTTGAGCCAAAGCTCGTCTCGTGAATTTCCTGGGACTTCGTGTCAAAGACTGTCTCACAGCCTCGATATACTCTGGAGTATGGACTGTGTTGATATGAGGTCACTTTTGGTCTAAAATATGGCCGTCAGTTTCAAATTGTCAGGTTAGTCTATACACTATCTGTCTGCAGGGGGGCCCCATCTCATATGAAAATGAACACGAAAATGTCGTTGCATCTCTGCTACACTCTTTGTTTCAGTGTAAAACAACACATTTTCACTTTTTGTTCTAGCGTCAACTGGCCTTTGTCCACCATTTTACTAAACTGAAGCGGTGGAATCATGCATGTACAATATTGACAATATTGAACCATGCACGAACTACAGCTAATTGTCACATCATTCCAGCATTGCCAACCTGCAATCAACATATTACACAATTTCAATGTATGACGTTTCGTGCGCCAATCTGTAGAAGTTTGTTGCTACATGTCTTACTACAGAGTGGCACATGACATTCTCTATGTTAGTCGTTGGCACCAGTACTTGTCATTCCTAATCAACAAGATAGTTATTAAAATGTGCACTAACCTTGAAGCTGTACAAAATGATGCCCCTCTGCTACAACACAATCCTCGCATCTCTGAAGGAAACTGGCATTAGCCCATTGAAGTTCAGGTTCTGTAATTCTCCTGATTTCTCGTACAATACTGTCTTTTAACTCGCTCATTGTATGTAGATGTTCTTTGTATATTCTCATTTTTAGTTTTTTCCATAAATAAAAGTTGCAGGTTGACAAATCAGGGGATTTTGAGGGCCACAGTCCTCTACTGATAACCCTGTCCTTGAACATTTCCTTTACCAAATTCAGTGTTTTCTCATCTATATGAGCAGTTGTTGAATCCTGCTGGAAATATGCACTCTGACGCTCAATATCAGTTAACTGTTCAAAAAATGGGTTCAGTATTTGTGTTCTGTATGTTTCACTGTTGATTGCATTGTCAAAAAATATAGGACCTATAATCCTATGTGCAGTTATGGCACACCAAACACCAACTTTCTCATCATTTGAAGAAATATCATCAATAACACAAGAACTCTCACTACTCCAGTATTTATTGTATTCTGTTACAACTTGGTCATGTAAGTGAAACCATGTTTCATCAGTGAAAATAATACATTTAGGATTTATAATGCCATCTTCAACACTTTGTAAAACCCACTTACAAAATTTTAGACGACTCATATTATTTCTAGATTGATGTGTTACTATCACTCTGTAAGGCTTAAACTGAAACATTTTAAGGGCTCTAAGTGCTGTGGTTCTCGAAACACCTGTTTCTCGTGAGAGCTGGCGGAGAGATTTCTGAGGAGAATGCTCCGAACTTTCTCCTATCTCATCATGCTTTTCCTCAGTTGGTACATGTGACTTTTTCTTTGCACGTCTATTCATAACTGATCCTGTTTCTTTAAATTTGTTTACAAGGCTTAAAATTGTGGTCTTTTGTGGAATACAAACGCCAAGAAATTTCTTTGCAAAATGCAGTTGTACTTTGAGATAATTGCCTTTTCGTAAGAAACATTCAACAATATATATCCTTTGTTGCAATGAAAACTTCTGTGGTACCATATTTAGACCCAACTAGAATACACAGTTAACAGAATTTATAGACTACTGACAGCAGTGATCATTTGCTGTGACCTTGATAATGGAAAATAAAGACTAATTGCAGCGGACTCCGTTAGCTAGGAACGACAAGAGCTGATGCCAGATGTACTTGTTACCGACTGGTGAGCATGTCATGGATCCCTCTGAAGAGTAGTTGCAAACAAAACTTACTGTTTTAACTTACAATAGCTTTTTCTTTATCAACTGGAAGCTTCTTTTTCAAATTTTTGTGTTTAAGTATTGGATTCTTCTTCACCAACTTTTTTTCTTTTCCTTCCTGCTGCTTAAGTTGTTTCTTTTGTTTTTTTGACTTATCTTGTTCTGCTGTGAGGGGTGGATTTTTTCTCACTGAACGTTTCCCCAGTAGATCTGGTTTTTGCTTCCTTGGTAAAGGCATTCCAACAAAACACACCACTTAGCATGTGTGTAATTTATAAACCTGCAATTAAGAAAAGAAACAAATAATTTTATTATAAATCATAGAAACAAACATATGCTTTACCAATATTACACAAATATAAATATTTATTAATGAATCTCCCCTTATATTAAGAAGTTGATGTTAATACTTCTTTCTAAGATCGATTTCGAAGGTAAATTGCATTCATCTTCAGCTTATTATAAACAAACTTCATAAATCTTGGTTACCATGCTTTTTCTTTTGTTATGTTTTCAGCATTACCAACATCTGAAGACGAAACAAACCTAAAAACAGAATCAATTGCCAGTATGTTAAAATTCATTACGCGATGTATATTTTTTAAAATAAATATTTTTTTCCCACACTATTAAATCTATAGGACCATTTAATTGTTTTAATAATTTAACTTCGGGATTTATTTCATGGTTAAATGACCAAACATGATCTGCTACGGCCGATTTATCAATTTGTTTATATTTAATGTTACGAAAATGTTTTCTTTCTGGTTTCCAAACAACATTTCGTCTTTCCAATAAAAACCTGATCACAATCTAAACAATTAAATTGATAAATACCAGACTTCTTATTATTAGGAATTTTATCTTTTTTAGAAAATTGTAATACATTTTTAACACTATATTTATTTTGAGGAACTAAAGTTTTACCAATAATTTATATCATATTTATATCATGTATGATCAGGTTTATATTGGAAAGACGAAACATAGTTTGGAAACCAGAAAGAAAGAACATTTTCGTAACATTAAATATAAACAAACCGATAAATCGGCCGTAGCAGATCATTTTTGGTCATTTAACCATAAATAAACCCAGAAGTTAAATTATTAAAACAAATGGTCCCATAGATTTAATAGTGTGGGAAAAAATATATTTTAAAAAATAAACATCGCGTAATGAATTTTGAAATACCAGCAGTTGATTCTGCTTTTAGGTTTGTTTCCTCTTCAGATGTTGGTAATGCTGAAAACATAACATAACAAAAGAAAAAAACATGGTAACCGAGATTTCCTTAACAGTGGAGTTTGTTTATAATAAACTGAAGACGAATGAGATTTGCCTTTCAAATCGATCTTAGAAAGAAGAAAGAAGTATTAACATCAACCTCCTAAGATAAGTGGAGATTCATTAACAAATATTTATATTTGTGTAATATTTATTACTTCACTGTAACTAGCTTCATTTTCTATGTAATGCTTTACCAAGTTCACAGAGTGTCAGGAAATAATCTGAGTTTATATTTCAGAAATAATTACATTTGTATCCTGATTTTATAGACAAAATAGAAAACTTTTCTTACAGACATTAGCTTCTACTTAATCTTGCCATAAATACTGTTACAAAGTTTTTACACATACTGTACCTCTGGTTTGGCATGTAAACAACTGCATGTGTGCACACCTTAACCGTGAACCATTGTTAGCTTGTCTTTGAAAGAAAAAGTATTTAGCTCCAGTTTTCACCTGGAATGGGGTGATTATCAAAATTGTGTAGCTATCATTGCATTGCATGAAGTTGGAAAATCTGCAAGTGACATTTTCAAGATGCTACAAAAGCTGAAAATCAGCCATATATTTGTGTACAGCACCATTGAGCGATTCACTGCAACTGGGACTGTAAACGATTGGCCGAGAGAGGGTTGACCATGCACTGTCAGGACTCTAGCAGCACAAAAAGCAGTGGCAGCTCGTGGGGCCTGATGGGCTGACACCTCTCATGCTCCGCCATCTTCCCTTCAATACGGTTCTCTTCTTAACCAAGGTTTTCAATATGTGCCTTACCCTTGGGTACTTTCCACAAGAGTGGAGGGAGGCATATATGTGAGTGATATGCATATTGAAACCTGGGAAGAATCCAGTACACCCTTCCAGCGACCGATCCATCAGCCTCCTTTCCACCCTCTTGAAAGTTCTCGAGAGGGTGATTCTCACCCGATTGTCCAGCAGTTGCTGCATGTGGTGGAGACTTGCTGCCCTGGGCTTCCAGGAAGGCGCCTTCACGGCTGCGGTTTCATTGGATGTCAAGAAGGCCTTCTCTACGACATGGCATGCCGCGCTCCTTAACAAACTGATCCAACTGGGGCTCCCAACACAGATGATCAACATCCTACACAGCTTCTTGTGACAACGCACCTTTAAAGTCACAGTCGCAGAGAAAACATCTATACTAAGACCACTGAGAGGCGGAGTCCCCGAAGGAAGGTGCTGTACTATCTCTCACCCTATTCAACGTCTTTATGGCAGATTTCCCCACAGAGCCACGAGTCAAAATGGCACAATACGCTGATGACGTGCTTCTGTTCTGCAAAGACAAACACATCGTCAGAGCCTTCAACCCATTACAGAGATACCTCTGTCTCACACAACAGTGGTGTTGGCATTGGCAGATGTCTGTAAATCCGGACAAAAGCCAGGCCATACTTTTCACAAAGCGCTACATCCCTGCAGATTGCCCCAACTTCAGCTTCCGAGGTCGAAGGATAGAGTGGACTAACTCTGTCCGGTACCTTGGAGTGACATTGGACAGAGGTCTAACTTTTCGCCAGCACATCAGGGACCTAGCGACAAGGGTACAGGGAGCAATTGCTTCCCTATACCCAATGCTGGGGTTGAGCTCGATGCTGGTTGGCCTGAAGTTATACTTCTTCCAAGCGCTGGTAATTCCTGTGATGCTGTATGCCTGCGAGATCTGGGGCATGGCCGCAGATAGCTGGTTGGCATGGATCCAACATGCACAGAATAGAGGACTACAGTCTATATATTCTGTGGGTCCTTACTTTACTACCAGGTTGCTTCACGAAGCCTCGGGTCTTCCATACATGGAGGATGAAATTAGGCATCGGGCATCAAAATTATATGCAACTTCACCCACACATAGAAGCGCCCTCATTAGATCATTGGGAGATTATGACCCCACTAGATGCCATTCTAGACTGCACCGGGTACCCCGCATGGCTTGCGGGCACCTGAGATAACCCAGGAGCTAATCCTAACAGCAGCTAAAGCTGAGCTCCACTCTTTTAAGCTGTTTGGCTTCAAAATTTTTTCTCAACTTAAAATTAAAACACCAGGGTGCAAAGGTATTGCATCCTTTCCTTCAACCCGAAGGTACAAAATTGTAACCTCATCAGCATCTCCAATCTCAAAACCCACATCACATCCTACAAAATCTCGAAATGAAATACATTACCTGCGGTAAAACCTTCAAAGGGTGGGCACGCAGCAAAAGCCTTCTGCCCTTGTACAGCCAGCCAGCACTTTGGTCCAGTTCAGAGAAATCCTGTGCAGAAGCAGGCTATCTTGTCCCGTGAAATGAACATTTCAAAAAGGACAATGTCTAGGCTTCTGTCAGAAGACCTTGAACTAAGGGCTTATCGCCGACGTAAAGGACTTTATCTTGACACATTCTAAAGAAGATGAGTGTGCTTAAATGTCGACGTCTCCTACAGTGTTACATTCAAAATCGTCATCGGAACATCCTCTTCACCAATGAAAAAGTTTTCACTATTGAGGAGTCTTTCAATGTGCAAAACGAAAGGGTTTATGCATCATCTCGTGAAGCCACTAATAAGATTCCTACAGTTCAGAGGGCTCATCATTTCTCCTCAATGATGTTGTGGTGGGGGGTGAGTTATTTTGGTACCACCCAGCTACATTTTTGCAAAATGGGTGTTAAAACCAGCGCCAGGGTGTATGAAAGCACTGTTTTAGAACTTATTGTCAAGAACTTGAGTGACACATTGTTTCAAAACCAACCATTGACTTTCCAGCATGATTCTGCCCACAAGGCCATGTCAACGCAAGCATGGCTTCAGCGTCATGTCCCGGACTTCATTTCACCTTAAGATTGGTCCAGTAGGAGTCCGGACCTGAATCAATTAGACTACCGATTGTGGTCTCTGCTTGAGGGCATCGTCTGCAAGAGGCGACACCCCACCATTGGAAGTTTAAAGCATTCCCTGTTGTCAGCAGTGGCAGATTTCCCCCTGGATGTTGTCCATTCCGCCATAGATGTTTGGCCACAAAGACTCAGAGCCTGTATCCATGCAAAAGGTGGCCATTTCAAAAAGTGATTGGTGCTGTGTGTAATAAATGCCCTGTAAGTACAACATACTAAAAGTCAATTAAAATATTTTCCATTTTCACTTTTTAAGTTGTAACAGGATTTATGGCTACACTAGGTATATGTGCCTTTTTCCTTTTCTGTGTTGCAATTTATAACATTATGTGTCATTGTTATTTTTCTTGCAACCTAAATGCATTGTAGGAGGTACAATGTACAGGATAAGGTCCAGAGGTCTTGGGATTGGTTGAAATGCAATCAGTTACAAGAATGCAGCTCATTTTTTAATAGATCAAGCATAAATCCACCAACTTGTAACAGCATCCTACTCTGCCACAGGCAATTAAAAGACACAGGCTGCTGCTTCTACATAAAATCAAGAGAAATCTATTTAGGGGGCATCAAGGCATAAATCCACTATCCATGAATCATACACATTTATGTAGTTACTTCTTCGGACAACAACCACAAGGATGATCCAAGGCAGACAGTTTGGGGGGGAAGGCAAACTTGGAATGGATGAACAATGTTACGTACTTTATCTTTAACCCATTAAACCCTGCAGTCTTATTTAGAGTCAAACTTCAATTAGAAATAAATTGCCGCGTCACATATTAGAAAGAAGAGTATTAGTATAAACTAAAGCATACAACCTTGAACCGGAGAACAAGCTTACGTAGCTATACATACAATACTGCCATTCACATGCATACAAAACAATGACTCAAATTTAGGTGCATTCGGCGCAAAGAATGGTGTTTGCTACCATGAAACAAATAAAATTTCAATGATTTATTAATACTATATGTGCAAGATTTCTTGATCACTGGATTTATGGTGTAGTGCGGGTAGAGAAGAAGAAGACAGAGCTAACACGCTTTCATTTCTCCAGTGTGGTCAACCTAGAAATACACAATTCAGCCAAATTGCGGTAAGATAAGCAGAGATATGCACTGAAGGTATGAAATGTGTCAACAAACAATTGAACTCCATCCGATATGCTGTATGCTCATACATTTACTGTTATGAAACACATAAAAGTAGAAAACAAATATGACAGCTATAAAAACTCACTCGCTTTGTGATTCTTCAATTTCCAAGTCTACTGTGTCACTTTCATCACTGGAATCCTCTAATGTGTTAATAATTTCATTAACTGCATTTTCTATTACACCATCGTTTCTCCAGTATTGCATTTCCAGCTCTTCTTATTGTATCCTTCCCAATCCGCTGCTTCTATAGCAAGTTTCCGCAGATTTGTGGCTCTGGATAACATTGTGTACTTTGTGAACATTCTTTATTTTTACCCATGCCAGCTCAACTGCAATCAGATCACAGTTATATGGATGTAGACGAAAAATAGTGTGTCCCCTTTTGAGAGCCATAACATTGACAACATAGTCTTGCTTTTAGATTTGTTGTAAACTGGTTATCTAACAATTAACCTCAAAATTGCTCAAAAAGAAATGGCATACATGTGAAAGCTAAGCATATTAGCCACTAGATGTCACAGTGTGTAGAGCATTTCCTATTTAAAAGTTGTCATCTGTGTTTACGGAAATAGGCAAAACCTACCGAATGAGGACTTGGGACCCGAACACTGAAGAAATCTTGCGCGTCTAACAGAACCATGTCATGTGCGAGCTCAATGTTGTCAACAGCTGTGGCTGTAATTGGTCGTCCAGTTCCTTTCTCATGCGTAACTTGTGCAACAATTTTTTAATTTGTCAATCCATTTGTAGACACTCTGCTGTGGCAAGATACTGTTTCCGTATTATGCCGAAAGTCTTTGATGCATTTTTTTACTTACCCTCATATTATGTTATACGTATAGTGAGAGTACAGTATAACTTGAAGTCAGTCAAATGTTTAAAGAGCTGGTTGCTAAGTGACGGCTAGAATTCTATTCCCTAGAAAGAGAAAGAGACCGCCAGATGAGAGATGATGTGTATTGTTATGTTCTGGCCTTATGAACTTTGTAAGGAATGCATTCACTACAGATATACACATGTATAGATAAGGTGACATAATGATATGCAAGTAGTGCACAGATAGAAATGCTGGGAAGATAACATGCAGCTTACTTATTACACAAGCGGCAGCCTGTTGTGTAGCTTGTGACACTGGATATGAATATTGTTTTTTCAAAGCTTCTTCATCACATTTATCTATAATGCTACTTATAATTTCACGCCCTTCCGAAAGCACAACCTTAAATTTCTTAAGATCTTCAGACATGGTGAGAAGACTAGTAAATCTTACTGCACTGAACTAGTTCTGAATCTTGCTACGCAAGTAGGCTACGTGACTTTCTGCAGGTGATTGCTGAATGTTTACTGTATTGCTCACTCGCTGGGTAACCGGACTACAGTTCCCCTCTCCCCCACACCTCATCTCGCAGAGGTCACGAGTCCAGAAGACATCTATAATGATAATGTAGATGAAATGCAGGGACAGGAAATTCAGGGGATGTAATTAACATACCCAGCATTCGCCTGGTGACCCAAGAAAAAACCCCAAAAAACACATGGGTCAGGTAGGCCGGCCACAGGAATGAAATCCAGATTTGCCAAATGTCGGCCATAGACGAAACTGCCTAAGCAGAACTCGGTCTGTTCTGTAGTAAGTTTGTGTGTATCTTTTATGATTTACTAATTATGTAGAAGTCATTCACAAAAAAGAATTTAGAAATCATTCTCAGAAAATTAAGTAAATCTCATTTATCATAAAAATATCTAACACATGTGGTAATTCAGAGCCTTTTTTGAGAACTGCTACATTAAGCAAGAGGAGGCTGTTGCCAACTGCAGAGTACTAAAATATGCTAAGACAGCAAAATGTTGCCAAAACATTTAATTTTACATGTTATTCTTGTTACTATCATTATACTGAATGAAGAAAATGTATGGGTTTTTGAATTTAATTTTAAAATGGATCAATGAAGTTAAGTGACTTTTTTCTAAAAAAAATTGAATATGTTAAAAAATTTGCATTCATCTATGAATTGTCAAGTTTTCATTTTACAAGAACACTGTTTTTAACAATAGTGAATTTACTAAAGACTATCATGATCTCAAATTTGTACCACCCTGCATTTAACATTTTGAAATTCATTCCCCTCACCTCGACCTCATAAGAATAAAACTAGTCCACAGTGGACATTATTGGGTAAAAGTGCAGAATAGGTGCGCAGAGTTATGTTGGTATGGAATGACGTCACAAAAACAAGTTGTTGCCAATTGCGGCGCTTCGATATACGGAAAAAAACCGTATCCAGGTAACTCACCCTGAACGAGACTCGAACTCGGGACCTCTTGAACGTGCGACAGACATGCTACCACCACGCTACCGAGGCAGGCCTTATTTGGGTATTATATTATCGCTTGTTTGCTTACGTGTATATATACATTAATGATAACTCTGGCAATAATTCACTGATCTTTACGTCGCGTATTACAGTATCGCTGGTTTACTTGCGTAATGTTGGTATTTTCCGCGGTAGCATGTTCTGCAAATTGGCAATGCCCAGGCTATGACATCAGATCCACGAGGTCCCTTTGCACCTATTCTGCACTTTTACCCATTATTGATCCATTCAAAAGATAGGGTGAATTGGTAAAGGTGCACACTGCCAGTTTAGGTTCAAACTGCCAGTTTCCTTACGTATTCCAGTATCGCTAGTTTGCTTACGTAGTGTTGGTATTTTCCGCAAAGGTATGCTTTGGGTGTAGGAAACGCTCGAGACATATGACGCCCGCCCTATTGCTACGGTGTCGTGCGCTTTTACCGGTGAATGTTCCATACCTTTTGTTCACATGGTAACTGGTATTGGTATGATCGCTAGATTGGTAATGCAGTGTTGGTAGCTTCCGCACAAGCATGTTTTCAGAGCTGGCAATGCATAGTCACCAAGCCCATTCTGATAGCACACGACAGCCACCAAAGTGCAGGATAACCATATAATATTTCCTCTACTTACTGTATGCAGTAGAAAAGTAAAAAACTTCCTAGTTGAGAAAAGTAGTAATTGAAAATTTGAGCCAATAAGGATAATTTAACTTCCTACATTCTCATAAGAATACCTTATTTCATTTTATAGCGTATGAAAAGTTTCAGAGGAAAGGAGAAGGTAAGTGGAAGATGATTATTATTAAACAGGTACAGTTCCGCAGGTTCTGCGTGCACACAATTACTTAGCGGCACATTCATCACTTCTTTTTTGCACAAATAGGATAAGACTTACAACATTACTTACCAATTATTACCGAATTTTGTTTTATTAACTGCCTCAGGCGAGGTGTTTGTAGGATATCGATGTAAAGTTAAATCAAATGTAAAATATGCTTTTTAATTTTCCGTTCACTGCTTTATCCACTTCATGAAACACTGCTTACACAGAACATATCCAAGGCCGCCAAAAGTTAAAATACTACCGTAACGTTAAACATAGCACAACAGTTTACAAACACGATACTTTTTAGAAGGTTGGTAACACCAAAGATCTTTAACAGTAGCTACACAACTGTGCTCCACGACTCCTGTATAAATTGATCCAACTGGGGCTCCCAACACAGATGAACGACGTTCTACGTTGCTTCTTGCGACACCGCACTTTTAAAGTCACAATTGCGGGGAAAACATCAACACTTAGACCAGTGAGAGGCGGAGTCCCGGAAGTCTCTGTACTATGTCCCACCTTATTCAACGTCTTTATGGCAGATTTCCCCACATAACCACAAGTCGTAAAGGCACAATACGCTGACGACGTGCTTCTGTTCTGCAAAGACAGACACATACTCAGATCCTTCAACCCCATACAGAGACACCTCCGTCTCACACAACAGTGGTGCCGGCGTTGGCGGATATCCGTAAATCCGGACAAAAGCCAGGCCATACTTTTCACAAAGCGCCATACCCCCGCAGACTGCCCCAACTTCAGCTTCCGAGGTCGAAGGATAGAGTGGACTAACTCTGTCCGATACCTTGGAGTAACATTGGATAGAGGCCTAACCTTTCGCCAACACATCAGAGACCTAGCGGCAAGGGTACAGAGAGCAATCGCTTCCCTGTATCCTATGCTGGGGTCGAGCTCGAAGCCGCTTGGCCTGAGGTTATACCTCTTCCGAGCGCTGGTGATCCCCGTGATGCTATATGCCTGCGAGATCTGGGGCATGGCCGCAGATAGCTGGTTGGCATGGCTTCAACGTCGACAGAATAGAGGCCTACGGTCCATCTATTCTGTGGGTTGCTATTTTCCTACCAGGTTGCTTCACGAAGCCTCGGGACTTCCATATAAGGAGGATGAAGTTAGGCACCTGGCTACAAAATTCTACGCAACTTTACCAACTCATAGAAGCGCCCTTGTTAGATCACTGGGAGATTATGACCCCAATAGAGGCCGTTCTAGACAACATCGGGTCCCCCGCATGGCATGCGGGCACCCAAGATTACCCAGCAGCTAATCCTAACAGCAGCTAAAGCTGAGCTCCACATAATCTCCTAAGTTGTTTGGCAACAAAATTCTCCCCAACCTAAACTAAAGTAAAAACACCAGGGCGCTTGGTATTGCATCCTGTCCTTTCACCCCGAAGGTACAATAATTGCAACGTCACAAAATTCATCAACCTCAAAGCCTACACCATATCCATCCTACAAAATCCCGTTTTCGAATACTTTACCTGCGGTAAAACCATTAACGGGTGGGCACGCAGCAAAATTCTTCTGGTTATACACACCCGGCCAGCACCACATGGCATGGCTGTGCTCCACAGTAGCTCCTATTTTAAACTTGGCAGCACCAGCCGTCAGAATGAACAGTGATCTGGTATGAAAGAACAGATTAAGAAAATTCCACAATAAAATATCGCTCTCTCAAATACAACTGTAGCTAATTAGTTTTATTTTAATATGTTCCTAGAAGACTGTCTATTCGGATGATCCAGTGACTTAATACCGTATCACTATACAGATGATGTAAAGAGTTGCACTGTCACTAAAACAAGCTACAAACACTTCACAAAACATGCGTTATAACTGCCGTTGTTTTCTGACAGACAAATAACCACCACATATTTTTACGTAATTGAATAACGACATTAAGAGCAACATATACAGATCACGTGCATATTTACGTCGGCATTTCTTTCAGCTCAAATGTATAACAAAAGATTAATAATGGGTTGGAATGACAATTCCGACACAATTAATGGCTAAAGCAAGGAGCATATGCATACATTAAATTACATTACACATTCCATTAAGTATATAATGATCTAGGGAAACTAATAAAAGACATTTATTATAATTTTGTACAAGGAGATTATATTATCCAATTACGACACAACTAAACATGTTGCAAATACAGTATAAAGAATTACGATACGACACTAATTGAACTAATTCAATTGAACTAGATTTCCCTGTAACTAAAATCTCCTGTTCAGTGTCAACTTAAAATCACTCTAGTCTTCTGTTAAACAGTTACACAGTTACATCTCTTTGATGATTCGTTATATCTCTGCCGAACGCACTAACTTGCACTTCCCGTAATTACTCCCACTTCATAAAAGTTTCAAGAATTGTTTGACTCTGCTGTGAATCCGAATAACTTCTTAGAATATGAACGGATTATTAATATTGTCACCCAATTAGCGGAAAGCACAACAAACGACAGCTGAGTAAGGGGCCAGAGGCAGCCAAGCCACACCCACCCATTAATCTCTGTCACTAACTGAGGGGATGATTAGAGAAGTGTCACTCGTCGCTGGCCGCCTCTTCCCTCCTTCCACTGCCATCTGAAACCTTCGCGGTGATTCGCGGAAACTAGAGGCTTCCAGAAAACGGCGATGTTCCTATAAAAAGGCCTGCAGTGAGTGAATTGAGTCAGTTCTTCTTGGCGAGCTGTGAGGAGCGCCCAGTGAGGGGACGGACAGCGTTCGTCCGTCGGAGGAGTTTACGTAATTGCGAGTGCAAGTGGAACTGTACGGACGAACTGGTGAATCGTAATTGTGTGCATTACGTATTTCCGTGTTATTGGTAAGTGTTCAACTGTAAGTCGGTGGAAATAAAGAACATTTTTGAATGGTGCAATTAGACTTTTCATTTCACGAACCCACAAAGTCACACTGGTGTCAGGAAGCCGGACCATATCATCACCGAAAATTACACCCATGGACGCGACATTGGAAAAGATTTCGGAGAAGCTGACAGAAATGCAGACGGCATAAAACAACTTGGACGCGAAGATGAACGAGTTAACAAAAAAAAACAGAAGCGGCAAATAACAACCTCACCGCCGAGTTGAAACAAATGAAGACGGCCAACGACATCATCACCAAGAAGATGGAAGAAATAAAGACCGAATTGACCACAGAAATGAGGGCAGCGAACGACAGTCTGGCCACGGAAATGAAGGAGGCAAACGAGGTCCTCGCCGCCAAATTTGAGGATCAGTTGGCTGGCGTGAGGGATGACGTCGCGAAGCTGGGCAAGCAGATGGGTCAAGTAGACGACCGCCTAAATGATTTAGAGGAAAAGGCCGACAGCAGCGTCAGGTCCCTGAACGCCATGGTGCAGGACGTCGTCGGCAGGAAGCTGAAGGATTTGAAGGCCGACGCGCCGGGACGTGACACAACATCTGCGCGCGTCAAACCTCCCAAGTATGCCGGCGCGTCAACGTTTGAAGTCTTCCGCCGTCAGTTTGACTCAGTGGCCAAGCACAACAAATGGTCGCCAGAGGAGGATGCCACACAGTTAATAGCCAGCCTCCAGGGACGGGACGCGGAAGTCCTAAACGCGGTGCAGACAACGGCGGCGCCCAAGGACATCTGGGAAGCCCTGGAGAATCGTTTTGGAAACCACCGCTTAGCCGCAGCGTACCGCAGCCAGCTAAAGGCAAGGTCACAGCAGCCGCTGCAGAAGATCACCCTGGCAGTTAAACAACTGTCACGCAAGGCCCTACTCGACCTCCCACCAGAGTTCGTGTTCCGGGAAGCTGCCTACACCTTCGTTGACGGGGTACGGGACACAGAGGTTCGTCAGCGCCTAATGCTCGGCGATTATAAAACAATCCACGAGGCGCCAACGGCAGCATTAAGGATGGAGGCCGCCAAGGTAACAGCTATCCCGACGTCGAGAACGAGGAGTGTCCGCTACACCGGAGACAGAAGACCAGCCTAGGAACAGCCTAGTGGCCTGTGTTGGGGGTGTGGACAGCCCGGACACCTGCCCACACCAGGAAGAACAGCCGGAAAACGAGCAAGGGCCGTCGTGGAGAGGGACACGTCGGCGATGTCAACACCATCCCCTCAAGTGACACTGCGCGCCGTCAGCCGGCGTATGAATGACAGCCTCATCGCGGAAGGTTGGTTAAGAGGAAAGCCGTGCCGCGTGATGGTGGACACCGGGGCGGCGGTGACCATCATCAGACCTGACGTGGCGAAAGGTTTGCCGGCAAGGAAGCCGAGCCGACATTACCAGCTCGACAAGGCATCGGGCGACACCTTGCCTGTGGAGAAGGAGGCCCTGCTGAAGCTAACCTTGGGAAGGAGCACCGTGCGTCTGTGGGTGTTCGTCGCGAAGGTGGCTGAGGAGGTGGTACTGGGATTGGATGCCCTCAGGAGCCACGAGGCGGCGGTCGAAGTCGGCAAGAAGGTCCTGCGGCTCAACGGAGAAGAGGTTATACTCCGTCAACCAGAAGAGCGCCTTGGAATTTGCAGGGTCGTCTTGAGCGAAGACGTGGTTGTCCCCGCGAGGAGCGAGGTGGTGGTGACGGCACAACTGGAACGCCAGAGAACCAGGGACATGATGCTGGACCAGAAGACGCCTGTACACGGACTGTGTGTAACCAGGGCATTGCTGCCGTGCCGAGAGGAGGTGCCAGTGAGACTGCGAAATCCAACGGACATCGATCTCGACGTCCAGGCCGGGACGGAGTTGGGAACGTGCGAGCCCGTGGTGAGCGTAACAGCAATCGACAAGACACAGGAGCCGGCGCCGAAGCAAAACCTGGGATCCCGGCTAGAAGGCTTACTGGAGAGGGCGGCCGACCACCTGACCGCAAAACAGCTGGAGAAAGTTCGACAACTGCTAAGACGGTATCAGCACGTCTTCAGCCAAGGTGATAGTGACCACGGCCGCACGGACAAAGTGCTTCACCGCATCGACACCGGGGACGCCCGGCCTAATCGGCAACCGCATAGGCGCGTTCCGCTGGCGAAGCAAGGGGCGGTACGAGACATGCAGGGGGACATGAGATCCAGGGGAGTGATTGAAGAGTCTGACAGCCCTTGGTGTTCCCCTGTAGTCTTGGTGACAAAGAAGAATGGCGCGCTGCGCTTCTGCGTAGACTACAGAAAGTTGAACGTTGTCACCCGCAAGGACTGTTTCCCCTTACCCCGGATTGACGACACCCTGGGCACGCTAGCTGGTACACAGTGTTTCTCGTCCCTGAACCTGAAGTCGGGCTACAGGCAGGTAGCTCTAGACCCAAGAGACAAGGAGAAGACCGCATTCTCGACGGGTCAAGGGCTGTGGCAGTTCACGGTTATGCCCTTTGGCCTCTGCAACGCACCAGCTACCTTCCAACGCCTCATGGAGTCAGTGATGAGAGGGCTGACTTACGACGCCTGCCTGCTATACCTGGACATCATCATCGTCGGGAATACTTTTGAAGATCATCTCGAGAATCTGAGTAAGGTGCTACAGAGACTGCAGGCGACCAACTTGAAGCTGAACGTGAAGAAGTGCCAGCTCTTCCGCAAGGAAGTGAACTACTTAGGCCACATATTCTCAGCAACCGGAGTGGTCACAGACCTGGAGAAGACACAGCCTGTGAGATTGGCCTCGCCCAAAGGATAAGAAAGAGTTGCGCAGTTTCCTGGGGCTGTGCAGTTATCACCGCCGCTTCATAAAGGGGTTCTCCAACATCGCCAAACCTCTCACCCGCCTGACAGAGGAACACCGGCCTTATGTGTGGAAGGAGGACACCGAAGATGTTTTCCAGCACCTTAAGGAGAACTTGTGCAGTGCTCCAATTTTGGGCTTCCCATATCCGGGTTGCGCCTTCGTTGTGGACACCGACGCCAGCGACCATTGCATTGGAGGTGTCCTATCGCAGATCCAGGACGGCCAAGAGCGGGTGATAGCCTACTACAGCAAGACGCTACCCAAGGGAGAGAAGAACTACTGCGTCACTCGACGGGAGTTACTGGCGGTAGTAATGAAATTGGAGCACTTCCACAAGTACCTGTACGGTCAGCCATTCCACCTGAGGACTGACAATTCCGCCCCAACCTGGATGTTGAGCTTTAGGAATCTGGAAGGCCAGAGAGCACGTTGGGTCCAGAGGCTGCAGGTGTACGACTGCACCTCGGAATATCGTAGAGGAAAAAGCCACGGTAACGCAGACGCCATGTCCCGAAGACCCTGTCCAGAAGAGTGCGGCCAGTGCACAAGAGTGGAAGAGAAGTAGCGTGCCGCAGCATTCCGAGTAGTCACGGCAGTGCCTGCGGACGGCTGTGATAGCGCAGGCCTAAGGAGGGAGCAGCTGGGGGACGCAGACTTGGGGCCAATCTTGAGGGAAGTGGAGGCAGGGACGAGACCAACCTGTGAGGACATCGCACCGAGGAGCGCCACCTACAAGTCGTACTGGGCCCAATGGGACTCGTGGAAGACCAGAGAGGGCGTGCTGTTCCGGGTATGGGATTCACCCGATGGGAAGACGCAGAGAGAACAGTTGGTACTTCCCCGGAGTAAGGTCCCGGAAGCCCTCAAGGAAGTGCACGCCGGTACTTCAGGAGGACACCTGGGAGCGAACCGAACGATTGACAAACTACGGCAGCGCTACTACTGGCTGAGACTCCGAGCAGATGCTGAGAGATGGTGCCGTCAGTGTCACGTGTGCGCGGCGAGTCGTGGCCCACAGCCTAGGAGCCGGGGTCGCATGCAGCAGTACAACGTCGGAGCGCCATTCGAATGGCTCGCCGTTGACATTGCTGGACCGTTCCCAGCTTCCGACCGAGGCAACAAGTGCCTAATGGTCGTGGAGTACTTCACCAAGTGGACGAAGGTGTATGCCATCCCATACCAAGAGGCAAAGACAATCACATGTCGGATGGCATGGTCGAAAGATACATCAAGACCTTAGAGGAACACCTGAGGAAGGTCGTGGCCAGCCATCAGCGAGACTGGGGCGTCAAGGTGCCACTGTTCTTGCTGGCCTACCACTCGTCTACACACGACACAACTGGAATGACGCCAGCCAGCTTAATGTTTGGCCGAGAGTTTCGCCTCCCTTGTGACCTGGCTTTTGGAAGCCCTCCGTAGGCAAGGCAGCCGTTGACCGAGTATGTGGAGAACCTGGTGGACCACCTCCACGACATGCACGAGATGGCTCGCCAGAAGATCCAGAAGGCGAGCGACCGCATGAAGACCAGATAGGACAGGCAAGCCAACAGCCAAGGGTTCCAGCGAGGTGACCTGGTCTGGTTGTACCGTCCTACGCGGACCAAGGGACGCTGCCCGAATCTTCAGCAGCCATGGCAAGGACCGTACTGGGTGGTGAAGTGATAAATGACGTAGTCTACCGCAACCAGAAGGGTCCCCGAGGAAAGATGTTGGTGGTACACCTGGATCGTCTAGCCCGCTACGATGGTGCTGTTAGGGACGACCAGCTTTGAGGAGGGAGCAGTGTTGCCCAATTAGCGGAAAACACAACCAACAACAGCTGAGTAAGGGGCCAGAGGCAGCCAAGCCACACCCACCCATTAGTCTCTGTCACTAACTGAGGGGATGATTAGAGAAGTGTTACTTTTCGCTGGCCGCCTCCTCCCCCCTTCCACTGCCATCTGGATCGTTCGAGGTGATTGACGGAAATTAGAGGCTTCGAGAAAACGGCGATGTTCCTATAAAAAGGGCTGCAGTGAGTTTATTGAGTCAGTTCTTCTTGGCGAGCTGTGAGGAGCGCCCAGTTAGGGGACGGACTGCGTACGTGCGTCGGAGGAGTTTACGTAATTGCGAGTGAAAGTGAAACTGTAACGGATGAACTGGCGAATCGTAATTGTGTGCATTACATAATTCTGTGTAATTGGCAAGTGTTCAACTGTAAGTCGGTGGAAATAATGAACATTTTTGAGTGGTGCAATTGGACTTTTCATTTCACTCACCCACAAAGTCACAATATATTTTTAAATATCTAGAAGGTTTCTTAGACATATAACATCTCCCTTAATACCAGGAATACCCCAGTAGACAGCTTAATAGTGGCGTAGAGTACGGACATTTAATACAAAGGAAAGAGGTTATAAAAATTGTAATACACGCAGTTTGGGAAATTATTTACGTATGAAAAAAGTAAATAGTAATTAACCAGAGATTTCTTATCCTCAAGAAATGGCAAGGAGAAAAATTGAAAAAAAAAAAAACACTTTACAACACCTTATCCTTGTAATCAAGCAATATAAATAACATCTGGCAATCTATAAATTGTTTATTGAAAAAGTACTGTCAATTCAGTTAAAATGGATCATGTTACTAAGTTACAGTTAAAAGCTATCGATTACATAAAATATAAGTAATAAATGAGATAAATGACGACACAGTAATGGTATGGACAATATGGATTTAATTATCGAGTGTTAGTTTAAAATGGTGAACCAAATAATCCAAAATCCTATGAAGAATGTTACTAGATCAGATGAAATTAGCTGTAGGATTATATAAAACGTACCTGATTGAACATCATTTACAATTAATAATTATTACTAATTAAATTAATAACTATTACTAGTTACCTACAACTTTGGAGAAACCTGTATAAATAATCTCTATGAGGAAAGAAAGAGTAGGAGTTATCGAACTATTGCATAATCCTCAGAAAAAGGTCGAAAATATGTTTTCAAATTGAATTGCAACCTACTTAGAGAGATATAGATTATGACCTAAATTTCAATACGTTTTCAGGAAGAATTTCAGCACAATGAATAGTTTATCTATTTTAATCAAGCTAACTTATTAAAGAAACAGTGTTTGATAGCTACAAGTCCCCATAATGGCAGAACATGTGTACCAACAATTATTTATAGATTACAGGAAATCAACATCAGCACAAAACTGATAAAAATAATTGCCAACTGAATGATGGGTAGAGATAACACAGAATAAAGTATTAGAACTTGGTTTTACGACGACATTCACCTTACAGTCGATTTTTGTAGCGTACACACTGAATTACATAATATTTACTCAACAATGTTGACCATAGAGTGTGAATTTAGAAGAGAATCAGTGATGAAAATGTTTGGATTGAATTTAGACCACAGAATTCCCTGAAATATACATATAAATTTGATAATTAATACAGTACCCGCCACCTCAGAATATTGACTTTTTTTCTTCAAAAGAAGTAGATTATGTCATCTTAAACCTTAACGACCGGAAAACTCCAGGTCTAGATGGACTTTCAGCCAATATAATCAAGAATATCTACCTTTCACATCCTACACTGTTTAAGGAACTTTTTGACAAATGTTTAGTACTTAGTGTTTTTCCGGATAGATGGAAAACGGCTGTAGTAAAAATAATTCCCAAGCCAGTGAGGGACACTACATCAACATCTGCTTACCGTCCCATTAGCCTATTGCCTGTTTTAGCGAAGTGTTTAGAGAAGCTCATTATTGATCGCATATTGTTTCATTTAGATTCCAAGAATCTCATTAGCGATCTTCAATTTGGCTTCAGACCTGGGAAATCTACAGATTCAGCCATCTGTAAGGTAGTTGATTGGATCCAACAAGTTCTCAGAGAAAAAAAAATAGGTCTGCTTATCTCATTAGGCATATCTGGTGTGTTTGACCATGCCTGGTGGCCAAAGATACCACAACAATTAAAAGTGAAAGGTTGTCCTAGCAACTTATATAAGATTGTAACCAACTATTTTCACAACCGAAATAATCAGCTTAGTATTAATAGTATAACTGTTATCAAACAAATGACTCGTGGATGTCCACAAGGTTCAATTTGTAGCCCAGTTTTTTGGGTTCTACTATATGATGATTTAATAACACAACAATTACCAGAAAATTGCAAGCTATACGCATATGCTGATGCTGCTCTATTACTTGTTAAGTCTACAATCTTTTAGAAGTTACAGACGACAGCCAATGAAGCCCTCCATATCATTCATTCCTGGGGTGTAACTAACAAATTGAACTTTAATGCCAACAAGACATTGGCTATGCTAGCCACTAAGAAAAGAAATTTGGAAGAATTATATCAGTAGTTATAAATGGTAGGTTCCAGCGCAGACCCAAAAGGGCAAGATGGCGGCCATGCGCAATCTGTATGTTTAGTGGATTTAGACAGTGTTTAGGTAGGCAGTCAATCCTCTTAATTTGCTGTAACTTATAATGCTGTGTCTTGAGGTGTTATCAGGGCTTGTCTTGAGCTGTGATCTGAGGCTCTAGGGTCAGGAGTTGCAGGTTTTCTTAGGTGAAGTCTGTTGGTATGGGATGTTAATAGCTGTAGGATTTAATGGTTAGCTCTTGTAGTATGATCTGCGGCTCTAGGGTTAAGAGTTGCAGGGTTTCTTAGGTAAAGACTGTTGGTCTGGGAGGTTAATAGCTATAGGACTTAGAGGTTAGGTCTTGAGGTATGATCTGGGGCTCTAGGGTTAAGGGTAGCAGGTTTTAACAGGTAGGGTTGCAGGTATGGAAGATTAATAGCTGTAGGATTTAATGGTTAGCTCTTGTGCTATGATCTAAGGCTCTAGGGTTAATAGTTTCACAGGTGAAGTCTGTTGGTCTGGATGGTTGAGAGGTGTAGAATTTAGGGGCTAGGCCTCTATGTATGATCTGGGTTAGATCGTATGGATTCAAGGTTAGATCTCTCGGTCTAGAGTTTAAGGCTGTAGGATCTGGAGGTTACGTATTGAGGTATGATCTGAGGGCTCTAGGGTTAAGAGTTGTAGGCTTCATAGCTAAAGGTTGCTGGTCTGAAGGTTAAAGGCTGTAGTAGGTTTAGTGGTTAGGTCGTATGGATTCAAGGTTAGATCTCTCGGCCTAGAGATTAAGGCTGTAGGATCTGGAGGCTACGTATTGAGGTATGATCCGAGGGCTCTAGGGTTAAGAGTTATAAGCTTCGTAGCTAAAGGTTGCTGGTCAGGAGGTTAAACCTGTAGGATCCGGAGGTTAGGTATTGAGGTATGATCTCGGAGCTCTAGGATTAAGAGCTATAGGTTTCATAGCTAAAGGTTTTCCAGCTAGAGATATCTTCGTTACTCTTAGAGGTATATTTGCAATGGTCTAGGCATAGAGTTTTCATACGTATTTTCATGCAGATTGATATCTTTATACTCTTGTGTCTTTTTTCAAGCTTTTACCCCCTCTGCATCGTCTTGTAATAAGTCGTAACGCTAAACCAATGTTCTTATGCTATTTTCAAGCTTTTTCAGATGTTATGAGGTTTAAGGATGTTTCAAGGATTTTTTAGACCAAGTTCAGTTACTTAAATCATTTTATAACTAAGTAAAAGGTTTTTCAAGGATATTTCAGATTACGAGATAGTAGTTACTTTTTCAATTTACCTATTTTAACATTAAAGTGCGTTCAGTTAGCTTGTAGTTCAGTAGTAGACGCCTCTCCTCTTTTATCTGGGCTGGAGACCAGCACTAGAATTTAATCCTAGTGGCAGAGTTAACGCCTTCCTCCATTTTTGTTATTTCTTCTTTCTTCCTCAGGCGTCGTGAGAGTCGTAGGATAGATGTTACTTGAGTAAATATTCATTCTGTAGCTTAGCTTACAGAGATAACCGTTATCTTCTGATCTAAGTTGCCTCCTCTTGCACACTTTTTGCAATACTATAGTGTCCGTACGCGTATGTTGATACTCCATCCTCAGCAATCACTCTCTTATCGTCATGAGGCGACAGGGCTATTTTATTAGCTTCAACTGTAGAAACATTATGTTTTCGGGATAGGATTAAGTTCATAGGAGTTCTTAGGATCTTTTGGGTTTTAAGACATTCCACATAGCTATCGAAGTTGATGTACTGCCTGATTGCGCTACGCTTTATGCCTTTAATCTTCTTGATTACACCTCCATCTATGTCGAGAGCATACATCTTAGGTCTGAGCCCTACAAAACGACAAATAATTTTTCCATTGGCTTCATCTTTAAATTTTCCCAAAACTTTCCTGTTTTTTGTAGAATGACATATATGCTCGACAGGATAATCAGCAGTATCCAGATGTTCAAGAAAACGTAACTTATCCTGGTATATATCTTTTGTAGTCACTCTATGGATGAAAGAGTCTGTATCCATGTACCTGAGTTTTAGATTTTCAGTCCCGTAATACGGCAATAACACATCATAATGATATCGATACATCAAGGTTTTTGAGATATCCAGCACACACATCCCAATGTATATAGGTTTGTCGAACACTATCTCTCGTGAAGCCAAGTGTACTGCAGCCAGATTAGGTCCATATATAGTTCGATCAATGAACGTAGGCTTAGCAACCAGCTTTTCCAATGTCTTCCAATCGGTAACAAGTCGTATATTCATTCGGTTTCTTATATTCTCCATAGTTTTTCCGAACATGGCATTGTTAAAAAGTTTGTACAGATCCTTCTCGAAATCATTTCTAGATCCTTGTCGTAGTCCGTTATTGAATTGGACATAAGGCTTTAACCAGCACGACTGTCGAAATTGTAGTACACGATGGATTTTTGTCAGTTTTATCCCATGATCAAGAGCTTGCTTCAAGGTCATGTAGTGCACCACATACTTAGTTCGTGATCCAAGGTGTGGAATTAGCTTCTTTGTAGAAGAATCCTTAGGCTTGATACACTCGGGCAGGAATGGTAAATCGTTATGCAGCTCGTGAAGTTCTGTAGGATATTCAAGATCCACTTCTAAAATGTATCCGAGAGGGTTATCTTCTCGAAGTATTTCTAGGTTAATATCTGCAGGAGAAACCCACTCAAAACCCCCATAAGGAAGGGCGTGGCACATCGCCCAGCCATATTGGTTATTTGCGTCCTCGTACGTAATATATTGAGAGGGCTTACTTGAGTCATACTCCTCCATATAGATGTTGTTCGCCTTTGCGTATCGATGAGACACTTGGCATAATCCTCCTCGTATACCTGATTCAACCATGAGTAGCTGATCGTAATCCTGTAGCAATTCTAGTTCAATTCCTGTGTACAGCAGCATTGCATCCCACGTAAGTCCAGGAGATGTAAAATAATGTGCAGGATCAACTTTATGAGTTTTCAGGGTCTGGTCTCTGAATGTCTCAAACACATCAGCTAGTAGAAGAACATCTGAGCTTAGATAGAGATCGCTATACTCTCCTAATGTTTTAATGTTGAACTGTCTCCATATACTTTTTGCATGTTCATACTCTCCATCACTAATTTCTTCTTTGTTCAGCTTGTTGTAGAATGCCTCCCTAGGAGGAAGTTCTGTGTCATTCAAAACATCCCATGATGTAACGTAATCGTAGGGGAAAACACCCTTACGGGTCATCGATTTGAATTGCTCTGCTCCAAAGTACTTTATGGTTTCAGGATATGATGTTAGATTGTTTGCTAGTTTATCCAAGCTGGTACTAAGAAAGCGATAGGTATCCACAAAGCGGAGTTTAATATCACCAACATACTTGGAAAATGATATATAACTTTCCTCTGAGCTAGGAATAACTTCTACTCTCTCGCTAGTACATCCTAACTCCTTAACAATGAAATGGGAGTCATATCCACTCAGGTTATGCATGAAGACAGGAATATAATTAGGTGTTTTACAGGCTAAATTACACTTATTATGTAGACTTCCTCGGTATTCACCGGTTATATGATCATGATCTCGTACTTTCCAGTTCTCTCTGGTAAATTCTTTACCACATAAGTAACATTCTGTAGAGCATTCGAAAGATTTTTGCTGCTCATCTGTTAGTGTTAATGGAGCATCAGTTTTGTATATACTATTAATCTTCTTTGCGAGAGAACTTACATACTCCATAAACTTCGGTGCAGCATAATAACCACGATATACATAGGGTTCAGTAGGAAGATCAGTCTGTAAACCTTCCATTGAGGCCGACGGTTTGACATATACACAGAAACTCATAGGAATATGCTTCTGATATGGAACTGTATAAGACGTTTCGGGATTAGAAGAACACCCGTGGTAAGGGGTAAGAATGCTTTCAAAGTCAGCGTATATGACATAAGGTAATTTCAACATCCTTTCATAATTCTTGAATCTAACAATAGATTTCTCCTTAGTTGGCATAACAATCTTAGCAACTCCGTGTTGGCTACATATTTTTCTATGTTCATTTAACCTCTCAACTCCTCCATTTCGATAATCAAAGTGCGTAAAACAGCGTTTGCAGATGTAGAGTTTTCCCTCACATTTGGTTTTTTGTTGATGAATAAGTCTCTCGAAATTCTTTATATAAACGTAATGATGACGTCCAGCTGCATCACTTAATAAAAGCAGGTCACGATGGTCGGACAGTTCTTCATCGATAACCTTCATAGGAAACACTTGATTTTTCTCATCCAGTCCGAAAACATTTATAGAGATGTTATTTCTTCGTTCAAATTTCGGAATATCAGTCAGGCTCGTAGGAAACGAGACGCAGGAAAAGTCATATCTTTCTTGAAAATCCTTATACTTGCTAACACGTTGAGGATCCTTTTGAATGAACTTGGCGAGAACAGCATACATAAAACATTTTTCATCTTCATAATTCTGGGGATTTATGCAGGCTCCTTTAGCTCCAATAGAGGTCGGTAGAGGGATGTAACTGCTTCCTCTTAGTCCATTATTCTTGTTGATTCTAACTCGAACCCCGTCAACAGCTAATAAAGCCCAGTTGCTTCCTTTAAGTTGACTTTCCTCCATTTCAGTACAAAGTTTCTTGAATTTCCTTTCCAAGATGGCATCCAAGTCACTTTCTAAAAATATTGCTTGATTTTGTGTTTTAAATGCTTTATCAGTAGTGTCACCAATGGCATTCACAAACCGACATTCAGCCATGATGTTAATTTTCACACTTTTATGGATCCTTAGCTCCTTCTGAATGGCTTGAATTATCCGCTGTTTTGATTCTTGGAGATAGGTGTTCAGGTCTTGGCATGTAGAGCATTGGATGAAATATGATTTCAGTCGATCCTGGAAAGCTGTTTCATATTCTACGACATCATCTTCATCAGGAACCATTAACAGCAATTTATGTTTGGTAGGTTCGATCTTGAGTTTCTTAGCAGCAATTATTCTCTCGCATCGTTCTTGATGCACATCTCTGCGATGTTCAGTACCATAAACGTCAGCACAATGTTTACATTCATAATACTGACCGCAGACCAGCTCGTGTCTCTTTTTATGGTAGTTTTTCAGGAAACTCTTATCACATTTACCACACTTAAATTCTGGAATAGCAGTGTCTAACAGAGCTTCCATTGCTATAGTTTTTGTTATGTGCAGACTAATTCTTGGGGAATATGTTGCTAAGTAATTGTCTGATACACCTTTTCACTTCTCTTCTTCACCTTGATAAGTTATCAGCGCTGCTGATGATGAATTTCACTGTGGAAGCTGATCCGCTCAGCTATAAACACACTAGCGTAATTACAATCTAAGCTCGATCAAGCTCTCTTTATACACTTAGCGCAGACCTAATAGAAAACTTCATCATCCCCTCCACCAACGGGATTCGAAGGTGGCGCAACTATCGGAGAAAGCCTAAAAGAAAACTTCATCATTCCCACCAATACCGGGGTTCGAAGGTGGCGCTCCTATCGGAGAAAACCTAAAAGAAAACTATTATCTTGATACCACAGGGGTTCGAAGGTGGTTCTACTATCGGAGAAAACCTTAAAGAAAACTCTATTCATTTTAGCAGTTTACGATTATTCTTTATCTAGTATAGAAATCACATGAGAGAAAAAATTAGACAAATTAAAATTTAAAAAGGCAATAAATAAATAGATTTGAAGATACAATTTAGACAATTCAAACGAGTATAAACATGACTGAGCTACGCCTTTTAGTTTTAAAGTTACATTAGGAGCCCCCATCACCACCCTTAGGCATCTCTACATCTTCAATCATACCTTCTTGGAGCTGTTTGATACATCTCTTAACCTAGAAGTTATATTCTCTCAAGTTCAGCTATTACACTATTTAACTCATCTAGGGAGCGTCCTTAGGCTCCTTCACTTCATCCTCAACCACGTGTTCTTGATTCCTTTACATACATCTTTAACCTAGTTATGATTTTTCTATGGACATCCGTTCTCCTTTCTTAAGTTCAATTATTTCATCCATCTTGTTTTGTTCAGTCTTATGCTTCTATCTTAAACTTCGTGATTAAGTCATTTGATCTGAAAGTCTACGTATTTTGGTTAAGGTACTCATCCCTTTTGGTCATGGGCCAAGTCATGATGTATGATCTTATGGGATGAGCTTGTCAACACGCCTAAAGCATTGATATTCAGAGTTATTTAAATTATCCTGCCGAGATTCGAACCCTGATCGTAAGGAGCAAAATACCATTTCAGCAACTATTTCGGGGCTAATGCATGTATGTACTCGTTATTTAATTGCATTATCATTATTCAAACGGGAGTTATTCAACATTAAAGTTATTCCATCAGAACCGGTGATCGAACCACGGGTCTCTAGAATACGGAATCATAAAACATTCACAGCATATGTTAAATGAAAATACCTGCGCTCTAACCCGCTGTTCTAAGTGCAACATATCAGGAAATAGACCACAATTACATAATTCAATGGACGATGGGAATTGAACCAAAGACCTCCTGAGCTATACAGTGATAGGGAATGATTGATTACGTTAGGTATAGCCATAAAAAGTTTATTTCAACGCTCTAGACCCACCGGTTACAGAGATATTAAAATGAAACGGTTCAGGATTCGAACCAAGCACTTCAGGTATACGGTATAAGTCCAGAAGATACTAATTAACTATATAACATTTATAAAATTTGTTGGAAGTCGCTATCATAATTACTTTCAGAGTTATAACGGTATTAAAAGTGCTCACTTGTGCGGGAGTCGATCCCAGGATTGAGACAATTTACCTACCTGCCCTGAGGCGGGATAAATAGAAGGGGTGGTGGTTAGCTCTTTGTTGCACTAAGCTCAGAGTAGTATAGAATTGAGAGAATCAGCACAGTGTAGATAAGATGTTGAACTCTCCTCTGTGTTAATATATGAGTGATGTAGAATGCTCATTGATTTAGAACTCTCCTATATGAAAATCGAGTTGTAAAAGAAGGGGAGTGTTGGCGTAGTGCCGTTCTCCCCTGTGCAGTGAGATGTTTTTGAGGGTTGGGATGATGATGATGATGATTGTGTGTGTGTGTGTGTCTGTGTGTGTGTGTGTGTGTGTGTGTGTGTGTGTGTGTGTGTGTGATGTGTAATGTGTGATGGGTGGGATGGGTAACGGGGGGGGGGGTTCCGGGGATGTTTGAATTAAATGTGAATTCTTTTCGATGTGTGTGTGTGCTTGAACTCTCATGTATGAATATCGAAGTCTAGGGTTCGATATTGTGATGGGGCGGTGTGGGTAACGGGGGTTCCGGGGATGTTTGAATTAAATGTATTGATAGTAATTCTTCGATGACTGTGCTTGATCTCTCATGTATGAATATCGAGTGTAGGGTTTGATATCTATTACGTTCAGTGCTTCGATGTCTGTGCTTGAACTCTCATGTATGAATATCGAGTGTAGGGTTTGATATCTATTACGTTTAGTGTATGATATATGATGTAGTATCGTTAAAGTCTAGGGTTCGATATTGTGATGGGGCGGGGTGGGTAACGGAGGTGCCGGGGATGTTTGAATTAAATGTATTGATAGTAATTCTTCGATGACTGTGCTTGAACTCTCATGTATGAATATCGAGTGTAGGGTTTGATATCTATTACGTTTAGTGTATGATATATGAATTTATTTTCATAAATCTCTCCCAGTAAACATACCTAATCATTCTCTCGATATTCTTTTATCTAAAGATTAACGATACTACATCATATATCATACACTAAACGTAATAGATATCAAACCCTACACTCGATATTCATACATGAGAGTTCAAGCACAGACATCGAAGCACTGAACGTAATAGATATCAAACCCTACACTCGATATTCATACATGAGAGTTCAAGCACAGTCATCGAAGAATTACTATCAATACATTTAATTCAAACATCCCCGGAACCTCCGTTACCCACCCCGCCCCATCACAATATCGAACCCTAGACTTTAACGATACTACATCATATATCATACACTAAACGTAATAGATATCAAACCCTACACTCGATATTCATACATGAGAGTTCAAGCACAGACATCGAAGCACTGAACGTAATAGATATCAAACCCTACACTCGATATTCATACATGAGAGTTCAAGCACAGTCATCGAAGAATTACTATCAATACATTTAATTCAAACATCCCCGGAACCCCCGTTACCCACACCGCCCCATCACAATATCGAACCCTAGACTTCGATATTCATACATGAGAGTTCAAGCACACACACACATCGAAAAGAATTCACATTTAATTCAAACATCCCCGGAACCCCCCCCGTTACCCATCCCACCCATCACACATTACACATCACACACACACACACACACACACACACACACACACAGACACACACACACACACAATCATCATCATCATCATCATCCCAACCCTCAAAAACATCTCACTGCACAGGGGAGAACGGCACTACGCCAACACTCCCCTTCTTTTACAACTCGATTTTCATATAGGAGAGTTCTAAATCAATGAGCATTCTACATCACTCATATATTAACACAGAGGAGAGTTCAACATCTTATCTACACTGTGCTGATTCTCTCAATTCTATACTACTCTGAGCTTAGTGCAACAAAGAGCTAACCACCACCCCTTCTATTTATCCCGCCTCAGGGCAGGTAGGTAAATTGTCTCAATCCTGGGATCGACTCCCGCACAAGTGAGCACTTTTAATACCGTTATAACTCTGAAAGTAATTATGATAGCGACTTCCAACAAATTTTATAAATGTTATATAGTTAATTAGTATCTTCTGGACTTATACCGTATACCTGAAGTGCTTGGTTCGAATCCTGAACCGTTTCATTTTAATATCTCTGTAACCGGTGGGTCTAGAGCGTTGAAATAAACTTTTTATGGCTATACCTAACGTAGTCAATCATTCCCTATCACTGTATAGCTCAGGAGGTCTTTGGTTCAATTCCCATCGTCCATTGAATTATGTAATTGTGGTCTATTTCCTGATCTGTTGCACTTAGAACAGCGGGTTAGAGCGCAGGTATTTTCATTTAACATATGCTGTGAATGTTTTATGATTCCGTATTCTAGAGACCCGTGGTTCGATCACCGGTTCTGATGGAATAACTTTAATGTTGAATAACTCCCGTTTGAATAATGATAATGCAATTAAATAACGAGTACATACATGCATTAGCCCCGAAATAGTTGCTGAAATGGTATTTTGCTCCTTACGATCAGGGTTCGAATCTCGGCAGGATAATTTAAATAACTCTGAATATCAATGCTTTAGGCGTGTTGACAAGCTCATCCCATAAGATCATACATCATGACTTGGCCCATGACCAAAAGGGATGAGTACCTTAACCAAAATACATAGACTTTCAGATCAAATGACTTAATCACGAAGTTTAAGATAGAAGCATAAGACTGAACAAAACAAGATGGATGAAATAATTGAACTTAAGAAAGGAGAACGGATGTCCATAGAAAAATCATAACTAGGTTAAAGATGTATGTAAAGGAATCAAGAACACGTGGTTGAGGATGAAGTGAAGGAGCCTAAGGACGCTCCCTAGATGAGTTAAATAGTGTAATAGCTGAACTTGAGAGAATATAACTTCTAGGTTAAGAGATGTATCAAACAGCTCCAAGAAGGTATGATTGAAGATGTAGAGATGCCTAAGGGTGGTGATGGGGGCTCCTAATGTAACTTTAAAACTAAAAGGCGTAGCTCAGTCATGTTTATACTCGTTTGAATTGTCTAAATTGTATCTTCAAATCTATTTATTTATTGCCTTTTTAAATTTTAATTTGTCTTATTTTTTCAGTCATGTGATTTCTATACTAGATAAAGAATAATCGTAAACTGCTAAAATGAATAGAGTTTTCTTTAAGGTTTTCTCCGATAGTAGAACCACCTTCGAACCCCTGTGGTATCAAGATAATAGTTTTCTTTTAGGTTTTCTCCGATAGGAGCGCCACCTTCGAACCCCGGTATTGGTGGGAATGATGAAGTTTTCTTTTAGGCTTTCTCCGATAGTTGCGCCACCTTCGAATCCCGTTGGTGGAGGGGATGATGAAGTTTTCTATTAGGTCTGCGCTAAGTGTATAAAGAGAGCTTGATCGAGCTTAGATTGTAATTACGCTAGTGTGTTTATAGCTGAGCGGATCAGCTTCCACAGTGAAATTCATCATCAGCAGCGCTGATAACTTATCAAGGTGAAGAAGAGAAGTGAAAAGGTGTATCAGACAATTACTTAGCAACATATTCCCCAAGAATTAGTCTGCACATAACAAAAACTATAGCAATGGAAGCTCTGTTAGACACTGCTATTCCAGAATTTAAGTGTGGTAAATGTGATAAGAGTTTCCTGAAAAACTACCATAAAAAGAGACACGAGCTGGTCTGCGGTCAGTATTATGAATGTAAACATTGTGCTGACGTTTATGGTACTGAACATCGCAGAGATGTGCATCAAGAACGATGCGAGAGAATAATTGCTGCTAAGAAACTCAAGATCGAACCTACCAAACATAAATTGCTGTTAATGGTTCCTGATGAAGATGATGTCGTAGAATATGAAACAGCTTTCCAGGATCGACTGAAATCATATTTCATCCAATGCTCTACATGCCAAGACCTGAACACCTATCTCCAAGAATCAAAACAGCGGATAATTCAAGCCATTCAGAAGGAGCTAAGGATCCATAAAAGTGTGAAAATTAACATCATGGCTGAATGTCGGTTTGTGAATGCCATTGGTGACACTACTGATAAAGCATTTAAAACACAAAATCAAGCAATATTTTTAGAAAGTGACTTGGATGCCATCTTGGAAAGGAAATTCAAGAAACTTTGTACTGAAATGGAGGAAAGTCAACTTAAAGGAAGCAACTGGGCTTTATTAGCTGTTGACGGGGTTCGAGTTAGAATCAACAAGAATAATGGACTAAGAGGAAGCAGTTACATCCCTCTACCGACCTCTATTGGAGCTAAAGGAGCCTGCATAAATCCCCAGAATTATGAAGATGAAAAATGTTTTATGTATGCTGTTCTCGCCAAGTTCATTCAAAAGGATCCTCAACGTGTTAGCAAGTATAAGGATTTTCAAGAAAGATATGACTTTTCCTGCGTCTCGTTTCCTACGAGCCTGACTGATATTCCGAAATTTGAACGAAGAAATAACATCTCTATAAATGTTTTCGGACTGGATGAGAAAAATCAAGTGTTTCCTATGAAGGTTATCGATGAAGAACTGTCCGACCATCGTGACCTGCTTTTATTAAGTGATGCAGCTGGACGTCATCATTACGTTTATATAAAGAATTTCGAGAGACTTATTCATCAGCAAAAAACCAAATGTGAGGGAAAACTCTACATCTGCAAACGCTGTTTTACGCACTTTGATTATCGAAATGGAGGAGTTGAGAGGTTAAATGAACATAGAAAAATATGTAGCCAACACGGAGTTGCTAAGATTGTTATGCCAACTAAGGAGAAATCTATTGTTAGATTCAAGAATTATGAAAGGATGTTGAAATTACCTTATGTCATATACGCTGACTTTGAAAGCATTCTTACCCCTTACCACGGGTGTTCTTCTAATCCCGAAACGTCTTATACAGTTCCATATCAGAAGCATATTCCTATGAGTTTCTGTGTATATGTCAAACCGTCGGCCTCAATGGAAGGTTTACAGACTGATCTTCCTACTGAACCCTATGTATATCGTGGTTATTATGCTGCACCGAAGTTTATGGAGTATGTAAGTTCTCTCGCAAAGAAGATTAATAGTATATACAAAACTGATGCTCCATTAACACTAACAGATGAGCAGCAAAAATCTTTCGAATGCTCTACAGAATGTTACTTATGTGGTAAAGAATTTACCAGAGAGAACTGGAAAGTACGAGATCATGATCATATAACCGGTGAATACCGAGGAAGTCTACATAATAAGTGTAATTTAGCCTGTAAAACACCTAATTATATTCCTGTCTTCATGCATAACCTGAGTGGATATGACTCCCATTTCATTGTTAAGGAGTTAGGATGTACTAGCGAGAGAGTAGAAGTTATTCCTAGCTCAGAGGAAAGTTATATATCATTTTCCAAGTATGTTGGTGATATTAAACTCCGCTTTGTGGATACCTATCGCTTTCTTAGTACCAGCTTGGATAAACTAGCAAACAATCTAACATCATATCCTGAAACCATAAAGTACTTTGGAGCAGAGCAATTCAAATCGATGACCCGTAAGGGTGTTTTCCCCTACGATTACGTTACATCATGGGATGTTTTGAATGACACAGAACTTCCTCCTAGGGAGGCATTCTACAACAAGCTGAACAAAGAAGAAATTAGTGATGGAGAGTATGAACATGCAAAAAGTATATGGAGACAGTTCAACATTAAAACATTAGGAGAGTATAGCGATCTCTATCTAAGCTCAGATGTTCTTCTACTAGCTGATGTGTTTGAGACATTCAGAGACCAGACCCTGAAAACTCATAAAGTTGATCCTGCACATTATTTTACATCTCCTGGACTTACGTGGGATGCAATGCTGCTGTACACAGGAATTGAACTAGAATTGCTACAGGATTACGATCAGCTACTCATGGTTGAATCAGGTATACGAGGAGGATTATGCCAAGTGTCTCATCGATACGCAAAGGCGAACAACATCTATATGGAGGAGTATGACTCAAGTAAGCCCTCTCAATATATTACGTACGAGGACGCAAATAACCAATATGGCTGGGCGATGTGCCACGCCCTTCCTTATGGGGGTTTTGAGTGGGTTTCTCCTGCAGATATTAACCTAGAAATACTTCGAGAAGATAACCCTCTCGGATACATTTTAGAAGTGGATCTTGAATATCCTACAGAACTTCACGAGCTGCATAACGATTTACCATTCCTGCCCGAGTGTATCAAGCCTAAGGATTCTTCTACAAAGAAGCTAATTCCACACCTTGGATCACGAACTAAGTATGTGGTGCACTACATGACCTTGAAGCAAGCTCTTGATCATGGGATAAAACTGACAAAAATCCATCGTGTACTACAATTTCGACAGTCGTGCTGGTTAAAGCCTTATGTCCAATTCAATAACGGACTACGACAAGGATCTAGAAATGATTTCGAGAAGGATCTGTACAAACTTTTTAACAATGCCATGTTCGGAAAAACTATGGAGAATATAAGAAACCGAATGAATATACGACTTGTTACCGATTGGAAGACATTGGAAAAGCTGGTTGCTAAGCCTACGTTCATTGATCGAACTATATATGGACCTAATCTGGCTGCAGTACACTTGGCTTCACGAGAGATAGTGTTCGACAAACCTATATACATTGGGATGTGTGTGCTGGATATCTCAAAAACCTTGATGTATCGATATCATTATGATGTGTTATTGCCGTATTACGGGACTGAAAATCTAAAACTCATGTACATGGATACAGACTCTTTCATCCATAGAGTGACTACAAAAGATATATACCAGGATAAGCTACGTTTTCTTGAACATCTGGATACTGCTGATTATCCTGTCGAGCATATATGTCATTCTACAAAAAACAGGAAAGTTTTGGGAAAATTTAAAGATGAAGCCAATGGAAAAATTATTTGTCGTTTTGTAGGGCTCAGACCTAAGATGTATGCTCTCGACATAGATGGAGGTGTAATCAAGAAGATTAAAGGCATAAAGCGTAGCGCAATCAGGCAGTACATCAACTTCGATAGCTATGTGGAATGTCTTAAAACCCAAAAGATCCTAAGAACTCCTATGAACTTAATCCTATCCCGAAAACATAATGTTTCTACAGTTGAAGCTAATAAAATAGCCCTGTCGCCTCATGACGATAAGAGAGTGATTGCTGAGGATGGAGTATCAACATACGCGTACGGACACTATAGTATTGCAAAAAGTGTGCAAGAGGAGGCAACTTAGATCAGAAGATAACGGTTATCTCTGTAAGCTAAGCTACAGAATGAATATTTACTCAAGTAACATCTATCCTACGACTCTCACGACGCCTGAGGAAGAAAGAAGAAATAACAAAAATGGAGGAAGGCGTTAACTCTGCCACTAGGATTAAATTCTAGTGCTGGTCTCCAGCCCAGATAAAAGAGGAGAGGCGTCTACTACTGAACTACAAGCTAACTGAACGCACTTTAATGTTAAAATAGGTAAATTGAAAAAGTAACTACTATCTCGTAATCTGAAATATCCTTGAAAAACCTTTTACTTAGTTATAAAATGATTTAAGTAACTGAACTTGGTCTAAAAAATCCTTGAAACATCCTTAAACCTCATAACATCTGAAAAAGCTTGAAAATAGCATAAGAACATTGGTTTAGCGTTACGACTTATTACAAGACGATGCAGAGGGGGTAAAAGCTTGAAAAAAGACACAAGAGTATAAAGATATCAATCTGCATGAAAATACGTATGAAAACTCTATGCCTAGACCATTGCAAATATACCTCTAAGAGTAACGAAGATATCTCTAGCTGGAAAACCTTTAGCTATGAAACCTATAGCTCTTAATCCTAGAGCTCCGAGATCATACCTCAATACCTAACCTCCGGATCCTACAGGTTTAACCTCCTGACCAGCAACCTTTAGCTACGAAGCTTATAACTCTTAACCCTAGAGCCCTCGGATCATACTTCAATACGTAGCCTCCAGATCCTACAGCCTTAATCTCTAGGCCGAGAGATCTAACCTTGAATCCATACGACCTAACCACTAAACCTACTACAGCCTTTAACCTTCAGACCAGCAACCTTTAGCTATGAAGCCTACAACTCTTAACCCTAGAGCCCTCAGATCATACCTCAATACGTAACCTCCAGATCCTACAGCCTTAAACTCTAGACCGAGAGATCTAACCTTGAATCCATACGATCTAACCCAGATCATACATAGAGACCTAGCCCCTAAATCCTACAGCTCTCAACCATCCAGACCAACAGACTTCACCTGTGAAACTATTAACCCTAGAGCCTTAGATCATAGCACAAGAGCTAACCATTAAATCCTACAGCTATTAATCTTCCATACCTGCAACCCTACCTGTTAAAACCTGCTACCCTTAACCCTAGAGCCCCAGATCATACCTCAAGACCTAACCTCTAAGTCCTATAGCTATTAACCTCCCAGACCAACAGTATTTACCTAAGAAACCCTGCAACTCTTAACCCTAGAGCCGCAGATCATACTACAAGAGCTAACCATTAAATCCTACAGCTATTAACATCCCATACCAACAGACTTCACCTAAGAAAACCTGCAACTCCTGACCCTAGAGCCTCAGATCACAGCTCAAGACAAGCCCTGATAACACCTCAAGACACAGCATTATAAGTTACAGCAAATTAAGAGGATTGACTGCCTACCTAAACACTGTCTAAATCCACTAAACATACAGATTGCGCATGGCCGCCATCTTGCCCTTTTGGGTCTGCGCTGGAACCTACCATTTATAACTACTTATATCTTTACATGAATAATAGAAAGATTAAATTAGTGGATAATTTGAAGTATCTAGGAGTTGTTTTAGACAGACGTCATACATTCCGAAGTCATCTTGATTATGTAGCCAGGAAGGCTAGTAAACTTCTTACAGCACTGACTGTTTTAACGAGACCAACATGGGGCTTAAACACTTCTTTATTGAAGTTAATTTATAAAGGGGTGGTTGAACCTATGGTTCTCTATTGTGCAGGAGCATTGAAAAGTATTTTTCAGAAGAGATGGGCACAAAATAAATTATTACAGATACAGAGTGGATACATCTTTAGCATCATCCGAGGATACCGCAACATCTCCACTCCAGCAGCGCTCATTATTGCTAATATTGAACCCATCTTTCTTATTGGTGTATATAAGGCAAATATCAACAACATTAGAAATGAAATGAAATGTGTAGTGTTTAACGCCCGCTTTTACTACAACAACATTAGAAATGGCCGAGCCTTGCCACAATATATTTCACAACTGCAAATTGAACAACCAGTTAAACAAGCTTCTCATCCAGCCACCGGTGTCTCTAGTCTCCTTGAAGATTGTGCAGCAGAATATCACCAGTACTCCATTTACACTGATGGCTCTTGGATAGCTGAAGGGCTTAGTAAAAGTGCCAAAGTAGGATGTGCGTTTGTGGTATTCTCTCGCTCCATGGAATGCCATTCTTCCATGTTCTGACTTGCCAAGAAGGAGTTTCAGTCTTTCAAGCTGAATTAGTAGCAATCCGTGAAGCAGTGAAATGGTGCAACAGCTTACAATGTATCGCTCGCCTTTACTGTGACTCACAAGCAGAAATTGCAGCTTTGAAAGATATCAAAACCAGCAGTCCCATTGCAGCTGAAATAAGAAGTCAATTATTATGTAGTTCTCATCTGTGTATTAAATGGGCCAGAGGGTACCTGGTGATTGCCGGAAATGAACGTGCAGATGAGCTAGCAAAGAGAGCTGCGACTTCAGATCTTCCAGAGACATAGACTCTATGCCCCATTTCTTATGTGAAGCAAACATTAAAGGAGATTATCATCAACGACTAGAATGAATACTGGTTAAAAAGTGATTGTGGTGCTTTGACTAAGGATTTATATTTCTCAACAGTTTCTGACAGACATAAATGTAAATTCGTTAATCCTAACTATGTTCTCACTCAATTATTAACTGGACATGGCAAATATTCAGCTTACTTATTTCGATTCAAAATCAAATCCACATGTGATTGTATTTGTGAAAATCATCTTCAATATATCCCTCACATTTTATTTGAATGCCCATTTTTCTGTTTTGTAAGATACGAACTTGAATTATTGCTTCAATCCTTAGGTTACACTTTTTCAAAACCACTTACACATATTCTGATGGACTAAAAAACTTATCAATATTTCATGGCTTTCTTAAACAAAATATTTCTTAAGCTAAATGATTCATCTTGATGTTTACTGTTTGTCAGCTTGATATCAAATTTGTAATGTGTTTGTAAATTGTATTATATTCATAAATTTTTAAAACTATATTCCTAATATACCTTTGGGTAAAATAGGAATAAAAATTGGATAGTAAATAAATAAATAATAAAAGCAAATGCACTGAATCTGACTTATATATTATAACTGAAATATTGGACTGCCGGAAATTGTTAGATGCATAAGTCTCAATTTCTGAACTTCGTTACAAATGATGTAATGCTCATCAAATACTTCTTCTGCCAACCTACTAATGTTATTACAACCCGACTGAATTGATATGGTCACAACTTAAGGGTTATGGTGGCTGTAACAATAAAACGTTTATTTCCACTAGTTTCGTAATCTCCAACTTTGTTATAAATTATGTTAGGCGCGAAAACTGCTAAAAGGTTCTTCAGCATACGATAGGTGTTTTAGAGAATGTATGGGAATTAGACTGTATTTCAGAGTAAGTGATTGTCATTACAAATATAAATAATTTAAGTGGCAATAATAATGAAAAGGGCTGTGTAAACACCTCGAATATAGCAACACACCTGTCAGTTATCAATTTGAATCCAGAAAAGTAATATCCTCAACTAATGTAACTTGTAAATTTACACATGAAGTGTTGACTGTCTTAAACTAAAAAATAAAAGAAGATGAAATATTCTGTGACCTGGCAAGGCTTTGATTTGATAATCATGACATTCTAATAGCAAAATTGAAATTCTATGGACTAAAAATTAACATATCGGTTGACATGTATCATATCTAAACGAAAGATATTGGTTTTGAAAATCAAACTTCAAATTGGAAAATAGTAATACCTGGAATAGCCCAAAGTTCGGTATTTATGTCCTTTATTATTTCTGATCTATATAAATAAACTCTCATTTTATATGAAAGCCATTGCAAACACAGTTCTTTTCGCTGATGACACTAGTGTCCTGGTGACCAGTACAAATTTAAATGAATGCAACGTAGAGCGAAGCCATTGCATCTTTGTTGTTTGTCGGTGTCATAAGAGAGCAAAGTCTAAGGATATTCAGACCAGTGAAAAAGCGAAACGTTGTGTGAATGTCGGAAAAATTACAAGCGGCCCCATTAATGCATACATTAAACAGCTCTTTGGGATGGCCACTCTCTATTTCCTTTCCTCTCATCCTTCCTGCCAGTGGTGCCGCACTTGGGGCACAGGTACCGTAAACTAAATATACTTCTCCATGACGAATCCTTTCCTTAGCGTAGTCCAATTTAGTCTTTACTGTTAATGTCATTTTTGTCAGCTTTATCATCTATGAAACATTGAAATCAACGTTATTCGCCCAGAGTAAACCTCTCACTTTGCCCCAGATTAATTTAACTGAGTTAAAATGGCAATGATAAGGGGGAAGCCCAACTACTTTGCAACCATGCTCTGCTGTAATTCAATTGATTCCGTAGCTTCCTCATTCGCTGGTATATTGTGGCAAGAAAGTCATTTATTTCTTTTCTCATTGTTCATGCTTATAAAAGATTATAGAGTGTTATTTCGCATTATCCGTTTCTTCTTCTTCTTCTTCTTCTTCTTCTTCTTCTTCTTCTTCTTCTTCTTCTTCTTCTTCTTCTTCTTCTTCTTCTTCTTCTTCTTCTTCTTCTTCTTCTTCTTCTTCTTCTTCTTCTTCTTCTTCTTCTTCTTCTTCTTCTTCTTCTTCTTCTTCTTCTTCTTCTTCTTCTTCTTCTTCTTCTTCTTCTTCTTCTTCTTCTTCTTCTCCTCCTTCTCCTCCTTCTCCTTCTCCTTCTTCCTTCTCCTTCTTCCTTCTCCTTCCTTCTCCTTCTCCTTCTCCTTCTCCTCCTCCTCCTCCTCCTCCTCCTCATTATCATTATCATTATCATTATCATTATTATTATTATTAAGGAGGTTGGTAGCAGTGCTTTTTAAAACAAATGTGTAAGAAATCTTTGTTCGAATTCTTTCTGTAATTTAAAGATATCTTTATATTTTGGTGAAGTGTTTCTCGTACGTCAGTATATTCTACAAGTTTTCCGGTACGTGTGGTAGTGTTAGTGCAACGAGGGAACTATCGGTTTAGTTTTGTGAGAAAAAACAATTGTGCCTGTGGAGCCACGATGACGTCAGCTGCTGACAGCGTATTTGAAAACGCTCTAAATAAGTTACTCAATATAGCTGACAAGTGCGTAAAAATGAGAAGCGATCTAAAGAAAGATCTTTTTGACGCGATCAGTGATATCAGGAAAGAGTTCAGCAGTGTTAGTAGGGCAGTGGAAGAAAAGAACAAAGTGATCAGTGAACTGCAATCGAGATCTACAGAAGCGGCATCCATTGTCCAAGCCATTCATTCAGGCGAGGATGAGTACGCGAGACATCTAGCGCCCACGGGAGACAACCACTGGACCAGCGAGTGGAGGGTGGTGCCACCTGCAGGTAGGTCAAAGAAGTGCTACTCCGAAGTTACCAAGACAAACCAAGAGTGGCGCCAGTCGGATGTGTCACACGGAAAAAAAACTTATAAAATGTTTGTGAAATCAAAAAACAACCAGAGTGTCGAGTACACTAAGACTCTACTCAAGTCGAAAGTTAACCCTGCAAAAATGAAAGTCGGTATATCTGCGCTAAAAACGCTAAAAAACGGGCAGTTACTTTTGGAATCAGAAAGCCAAGGTGAACTCAAAAAAGTTTGTGAAGCAATAACTGAAACATGCGGGTTAGAACTCGAAAGCTATTTGCCGAAGCTCAGGAATCCCAGGATCATTATATTTAATGTTCCAGAGGATATTACCATAGACAATGCAACAGAAGCCATAGTCAATCAGAATTCAGATCTGAATTTAAGCGAAAGTGACATAATTCCTAAATTCGTGTTTGCAGATAGAAGGAAAAACAAGAATTTGGTAATAGAAGTCAGGCACAAGTTCGCAGGGGCATTTCGGGCAGGAAACTTAAATTAGGCTGGCACATATGTAATAGCGACGACTACCTATCAGTTACACGTTGCCATAATTGCTGTAAATACCACCATAGAGCCCAGGAATGCACAGGGGAACAAGTATGTCCACATTGCTCTGGAAATCATAAAATGCAAGAATGCCAAGCACCTAAAGAAAACCATCGATGCATCAATTGCACAAATTATAACAAATACAATGGATCAATGCCGATAAGTGAGAACCATTCATCGCTTGATAAAAACTGCCCATGCTATAAAACTGCCCTGAAGAAGAATATGGAAAGAATCGACTATTAACATGGATGGTCTCGCGGACAGATAAAAGAATTATCTACGATGTGTACAGGTTAATTTGCAACACAAAAGAACAGCAATGAATAATATTATATATAATATGAACAACAGTAGCATTGACCTCGCCTTTATACAAGAACCTTACACGATACACAGTAATGTAGCGGGAGTGCCTAAATCTCTAAGAATCTATGAGAGTGGAAAGGGAAGGAAAAGGTCAGCACTGCTTATAAATAACAAACACATAGATGCCATTCTTATTACACAGCTCTCTGACGAAGACACTGTCGTCGCAGAAATAACGTACAAAAGAATGAAGTTTTACGCAGCTTGTTTATATTTCGATTCCACACAAGATATCGAGGTAAATTTGAGGACAATAGAACGAATTACAAACTATACAAAGGGGAGTGGTTTACTTATAGCAGTCGACAGTAATGCCAGAAGTAAAACGTGGTATGACGTCACAACAAATCACAGGGGGACAGCAATGGAAGATTTTCTAACAGTGTCCAACTTAAACATAGTGAATACTAGGTCGGAGCCTACATTTGAAACTAGAAGAGGCAGCAGTTATGTCGACCTAACTATTGTTAACAACAAGTTGTTAAGGCATGTCAGTGAGTGGACCTGTGGCTCCGTAGAAAGCTGCTCTGACCACAAGGTTTTAACTTTCAAACTTACAAAGCAGATTGAAAACACATCTACAATTGGAATCGATCACACGAGAGCAAAGTATATAGTAAGGAATGAAGATTTCGAGAAATTCGACAATATTTTCCTTTCCACGGTGATATCTAAATTCAATTGTCACTATAATGAAGAGAACTTGCAGAAATTAGATCAGGAACTAAGCAGCACAGTGGCAAGTAAAACTGAAGCAGAGGAAATGGCAAACCTCGCCTTTTCATGTATCATAACAGCTAGTAATGCAACCTTCAAAGTTTCAACAGGTGCTAAACAGGCGATAAAAAGGAAGACGGTATCTTGGTGGACAGACGAACTTACTATATTAAGAAAAAGGGCAAATGCACTGCGGAGGAGATACCAAAGAACTGTCACCGGCGAAAATCTACGACAGGAGAGGAAAGAAAAATATCTGGATGGGAAAAGGGAATACGAAAGGAAAATGAGAGATGCAAAACTGAAATCATGGAAAGCGTTTTGCACAATAAGTGACGATGCCAATCCTTGGGGTTTAGTATATAAAATAGCTTCCGGCAAACTCCGAACTGGTGTGATTGACTACATTACAAAAAGACGATGGAACATTTACCACAGATACTGAAAATACAATCAAGCATATGTTAGAGCACTTTGTACCCGAAGACAATCAAGATAGTGACAACGAATTGCACAAACAAATTAGGAAAGAAATTGAAGAACCCATCAATACTAATGATGATAAACCTTTCACAACTGCAGAAATCATCATTAATATGCAAAAATTCAATCCAAAGAAATCTCCTGGGAAGGACTGCCTATCTAGCGACATAATTACAAGAGCTTTTCAACATCTCCCTCTATTCTTCACGCAAGTATACAACGCGTGTTTAAAGAAGGGATGCTTTCCAAAAGATTGGAAGCAGTCTATTGTCATTCCAATAATTAAGCCCGGAAAAGAAGACTGCCAAGACGCATCAAAATACAGACCAATAAGCCTATTAAATATCGGAGGCAAACTACTAGAAAAACTGATGATTGACAGAATACTACACCATATGTACAGCAATAATTTGTTACACAACAACCAGTTTGGATTTACCCCCCAAAGGGGAGCAGTTGACGCTGCAATGGAAGTTAAATCTTTCATCGATAAATGCTTGAAGTCAAAACAATCCGTAGTAGTCACTAGTCTTGATGTCAAAGGTGCCTTTGATGCAGCTTGGTGGCCTAGCATACTCAAGAATCTAAGACAGCTTAGATGCCCTAAGAATTTATATAATTTAGCAGTGAATTACTTCAGCAACAGAAGAGCAGTATTTTCAGTGAACAACTATACAGCAGAAAGAGAAGTACAGAAAGGCTGCCCACAAGGATCATGCTGTGGTCCAGGCTTCTGGACCATAATGTACAATTCGATGCTGAATTTAGAATATGATCACCGGACAAGAGTGATCGCCTTCGCAGACGACCTGGTAGTAATGACAAGAGGAGCATACAAATCAGAAGCAGAGAGCGTTGCAAATCACGATCTTAGAAAAATCCAAAAATGGGCTGATGATAACAAAATTCAATTTAACCAAAAGAAATCCAAGGTTCTATTTATCACAAGAAGAAGAAATGTAGATAGGGATGTCAACATATTTTTGAATCATCATAAACTTAACCAAACCGAAGAAATAAAATACCTCGGAATATATTTAGATAGCAAATTTAACTTCAACGCGCACATTGAATATACTGCAGACAAAACAATCTCGTTGGTTCATATGCTAGCAAGAACAGCAAAGCTACAATGGGGGCTAGGTCACAAAGCACTTAAGACAATCTATGAAAGTGCTATAGTCCCTGTCTTGACATACGGAGCTCCTATATGGATAGATGCGATACGGAAGAATAAAAATATTGCAAAATATAGAAGAATTCAAAGATTAATCAACATAAAAATGACGAAAGCATATAGAACTCTCTCGTATGATGCATCGTGCGTACTAGCTGGAGTATGTCCTATAGAAATAACTATAGAGGAAAAACTCCAAATATATCTGGCAACAAAAAGTCACATAGCAGACTTCGACAAACCATTAGAAGTAAAACACTGGCGACATCCTGCCGAAGTGGCAACGATTCAGGAGGTCAACAAAGATAACATATATAGAATGGAAGCGTACACAGATGGAAGTAAAATGGGGGAGAAAGTTGGCGCAGCAGGAATTATATTTGAAAACGGAAATATGAAACACCAGTTAAAATTCAAATTGCATGGCCACTGCACCAACAATCAAGCCGAACAACTTGCTATTTTAAAAGTACTAGAGAAATTAGAAGAACTATATTATGCCAGTTCAATAGATAGAAACGGAACCGTTGCAATATACACTGACAGCAGAATTACTATAGATCTACTGAGAAACAACTGGAAAAGGAATCGACTAATAGAATCTATCAAAGACAAACTTCTTGCACTAAACCATTTAAATTGGATCATCCACTTTGGCTGGGTTAAAGGCCACTGCGGAATAGAAGGGAATGAACTAGCAGATAAGCTTGCAAAACGCGCTGCTATCGAAGATAGTGAAATAGTGCATGACAAAATACCAAAAGACGTAATTGTAACGAGAGCGAAGGAATATGAACTCAACAGGTGGCAACAAGTCTGGACGAACACAACGAAAGGTGCAGTGACTAAAGCATTCTTCCCGTTAGTGAAAAACAGATTGCGTCAAAAGATTCCAATATCCCCAGAACTCACTACAATGTTAACTGGCCATGGAAAATTAAACGCATACCTATACCGATTTAGAATAATAAATAACCCACTCTGTCCTTGCGGAAAAGAAGAACAGACCGTTAACCATATAATATTTAATTGCAGAAGACTTGATGAAAAAAGACTAGAATTGGCAAAAAGTGTAACAAGCAATGGAGGGAAATGGCCTACCACCAACGAGAAGATTGCGAATAATCACCTGAAGTCGTTTGTAAAATTTGCAACTTCTATAAAAATCACGGACATGGACTGAAGGATTTGGAGTGCAACAACGACAAATTGTGAACTCTATACCGTCAACTTACTCCGGTTTCATCATAATCTTACAATTAACTAAAACATAAAGCACTACTTCTAAAAATATGACAAGTATTTAGATTGAAATAATTACAAATTGTGAACTCACAAAAATCAGCTAGAAGAATAGACTCAATTTAATGTACATAGTGTCTAAAACACAGAATAACCCAATGTAAAATTGTTGTAATGTTTACAATTACTAATTCAAAATAGGACATGTAACTATAAAGCATGTAGTATTACTATGTAATGGAGCATGCTGTTGATATCAATAAAGCAAAAAAATTATTATTATTATTATTATTATTATTATTATTATTATTATTATTATTATTATTATTATTATTATTATTATTATTATTATTATTATTATTATTATTATTATTATTATTATTATTATTATTATTATTATTATTATTATTATTATTATTATTATTATTATTATTATTATTATTATTATTATTATTATTATTATTATTATTATTATTATTATTATTATTATTATTATTATTATTATTATTATTATTATTATTATTATTATTATTATTATTATTATTATTATTATTATTATTATTATTATTATTATTATTATTATTATTATTATTATTATTATTATTATTATTATTATTATTATTATTATTATTATTATTATTATTATTATTATTATTATTATTATTATTATTATTATTATTATTATTATTATTATTATTATTATTATTATTATTATTATTATTATTATTATTATTATTATTATTATTATTATTATTATTATTATTATTATTATTATTATTATTATTATTATTATTATTATTATTATTATTATTATTATTATTATTATCATTGTCATTGTCATTGTCATTGTCATTGTCATTACCATTACCATTACCATTATCATTATCATTATCATTATTATTATTATATGATCTTCATACATTTTGGAGAAATTGCTCTTTGCGCCATGTAACGAAAGTTTTATAATTCATGTCCTACTCAAGAGTGTTACCGGATTTAAAAGGAACACAATTGTAACAAAATCGAATGCAGTTCCAGCATGACCTGCTTTACCTAACAGCACATTCAGTGTTTGTTACAGGGTATTGTGCAACCAAATTTGCTGACAAAAGAATTCACACTAACGTAGTCTGATTAGCTAATCTATGTTAGAAAAATTATTTTAAAGGATTTCCCAAAGAAACCTACAGCTCCAAGTACAAATGTTGTTCACCATCAGCCCTAACCTTCAAATACGTGTATTTTCTTCAATACACCTGTAATTGAAAGGTGCTAGGATGCTAGTTTCTGCTATATAGGAATAAATGCGTATAGCATCCTGCTGGAAAGTATCCACCTGGATGGCACGTTTATACCCTTTTCGTTTCTGGAGTTTCAAACTTAGATCGTGATGCCAGATTTTTCTCTGTAAAGCACTTTCATTTCTCAATCTTAACTACATTATTCATATGGATTTCTATAGCACGTAAGACTCTACTAAAAACTTAGAGACTGAAATAGCAGTATTGAAATATTTTATAGTACGAGGCTCGGTTGATAAGTCCCGGGAATCATATAGAGATGGCCCCATTGGGCCAGTTTGACGGATAGCATCATACAATATAACTCTAGACTAGCTTGAATCCATAGTTACAGGTCAACAGCTTGTTTAGTTTTTGAAGGACAGCATTTTAAACAAGACAAGTGCGGAAGTTTCACGAAAATGGAGGATTTGGAAAAATGAGCACTGAATAAATACTTCCATTTGAAAGACTTAACGCCTAAAGAAATCAAGAAGGAAATGGGCAGTACATTGAAAGACTCCGCATCTTCATATATAATGATTAAAAGGTTGGTTGTAGAGTATAAAATGGGGCGTACGAGCACTAGTGATGAGCCTCGCTCTGGACGCTCTGTAGAAGTCACAACTCCAGAGACAATTGAAAAAATTCATCGTTTAATAGTGGAAGATCGTAGATTAAAGTTGTTTGAGATAGTGAGGATGTAAATATATCGAAAAAACGTGCAGATAATGTTTTGGGCTTTCACAAGACGGGTGCCGCTTTTGTTGACACTTGATCAAAAGTACTTACAGAAAGGTAAGTCGACATTAAGGTAGTTGTCTCATGTGTTTATGAGAACTCCTAGTGGTTTACCGGGAAAAATACGAGTCAGGTGGAGAATTTAATGTCATGTCGGCACGTTGGCCATAGTAGCTCAAGGGTTAGAGCGGTTGGACGGGAACCAGAAGTTCCGTGATCCAAATCCCGGCTATGGCATTGAATTTTTCAGTCTGGCTCTACAGTTTCATAGTGCGTCCTACACATGGCTAGTGTGAAAGAACAATTAATTTCCATTACTTGATCAAATTTGCAAATAAAAAAACCGCTTATATTAAGAATATGGAGCTCTACTGTAAAATTTCCATTGAATTTTTGAGACAGCCTATTACCAAGGATGAAACTTGGATACATCACAACACTCCAGAAAGTAAATCGCCGTCAAAACAGTGGACTGCAGCAGGTGAACCAACTGCAAAAGCGGGTAAGACAATTTTGTCAGCTAATAAGGTTAAGGCCAGTGTTTTCTCGGATGCTCACAGAAAATTATTTTTATTGCTTATTTGAAAAAGAGTAAAAGTATCACTGGTGACTACTACGCAAGTTTATTACAACGTTTGAGTGATGAGGTGAAACGAAAAAGACTTAGTTTGACAAAGAACAAAAAAGATCTTATTTTTCCACAACAATGCTCTGGCCCATCGTTTAGTCATTGCAATGGGAAACATGTACGAATGAAACTTCGAATTGCTTGAACATTCAACCTATTTGAAGGATCTAGTACCCAGTGACTACCATTTGCTCTCGAACCTCAAAAAATGTCTTGGAAGACAAAGATTTCACAGCAACGAGGTCAATGATGCGTTAAATACCTATTTTGAGGACCATGACAAATCCTACTACAGAGATGGTTTAATTAAATTAGAACACCGATATGACAAATGTTTTAGACTTTCTGGAAATTATGTTGAGAAATACAATTTTTATTTTATTTTATTGTGAGGCCCCAACTTACCAGCCGTCATTCGTAGAGCATATTATTTTTAATTTTTCTCCCTTAATTTCATAAGTTTAATATGTAAAATTATGTAGACACCTCTAATATCATGTTCATGATGTAAACAGACTAGAAATAGATTTAAAATATACATATAAAGTAAGATGTGTAGTAATGGAACAGTCAACAGCCAGGCTCTCTTTGTGGAAAGTTCATAATTAATAGGTGGATCATTCAGTTTTGTGATGTTTCTTAACCTTGACTCCGAACAGTTCTAAATTATTTTTTTCGTATCTACCTCTTACTTTTACAGAAAAAGATTCCTTATAAAGTTAAGCGCGAACATTCCAAGGACTGTATTCTTTGTATCATAATATTGCATAATTTAATTAAGTATTATTGATGTATTGTATAACTGACTTAATCTGTTCTTTGTTATTTACTGTATCCTTCTGTTCTTTCTATTGACGTATGCCATATGATGTACAGTGATCAGAGGACGAATAAATTGTATGTATCTTCATAGATGTTGCATTGTATTTTAAAATGATGTGTTCTGTAACACGTTTTATGTTTCACGTATGAAATAAATACCAAAATATCTGCTTTACAGATATTTACTTATATTTTAATTATCAACTAATTGTATTTTTTGATTGATATATGACTTCTGTTGTTTCCTTAATTTCTTCTTGCAAGAATGTATTCCTTTGATCATTATAATATTGTAATTTTAATTATGTATTGTAGACTGTCCTTTTGTTCTTTCCTTTGACGTATCCCTCATAATGAACAATGATCAGAGAATGAATAAATCAATAAACAAGTGAAATCCTTTCATGAACGTTGCAGAATGTGCACTTTCACAATCTTTCATCGGTTGAGAGGTTGTAGTGAATATTAGCTGATATAACCTTGAAACTTCTCAGAGGCATTTAATTTTAAGTTGGGCTTGCAAAATGCAATTTGAGCACAGTCACTCATTCACTGGCGGCCAAACCAGGTTGGTTTTGTTATATTACTTTCGCGTAAGAGAAATTTTAAGCATATTTTGACTTCGGTTGGTAGTGCTACTAATTATGTCTATGTTGTTATGTTCATTTGAATGTTACGATTATCAGTGTAATATTGTGTACGAAGTAAAAAATGTATGCTGGTGAGCATAAGGATGTGCCTGAAGAGGAGGAACATTTAGATGCAAATAAGTTCTTTCAAAATGACAAATTATCCTCGTTGCCTGTTAAACAGGAAAATCGATATGATACAGTTGTACGCTCACAGGTGAACTTATATTCTCAACTTCACGTTCAGAGTAATAAAATAATTTCGATGCTAAAGAATGTTGAAAAGAAACTTCTGCATAGTCTTGAGCAATGTAGAGAAGAGATAGGAGTGGTGCAGGAACATATAGTATTATGGCGTAAGGGGGAATGTTGCCCTAGGAGACTTTTCGACTGTCGTTATTGCCCATTTTCCGAATTTCCTCGTTTCTTTGGTGATATCCCAAATAGTGATACGTTAGCGAAGGAAATAAATCATGAGTTAAAAGTAAGTGACATGCTTCCCGGAAAGAAATTTACAGAAATTCATAGAAATAAACTGAAAGAAACAATAGAAGCCATAGAGTCTGACAAATGGATTAAGCAAGCAAAGTGTGAAATGGAGCATTTGTATAAGGAGCTAGAAGAAACTGAAGATTCAGAAAGAAGAGAGGAAATTAAAAGACGTTTGAGATCTTGTTATTCTCTAAAGGAAACTAAGAATCTGCCTAGCATGTTGGGAACAGAATATGATTGGGTCGGCATATCCAACAGTGTTTTCAGAGGTCAATTTACACCACATGAGTGTTCTGCAATGTGGAATTTGTATTTGCACCCCAAGATATATAAGGGACCTTGGACCACTAAAGAGAGGAAACGTCTGCATGAACTTGTAGAAAAATATAAATTCCAAGATTGGGATGGAATTGCAAGAGAATTAGGAAACAGACGCAGTGCTATCCAGTGTATTGTGTATTATTTTTATCTGAAGCAATCATTGTGTGAAGGTTCTTGGTCTAAACATGAAAATAAGGTGCTTATAAGTGCAGTAATGAGATTAAAAAACGGTTCAGACATACCATGGCATCTTATAACAAGTTATCTTCCAGGCCGAACCAAGAAACAGGTTTGGGAGCATTGGAAGTATTCGTTGAATCCGTCAATTAAAAAAGGACCATTTACAAAGGAGGAGGACAGGCTTTTGCTTGCAGGAGTAAGAAAGCATGGTGAAAAATTTTATAAAGTGGCAGAAATGTTTCCAAATCGGACTTCTGCTCAGTTACGCTATCGATATAAGATGATGTTACAGAGGCCAAAGAGCGGTTACAAATGGTACGACTGGGATGATGCATTGTTGTTGAAGCTAGTAAAAAGGTATGGCGAAGGTAAATGGAAGCAAGTCTCTGAACATTTTCCGTTCTTTAACAGAACTCAAGTTAGACAACATTATAATGTATTGAAGAAAAGGGCTGTGTGTGATTCAGAAGGGGAACGTTCAGACAGTGAAATTGACTCAGCTGCTGCGAGTTCAAATTTGGTTTGTGTTAAGCACAAAAGACCTAAATTAGATGATTGTTTGCTTCATATTAATTATCCTTCAGAACAACCAATTATGTCATTAGCTGCTAATTTTAATGGAAATTGTTACAGTATTTTCAGGTTTATGCAATCTAATCCATATCCTAAGGAAAGGAAAACACAAAATGACAGTGAGGAAGCAGCAGAAAGAAACTTGCATTTCTTGTCATTTGCCCTGAATGTTTTACAAGCCAAGTTACTTATTCCAGAAGATGATAACCCTTTACTGAGTCATCATCTGCTGAATGATACAGATAGGCAGATACTTTCACTTTTACGAGATCGTCATTTGGTACATGAGAAAGAGCTGCCTGATAAAGACAGTCAACATCTGAAGACTGTCAGTCTACCTGAAGTAGATTCAATTAATTTAGTCAACTTTACCATTCCACTAAACTACACTACATTGACAGGATTCCACTCATTGACTTCACATTGTGAATCTCTTAAGAAAAGTGCAGCTACTGAAGCTGAGGAACACGAAGGGAGCCTATATTCTTTATTTAAGCAGCGTTTCTTTTCTTTGTTCTTTTGGCCTGCACTTGCTTCGCAAGTCAAGCCAAATGTTACTGTCAGCACATCTGATGTAGAGGAACCCAAAGTTTGCAAGAAAGTTCCTCCCTCCAGGAAAAGAAAGAGGAGGAATCAGCGGCGTAAAAAACAAGAGGGAAAAAAGGATCCACCAGAAATGACAAAGAGGAAATATGTGAAATCTGGAAAATATAAAAAGGAGCAGCCAGCTGAAGTTTCAGAAGTAAGAAGAAGTTCTCGAATTGCGTCAACATCACAGGGTCATAGTTCAGTGTAAGTAACAAGGGCTATTTGATAACTATAATTAGACCACAAACAATGCAGTTGGAGGCGTGGCTTACCAACACTGGAATCCTCTAGCTTTCCCCCTCTACCGTCATTTTAGATTGCTTCTCCTGAAATGCATGGACTGCACTGGTCATGTTTCACTCGCTTTTGCATTCACTCTTTGCATTCTGCCAAATCACTGCATTGTTCCTCAGGGTTTAAAGAAACTATGATTCTATCTGTTCTAGACATTCTTGGACTTTGAGCCAGCTATAGAGATGTAGAGCCATCAACGTTTTGGGAGTGTGCATCGCTCCCAACATCATGATGATGAATGATTAGCAAATTGGAAGGGCCACTATGTATAGCGACCGCTAGTCTGAAAGGCGCTTCCGCCGGACAGTGGAGTGCAACCTTGTGGAAAACACCTCTAAGCTGGGGGCTCAACGTAGCGGCGGAATCTGTGTTTTCTGAGCCGGTCGAATTCCATCTTCAAGGCAGGCTTCCAAGCAGAACTGAACTGAATCCAGCATACCGGTTCAGTGTTCTCCTCTCAGAAGAGATTGCCAGAACTTCCTTAACCTTTCGATCCCAGAGGCAGCTGCATTTAGCCACAATGGTCGTTTCCTGGAAGTTGGCTCTGTGGTCTTTCTCAAAGCAGTGTTCGGACAGTCCAGACTTTTCCGGCTGCAGTAGACGTATTGATCGTTCATGTCCATGACTCTACATTACTATACCTGGCTCAAAGCCCGAGAACGTCTAGAACATATATGTCACCAGGAAAGCTTATGATTCTATTTGTTGATCAATTGTGTAGTCATGTCTGAGGTAATTATTTTCTGTTAACTTTAATAATCAAAACAGTATTAAAATATGGTCGTTTCGTGTGGTTTGTGCTCAGTCGCATGCAGGAAGGGAGGGGTGGGAGTCACGTGATGTTTGGATGGCAAGAAGGGGAGAAGGTTCTCCTCGCGCATGCGCACACCGACTGCAGTTTGTTTGCGGTCTACCTGTAGCATAAATAGAAACTGGAAGGTTTCAAAATCACTGGACAGCTAAACTAGCAGAGTAATGCCTCCAGCTTCGTCATTCACATTTGCACGGCAATACAGTAAAACCTCGTTACTTGACGTCCAGATAATCTGGACCAGTTTCAGGGGGGGGGGGGGGATTATGTATGGTTTAGTAAATATCGACTTGTTTTATAGACTGTAAATTGCTATTCTCAGTAGGTACATTACTTGAATGCTCTTGCCAGCAGGTGAATTTATTGCGCTCACCCCACCTGCTTGGGACCAGGTTGGAAGAGAGACTTGATAAAGTCATGGAAAAAGTTGGGGCCAGGTGTGTGACTTGCCAGAAAACAAATTTGAAGAAGGAAAAATAAGTGTGGAAGAAGATTTTATAGATTACGTTGAAAATGAAGCTAGTTACAGTGAAGCAATGAATATTACACAAATATAACTATTTGAAACAAAAAAACTTCACTTTTCTTAAGAAACATTATGTCAAATTTTTCTTATTAATGGAGATTGATTTCACAAACAGATTGCTTGTATCATCAGTCCAAAACACTTCGTCGTCAAGGACACTGGTTACCATGTTATTATGCTTTTTCAGTATTACCAAAATCTGAAAATGAAACAAACCTAAAACCAGAATCAAATGCTTGTATTTCAAAATTCATTACGTGATAGAGTCAACATGAAAAATTCAATGCCATGGCAGAGATTTGAACCACGGATCTCCTGGTTTCTGTCCAGTCGCTCTAACCCACTGAGCTACCATGGCCAACGTGCGATCCTGACACTAAATTCTCCATTTGACTCGTATATTTCTCCGGTAAACCACTAGGGGCTCTCGCATTCGAGGTACACTATTTGTGGCGACTTACTATAGTAAGTAAAATTTACTATGCGATGTTTATTTTTTTAAAATAAATATCTTTTCCCAAACCATTAAATCTATCAGACCATTTAATTGTTTTAATAATTTAATTTCTGGATTTATTTCATGGTTAAATGACCAAAAATGATCTGCTACGGCCAATTTACCAGTTTGTTTATACTTTATGTTACGAAAATGTTCTTTCATTCTGGTTTCCAAATTACATTTTGTCTTTCCAATAATAACCTGATCACAGTCTAAACAATTAGATTGATAAATACAGATTTTTTATTATTAGGAATTTTATCTTTTTTAGAGAAATGGTAGTAAATTTTTAATACTATATTTATTTTGAAGAACTAAAGTTGTACCAAACTCTTTAAAAAATTGTTTGAAAATGTTTATTAACCCAAGGATGCTAAGTAAATTTTTTAAAATTATAATCGTGTTTTATTTTTTTAAGGGTAGAAATATCATTAATAGTTTTTTGATATTTAAATTTTTCAATCTTCTTCTTTATAAAGTCTTTATTAAAACCCTTAATTAAATCAGTATTAATAATATGCGTGTATTCTTTATTAAATTCCTCTTTATTCAGGAGTATATTTATTAATCTTTAATCAAACTATTAAAAATAGCAAATTTATGTGAAAAAGGGTTAAAACTTTTATTTTTTCATTTAATTATCAATATGAGTAGACTTCTATAAACACTTACACATTAATTTCAGTTTCTAATGTGAATTTTATAGCTTTATCTTGTAAATTTAGTAATTTTAAAGCATCATTAATTTCCAATGTGTAAGGACTATGCCACAATGAAGCACAAAATGAATATAATTTTGAATTGAACTAACTCAAAGCTCCACTTATTGCTAGTATTTACCTAGAATGCGTTTCGTTAGGATCTTTCTAACATCAGCTGTTGTTGACTGCAGCTGATGATGATAGGAAGATCCTAACGAAATGCGTTCTAGGTAAATACTAGCAGTAAGTGGAGCATTAAGTTAGTTCGACTCAAAATTATATTCATCATTAATTTATCAGGAACAACAGCAAAAAATATGTTTTTTGTTTCAAATAAATTAATATTAAATCTCTGCGAAGCAGCAGCAGCATGACTTGCAAGTAACATGACAGGATGTTTTTCCTACATCTTCTGAATATATAACTTTTACAAATTTCCTCCTTTTATAACTGTACAAAATATTATCGTCAGAATATCAATGGCTGTCTTGATGTTGATGAAGAAGACATTGACAGTGACGGAGGTTATAAACCGATTACAGAGGAAGGCATTATTACATCATGTAGTTAACTTTAAAGAGAGTCGATTAAAGACACTAGACATCACTTACTTTTAAATTTTTCCGGAACTAGTTTCAGAGGCTTTGCCTCTATCATCGGCCGGCTCTCGACTGGTTCTCGTTGGTGTAGCTGACGATACCTTGTCACAGGTCTCCTCTGGTGGCGGCTCAAGGAACTTGCTGAACAAATCCTTCTGGGGGATGTCGAAATTGAATACTTTGTTCCTATTTTTTGAAATGAAGATTTGTTCCCATGTGGATAGTTCTTGTTTTCCTGATGTATGTTTCAGTAGTTTTGGTTCTGGATTTATGTTGTGGTTTTTTTCCCAAAAATGTGTGGCAACTGCTGATTTTTCTAATTGTTTATATTTTATGTTTCTAAAGTGTTCCTTTGCTCTTGTTTCTAAATTTCTTTTTGTTTTTCCAATATAAATTTGACTACAGTCATTGCATTCAATTTGATATATACCAGATTTTTTGTTTGATGGAATGGCATCTTTGATGTTTGAGCAAATTAGGTTTTTTAAGGAGAAATGGTTGACTGGTGCTAGTTGAATATTTTGTTTTTTGAAGACTTTTTTGAATTTATCATAGGCCCATGGATGGTAAGTGAATTTTTTGAAAATCATATTAGTTTCTGTAGATGAGAGAGTTGTGGTTTCCTTTAGTAGCTTCTTCTTTTTTGCTAAGCTCACTTTTTTGTCCACTAATGATTTGGGAAAGTTATTTTTTTTGTGCTATTTCAATTATTTTGATGTATTCTGTTTTGTATTCTTCTGCTGTGAGAGGGATGTTTACCAGTCTGTGTGCTAAACTATTGAAGATTGCCTGTTTGTGGGATCTTGGGTTGTAGCCATTAGCTTTTATGTAGTTGTCTGTCTGTGTTGGTTTTCTGTAAATGCCAAAGTTTAGTCTGTTTTTATTCCTCATTATTTTTAGATCCAAAAATGGTAAATGCTCGTCTTTTTCTATTTCTACAGTGAATTTGATGCTTTTTTCTTGGATATTTAAAAGTTTTAGTGCATCACTGATGTGTTTTTTTGGTACTATTGCAAAGATGTCATCTACATATCGTTGCCAAAGTTTGAACATCCAAGGGAAACCTTTGTTGATCCTTATTTCTAATGCACTCATGTACAGATCGGCCAGGAAGGGTGATAGTGGGTTGCCCATTGCTAACCCTGAAGTTTGGTGATAATATTGTTTGAAACTGGAAGAAATTTTGTTCTATGCATAATTTGGTTAGTTCAATGTAGTCTGAAATTTCATATGATGCCATTCCAAGTGATTTGAGCCATTTTTCTATCAACGGTGGGAGTTGATACATTAAGGATACTGAACTAAAAGAAGAGGACACACTAGTCTCATTTGATGTTAAATCGCTGTTTCCCAGCATACCAGTTAATCAACTCCCACCGTTGATAGAAAAATGGCTCAAATCACTTGGAATGGCATCATATGAAATTTCAGACTACATTGAACTAACCAAATTATGCATAGAACAAAATTTCTTCCAGTTTCAAACAATATTATCACCAAACTTCAGGGTTAGCAATGGGCAACCCACTATCACCCTTCCTGGCCGATCTGTACATGAGTGCATTAGAAATAAGGATCAACAAAGGTTTCCCTTGGATGTTCAAACTTTGGCAACGATATGTAGATGACATCTTTGCAATAGTACCAAAAAAACACATCAGTGATGCACTAAAACTTTTAAATATCCAAGAAAAAAGCATCAAATTCACTGTAGAAATAGAAAAAGACGAGCATTTACCATTTTTGGATCTAAAAATAATGAGGAATAAAAACAGACTAAACTTTGGCATTTACAGAAAACCAACACAGACAGACAACTACATAAAAGCTAATGGCTACAACCCAAGATCCCACAAACAGGCAATCTTCAATAGTTTAGCACACAGACTGGTAAACATCCCTCTCACAGCAGAAGAATACAAAACAGAATACAACAAAATAATTGAAATAGCACAAAAAAATAACTTTCCCAAATCATTAGTGGACAAAAAAGTGAGCTTAGCAAAAAAGAAGAAGCTACTAAAGGAAACCACAACTCTCTCATCTACAGAAACTAATATGATTTTCAAAAAATTCACTTACCATCCATGGGCCTATGATAAATTCAAAAAAGTCTTCAAAAAACAAAATATTCAACTAGCACCAGTCAACCATTTCTCCTTAAAAAACCTAATTTGCTCAAACATCAAAGATGCCATTCCATCAAACAAAAAATCTGGTATATATCAAATTGAATGCAATGACTGTAGTCAAATTTATATTGGAAAAACAAAAAGAAATTTAGAAACAAGAGCAAAGGAACACTTTAGAAACATAAAATATAAACAATTAGAAAAATCAGCAGTTGCCACACATTTTTGGGAAAAAAACCACAACATAAATCCAGAACCAAAACTACTGAAACATACATCAGGAAAACAAGAACTATCAACATGGGAACAAATCTTCATTTCAAAAAATAGGAACAAAGTATTCAATTTCGACATCCCCCAGAAGGATTTGTTCAGCAAGTTCCTTGAGCCGCCACCAGAGGAGACCTGTGACAAGGTATCGTCAGCTACACCAACGAGAACCAGTCGAGAGCCGGCCGATGATAGAGGCAAAGCCTCTGAAACTAGTTCCGGAAAAATTTAAAAGTAAGTGTTGTCTAGTGTCTTTAATCGACTCTCTTTAAAGTTAATTTATCATAACAACACTGTTTTCAACACTTCCAAGAAAGTAATTGTAACATCATGTAGTGTTACTGAAAATGGAGGGCTGAACTGTGGCTGAGCGATTAGACTGCTTGACTCTCACCAAGGTGGCCCAGGTTCGAGCCCAGGCGACCGCAAAGTGAGATTTATGGTGGACAACACATTGCTGGGGCGGGTTTTCTCTGAGATTTCCGGTTTCCCTGCCATCTCATTCCACTGGTGATCCGCCTACATCTTATGTGTCATCAGTGTCACTGCTTGCAGTGCTGCATGTAGTAAAAGCGGGCATTAAACACTACACATTTCATTTCATTTAAAATAAAGAGGATTCAGACAGTGTTGATGAACCAGCTGTGGTTATGATCCACGCACAAGCATTAACAAACATAGAGAAATTGATGCTTTATTTCAACAGTCAAGTCAAATGACCTTCTAATGTTAAAGCGGATGTGAGATAAGTGATATACTAAACTGAGACAGCAGAAGCTCACTGCTTGTGTGTGATAAGCAGTAACAAACATAAAGAAATTGATACTTTATTTCGAGAGTCAAGACAAATGAACTTCTAATGTTAAAGCGGATGTGAGATCGCGCTGCTCGTAAGTGATACACTAAACTGAGACAGCAGAAGCTCGCTGCTGTTATGACTCACACACAAGCAGTAACAAACAGAGAAATTAATATATCGAGATTTAACTGTATTGGAACACCACAGTGAAGCAAAATAATTATTAATTTATAGATGAGTTGTATTTATTACACATCTGTTTCATCTATAAATTAATAAGAGAAATTAATGTTTTATTTCAAGAGTCAAGTCAAATGAACTTCTAATGTTAAAGTGGATGTGAAATAAGTGATACACTAAACTGAGACAGCAGAAGCTCACTGCTGTTTTGACCACACACAAGCAGTAACAAACATAAAGAATAGATTGAGTCAAAATGAAAAATTCAGGTCCATTGCCGGGATCTGAACCACGGATCTCCTGGTTTTCGTCCAGTCGCTCTAACCCATTGAACTACCATAGCCAATTTGCCATCCTGACATTAAATTCTCCATTTGACTCAGATCCCGGCCGTGACATTGAATTTTTCATGCTGACTCAATCTATCAAAAACTTTAGTTTATCTATGGCTAGTATGAGGAAATTATTAATTTCCATCACTTAACTAAAAGTTAGAGAGAAATTGATGCTTTATTTCGAGAGTCAAGCCAAATGAACTTCTAATGTTAAAGCGAATGTGAGATAAGCGATACACTAAACTGAGACAGCAGAAGCTAACACACAAGCAGTAACAAACATAGAGAAATTGATGCTTTATTTTGAGAATCAAGCCAAATGAACTTTTAATGTTAAAGCGGATGTGAGATAAGTGATACACTAAACTGAGACAACAGAAGCTCACTGCTGTTATGACCCACACGCAAGCAGTAACAAACAGAGAAATTTATGCTTTATTTCAAGAGTCAAGTCAAATTAACTTCTAATGTTAAAGCGGATGTGAGATAAATGATACACTAAACTGAGACAACAGAAGCTCACTGCTGTTATGATCCACACACAAGCAGTAACAAACATAGAGAAATTGATCCTTTATTTCAAGAGCCAAGTCAAATTAACTTCTAATGTTAAAGCGGATGTGGGATAAGCAATACACTAAACTGAGACAACAGAAGCTCACTGTCTTTTACTACTGACTAGTTGTTGTTGCAATTTACATCCTCCAACGTTAAGTCATATTGGACGATGAATGAAGTGGGTGAAATGGTGCTCAAATGAGCCCAGGGTCCATAGAACTTAGAGTTTCCCAACATTCGTCTTTCAGGATAAGGGAAAAATCCCAGATAAAAAGCCCTATCCAGGTAACTCACCCTGGCCGAGATTCGAACTCGGGACCCCTTGAACGTGAGGCAGACATGCTACCACCACGCTACCGAGGCAGGCTTTTACTACTGACTAGAATTTCAATAAGGAGACCCACGCATTCTTTAGAAATGCCAATTATACTTGTAGTTAAAAGTATAAAAATTGAAAGCATAGAAACAGTGAAGCACAAGTTAAAATTAAAAAGAATCGAGAAGACATTGACACATTGCTTCACTAACACTCTTTTTCACAGGACATGTTTCAAGAGCTGTTGCTTCCATCATCAGCTGATTCTTGACTCAAGAGCTCTTGAAACATGTCCTGTAAAAAACTGTTATTGAAGCAATGTGTTAATGTCTTCTCGATTCTTTTTAATTTTAACCGTGCAATTGCTTGTTGAATGATGCAATGATTAAATATGTCTGTTAACTTTATCTCTATGAAACTCATCAGTTGCTATTATAAGATGCATAACTTTTCATGTTCATGCTAGTTGCTTACGGTTGGATTTAAATTACTTTAGGATGCTGACAGTTCCCTCGAAGGTTAAGGGAGGGAGAGTTTCTATGGCAACGACAACCACACCTCTTTAAGGCAGCACCACATAACTTCAACCATTTAGGCAAGTCATTCTCCTCTGCCCCCTTGTCTAGTTTTTCCAAAATTGTTATTGTGTTGTCACATTGAAGTAGTTCATGTAGAGTGCAAATATTGCTTGTTTTGTTCTCTTCACCATGCATAATCTAAGTTGGTTATAGTTCAACTTTTATAAAAGCTGGTTTTTTCATTTATTATTTTATTATGTTTTAATAAAAGCAAAACAGTAATAGAAGGTGCTTTACAGGACTTCACAATCATAAACGTACATCATGGGCGGTTTAACGTATGTCTTATTGAGCTTTTAATATTAATACTTATTAAGGTTTTTGACTTTGTTATCAGCATTTTATTATTAATTAATATTTCACACATTGAGCCAGTGAACCATTGTTGATAACATGCCTGAAGAAGTTTGTAATATGGGCATTACTTTCCTAACGTCAGCAGTGACAATGTTTGAAGTAATAGTAAAACAGTAGCTACTTAGTGATTCTTTCCTGGATGTCACCCCCCTGCCAGCATAAATGTGAGTTAAATTATCAGTTACTGCTATCTTTCTTAAGGCAATGCACAGCTGAACATTCTCTAAGATTTTAGAAATGTATCTTGTATGTTAAAGCTACAGTAAGTACACTTTAAGTTAAAATGCATGTTCTGATTTTTAATTTTTTAATTTACGTCCTCCAACGTTGTCATATTGGACGATGAATGAAATAGGTGAAATGATGCTCAGATTAGTCCCGGGTCCATAGAGCTTAGAGTTACCCAACTTTCATCTTTTAGGATAAGGGAAAACCCCGGAAAAACTTTATCTAGGTAACTCACCATGACCGAAATTTGAACTTGGGACCTCTTGAACATGAGGCATAATGCTACCATCTACGCTACTGAGGCGGGCCTGAATTTGTTAGTTGTGTGTTAACTATATTATATACATCTTCTAGGCTTGTAGGCCGGGTCCAGTTGGTTTAACATCTGACGTTTCGCTGAAAACTGCATCTGGCATCATCAGGGTTACGAACTTGTGAACTGCTGAGTCCAAGACCGGAGCGCTGTTGCTATATATAGCCACGCATGGAGGGAGGGCGTGGCCTGTTACGGTGAGCATGGCTGCTATTGGGTGTCCTTCGACAGGAGGATGACTCTGATCCTGGTATAAAAGATAAGGATTTCCGTTCCTCCGATTTTCTTACCATCCTTTTCAGAGCTGGGATCCATGCTTGGCTTATCTGTTGCCACTTTTCCTTATGATTAAACATGTTTTTATGTTTAAAAATTTCCATCGCTTCCCAAGTCAAGCGAGCTTGGTAGCGGTTTGTCCTTGGGAGCACCGTTGTGTCTCTGTAATTTGTCATAGCCAAATAATAGTGTTCTGCCACTGCTAACTTGTCCGTCTGCTCTAACCAAATGTGTCTTTCATGTTCTTTTAGTCGGGTACTGATACTCCGCATGGTGGTGCCTATGTATACTTGTCCACAGCTACATGGTATTTTGTAAACACTGGCTGTGCAATGTAGATGTCTTCTATCCTTAACAGAGTTTAGTAATTCTTTTATTTTCTTTGTCGGCCTGTAGATAGTCTGTATGTTGCACAGCTGCAGTAGTTTCCCTATTCAGTCTGTTACTTTCTGGATATATGGTAAATAGATGGTGCTCAGCATTTGCTTCTTCCGGTCTTCATTAACTGTCGGGTGCCTCAGATGGCAGGCTCTTGTAATTTCTTTGTGTGTGTAGCCGTTGCTGATGAGGGCCTTGTTCAGATGTCAGATTTCTTCCTCCTTCATCTTGGCTTGTTCTGTAAGGGTTTTTAATTACCCAATTTTTGTCGGGGATTATGGTTCGAGGCCTTGTGGAAGTATCTGTCGGTATGAGTAGGTTTCTGGTATAGTGCGTTCCATATGTGAATCAGCTTCTCTTATCACTAGGACATCCAGAAATAGAAGACTGTTGTCTTTTTCTATCTCCATGTTGAACTGTATGGTGCGGTTTTGGCTATTTAGATGACGAAGAAACACTTCCAGTTTTTCCTCCCCGTGACTCCAGATGAAGGTGTTGTCCACGTACCTGAGCCAGGATTTTGGCTTATATGTAGCAGTTCTTAGGGCCTCTTCTTCAAACCTCTTTATAAAGAAGTTGGCAATTACTGGGCTTAATTGACTGCCCATAGGAATGCCAGCTATCTGTTCATAGAAAGTAGATAAGATGTATATAATGTAGTTGACAATGCTGGCCGTGAAAGCCTCAGCACTTATATATTCAGTTGTTGTTCAGTAAACTATTATGTTTAGTATATTAGGTTTCTCTTGCTTATTCTTAATCTTGGCTTTTTAAAAAATACTCTAAGTCAGAAGCATTACAAAAAACAAATGTAAACTTTGCTGAATATTTTCAGCATTGTCTTTTTCATCTGTACATTGATGCCCAATTTCACCAATAGATGCTAAAATTGACGCTAACAAATGTAAAGTAACAATTGTAACAGCGCTAACAAAGCTGTTAAATTTCTTGCATTTCACCAACCTGTTTTATGAAAATGTTAACAAACATGTGTTAATGCCAAGAAACTTGTAAATATTACAGCTATAAAAGGCTATGGATGAGTCGTATTATTTTCTGAACGTACTGCGATGCGTTTTTGTTTTCATTTTCGTCTGCACTGCAGTCTGCACACAGCTAAAAAATGGTAGATAAACAAAATCGTAAACAACAGCCGGGAAACAAATATCTCATTGATGGAGAAAGAATTGTTAATTGAATTGGTGACAAAGTATACGGATATCGTGGAAAATAGGACGGATGCAGTGAACGTAAAAGAGAAATATGTCACGTGGGAAAAAATTGGAAACAAATTTAAATCAAATGTATGTGTCATTACTAGAAACACAAAACGTGTTACATAAATTTATAATGAGGTGCAAAGAAGTACAAGTGAAGAGTGATTTGAACGTTTCAAGATGGAACAGTGTATTATCCACATAATTCAGTGAATTATAAAATCATGATTATTAATACTTGATGCAGAGGTGAAATCGGCATATTCCTTTCCATACATGTTCTAACCTCTTTTGTACTTCTACAGTAACCTTCATAGCAACTTGTTTCGACAGTCTATATCTCTGTAGAAAATTGTCTTCTGATACGTCCTTAAAATAATTTCTCATAGGCCGTACTCTATTATGAATGCCATTTAAATGGTCTTAAATATAGCAAATCTACAGCAGCAGCTGTGTTCACGCCCACCATCTTGACTATTTACAGTTGTTAAGCACTTAACATCAGAAATTTGACTTGTTAGTTTAACAAGGGATTTAACACGAGGTTAAGCTAACACTTGTTGGTGAAATGCAATTTTTGTTATAACTATTGTCAAATCTGTGTTAAGTCAACATGTGTTGGTGAAATCGGGAATGAGAGTATCATTCAAAACTGTTCCCATGTGTTAGAAATATAAATGTCAACAATTTAATTTATATAGTGTTAGTGCTTCTGTTTGACCATCGCGCACCAAGGTATTCATAAGCAGCAACGTCACTTTCCCCATCACCACTTCACCATGTGCCTCAGGGCATTCGTCAGGATCCTAAAATAATTGTAATTCTGCCGTAGTTGTAAGTTAGTGCTTCAGCAGGTTAATGCTTAACCAACAGAGCCAAACACAAAACATGTCATCTAACATACAATCCAAACTTCAGTCAAATTATGAAAGAGAATGATGGATACATTGCACAGGAGAAGTCTGCCAAATGCAAAAGTAACGCAATCTGTTCAAACTAAAATGAAACGAGTGGGTGTGATTTGGAGAAAGCTCTTAAGTATAATATTATATAATATTAATATTGGTATAGAATATTACATTTAGATAAAAGCAACTCAGGCAATGCTTAGAATTTCAAGAAAAAAATTGGTGGACTAATTTAATACAAATTAATTTAGAAAATAGTGAAAGTGGGAGAAATTTGGAGTAGGGAAGATAAAGTAAATGGATTTTGGAAAGGAGGTAGGAGAATTTGAAAACACAGAAATACCAAAATTGTTTAGTAATTTATGAGAAAAATAATCATTAGAATCATATATACAAATAAAAAAAAACATAGCAAAGAGAAGAGTATGTGGATAGCAGTGGCGGCTTGTGCTGAAAAATAACAGCGTGCTGCGGGAAAAAGTCCATGCGACTCACCTAGTTTTGGAAAATGAAGTCCATATGCTGATGTTTCTTCATGGTATAAACAGAATTTCTAGTTCCTTTCGCTTTTTGCTCAATTTTTAAATCAGGTATTGATTGCCTTAACATTTTAATACTAACCCTTTCTTCTCATTATTTATTGGTTAAAGTTTCCGTAATATTAAATTACTCATACACTTAATAAAGCGAATTTATAACACATTTCTTACTCACACACAAAATAAAGAAACTGATATAGCCACTAAATAACGTTACACAAAGAAATATTTGGATACAATGCGAGCATGCGAACTACGTGCACTTGTTATGAGGGATTCTCGTTATGGTTGCGGGAATGGAGTATCGTGCCAACATGATAGGTGCATCGCAATCTGCCCTGCGATTTTATAACCATTAGATATTGGATCTGTTTACGTAAGAATGGAATTAGTTTCTAAAACTAAAATACAAAGCAATGATAGATTGTTAAATGATTTTCACTGCATTTCAAGTTCTACAGCTATGAGTGTTGGTGGCCTTGCTTCTCCGTGCAGTGAATGATCACTGCGCAACCCCAGATGCAGCACGCATTTGTGTGAAAATCTAGGGAACTTAGGACATCAAGGAGGCAAGAGGGGAAGGTTGTACGCATGTACAATAACTGATTACCGAGCTTGCTGGCTCTCAGCACACTGATGTGATTTATAAAACAGAAAAATGTGTGCTGCAGCACATAACGACAAGCTGCCCCTGTTGGATAGATTCAAATAAACAACAAAAGAGTTTTGCTTGGGTACAAGAGGGCATGTGGGTATACGAAAAGCCTTCAACAGAATCAATGTCCAATATGTGGAGAAAGGGAAGGGACAGAGCATTGGAGGAAACAGTGGAGAATGGATCAAAATAAAAAGAAAGCTTTTTTTTTTTTTAAATTAATGTCCTCCAAAGTTAAGTCACATTGGAAGATGAATGAAATGCTCAAATGAGCCCAGTGTCCATAGAACTTAATTACCCAACATTCATCTTTTAGGATAAGGTAAAACCATGGAAAAAGCTCTATTCAGGTAAATCACCCTGACAGAGATTTGAATTCAGGATCTCTTGGCCATGCCATTTTTACAAGTACAACATAGTAAGTTGCCACAAAAGGTGCATATCTCATGCATATGAGAACTCTTAGTGGTTTAACGGGAAACATGCAAGTCAGTTGGAGAATTTAATGTCATGTCGGCATGTTGGCCATAGTAGCTCAATGGTTAAGAGTAATCGGATGGAGACTGGGAGATCTATGGTTCCAATCCTGGATATGGCATTGAATTTTTCAGTCTGGTTCATACAAACCTTGGCCTATACATGGCTAGTGTGTAAGAAATGATGAATTGTGAAATACTACCGATAGATGGCAGTCAATAAGTTTTGTTTTTCCCCAGTAGATGGCAGCACAATAAACTATCCACCACCTACTTGAAGTAATGGAAAAGCTAATCAGTCTACCGGCTGAGGCTGTGATGAAAACATCACGAAATTGATCCCAGAGAATTCAGCAATTTTAAAATGTATGAGTTGGTTACCAAGTATTGTAGTTTATTTATATTTGGATTGCTTCATTGTCAGTAGCTTCAGTTTTTCACAAAATAAAACATGAAATGTTGAAGGAAGCTGAAGGAAATACATATTTGGCTGCATTGCTTCATCCCCTGTTAATCAGGCTTGCATTTTGTTTGCTAATGTTTATTGATGGCAGGGCAGAGGCTTTGGTCAGAGTTATGAAGCAAGGCCGTCATGTTGGGGGGGGGGGGGGAAGGAGTAAATGACAGAGTAGTCCAAAAACAATGTAGAATTTCATATTTATTTACAATATTTCTTTGTTCTATTTACTCCTAGAAAACAGTACACTAAAACTGATGCACAGAACTCCTAAAAACTGAATTACAGACTTGTGAATGCTGTACACATATGAAATTCCAGATTATGTAGAACAACATGGTTTATTTTAAATTAATAAAATTGTTATCTAAAAAAATGCAAAGTTTCTTTGTTTTCCTTCTTGCAGCATGGAGAACTCTGAATGACTAGATTCCAGTGGACATCAGGACTTAGCACTATACATCATAGAAAAGTGATGCCAAAGGATAACGTATCGTGAATGCAAGCATGCTACACAGTACCTGCAAGAGAAATGAAGAGCATAAACATCCTAGCTGAAAGACAATACAAATAAACAAAACATTGTGTGTGATTAATGCTCAAGATTAGACATGTTCCTGTTATATGTGTTTGGAGGATTTAGTAACAGTGACATCAAAATTAATCACAAAAACTATTTGTAGTTGGTTTATTGATACTCATCACTTTTTTATATATTAATGAGAGACTAGTTTCAAAGGCAATCGCCTCCATTTTCAATCTCTTTCCAACTGGCATCTGTTGTTGTCTGCTCTCTCTCTGGTGGTGGAACTATGAACTTTTTTGTCAAATTATCTACTGGTGGGACTTAGCACTCGCGTAATGAACTTTGAAATCCCAACAGTAGATAATTTGACAAAAAAGTTCATAGTTCCACCACCAGAGAGAGAGCAGACAACAGATGCCAGTTGGGAAGAGATTGAAAATGGAGGCGATTGCCTTTGAAACTAGTCTCTCATTAATATAAAAAAGTGATGAGTATCAATAAACCAACTACAAATAGTTTTTGCGATGTTCCTATTACGAGGGCTATCCAGAAAGTAGATTACGTTTTGGAATAAAAAGTAAACAAAGTATAGGAAACAAATTTTATTATATACAGATGAAAGCCACACTCAAATACTACTTTTCGACATAGTCACCATTCAAATTAAGGCATTTATCGTAGCGATGTACGAGCTTGGAAATTTCTTCGTCGAAAAATTCAGCCGCCTGCTCCTTCAACCACTTCGTTACCTCTTCTTGCAGCTGTGCGTCGTCATCAAAACGCTGCATAGCCAGCCACTTCTTCATTGCTGGGAATAGGTGGAAGTCACTCGGTGCCAGGTCGGGACTGTACGGCGGATGAGGAAACAACTCCCACTTAAAAGATTCAAGAACTTCACGAGTGACATTTGCCGTGTGGGGCCGGGCGTTGTCGTGAATCAACAAGATCTTAGAGCTCAACATTCCTCTGCGCTTGTTTTGAATGGCTCTTCTGAGTTTTTGGAGAGTTTGGCAATACCTTTGAGAGTTTATTGTAGTGCCTCTTTCCAGGAAGTCCACCAAAATCACACCTTTTCTGTCCCAAAAAACAGTCGCCATCATCTTCCTTGCCGACATTGTTTGCATGCATTTCTTGGGTTTTTGGGGAGAACTTGTGTGCCCCCACTGCATTGATTGCAATTTCGTTTCACAGTTCACGTGTTTCACCCATGTTTCGTCACCAGTAACGATGCGATCGAGTAAAGAGTCACCATCCTTATGGTAAACGTCCAAAAAGTTCAACGCTGCAGCCATTCGCTGATTTTTGTGGTCCTCTGTCAAGATTTTTGGAATCCATCTTGCACAAAACTTGTGGTAACCAAGCTTTTCGCTGATGATTTCGTGCAACAAACTTCGCGAAATTTGTGGAAAACTCAAAGAAAGTTCCGTTATTGTGAACCTTCGATTTTCACGGACTTTAGCATCGACTTTTTCGACAAGTTCGGCAGTCACTATGCTGAGTCTCCCACTTCGATCTTCGTCGTGAACATTGGTTCGGCCATTTTTAAATCTGATGACCCACTGACGCACTCCACCTTTAGTGATAATGTTGTCCCCATACACTTCACAAAGCTGCCGATAGATTTCTATCGGTTTACAGTTTTTTGCAGTCAGAAACCTTATTACTGCACGCACCTCGCAGCTCACGGGATTTTCAATTAACGCAGACATTTCAAACCGTCACAGTATCTGAACGGAGCACAGCACGAACCTCTCACTAGCACGGCTAGATGCCGACTGAGCTGAGCAACGCTCTGACCCCAAGATGGCCGCGCTAGCCCTGCCCCTAGCGGAAACAGATGAAAACGTAATCTACTTTCTGGATAGCCCTCGTATTTAAGTTATTCACTGAGTAATACGAAATTCATATTCCTTTCTCCTTCCTTGTTGCATAAAACAATTTGTACATGTTAGCTCAGATCTGTGTTTTGAAGTTGAGTTATTGGTTCAAACTCTTTGTGAGTTTTTGTTAATTTCATGTATTCATTATTAATTTTGTTCTTCATAGATTATTGGAAATATTTAGTACATTTCATACTTTTATTTTAAGTTATAATCATTCATTTTGTTCTTCATATGATATTGGAAATGTTAATTAGCTACAATATTGATTGATTTTGTTGTCCAATCTTTATTGGCAATGTTTAGAATAGGGGAAGAGAGGTAGTGGTAGTATGATGTCAGCTCTAACTGCCAAATATGTCCCCGAAGGAAAGGCAGGTTAGCGTGTGATGTCATTGAGCTGATATCTGCTGGCCAAGAGGAAGGAAATAGTTTGATGTGTTGGTGTTCCGACAGCGTAAGAAAGACAGGAAACATATCGGGTGTTAATAATATGTACAACTTACATTTTGGGTTTTGTAATATTAATGTTGACTGCTTTAATTACATAATTGGTCACAGTTTATAAACAATTATATTTTGGCTCTGTGCTATTAGAAAATATATAAAACTTCAACTCATGATTTATCTGAAGGTCAGGCATATTATAAAGTAAATCGAATAAAACAAAGTAATTTTCTATGTAAATTAGAGGAGTCCCATTCAGAACAAAATTACGTGGACATTTCCCGACACTTTGTTTCCTTTTTCTTTAACTAGTTTATCAATGTCAGGACGTAATATCTGGGAAATTTGAAATCGAAGGCTGCATGTTACATTGTGATCTGACAAGGTCCTTCGGGGTTTGGACTTAGCTAATTGCATAACAGGAAAAAAGTTGCAATTCCTTTCTTGGAAGTGTTGAAAACAGTGTTGTTTTGATAAATTAAATTTAAGGAAAAAAGTTGTTTGCACACTTATGTCGAGCCAAACATACACATGTCCGAGCGACTGGTTTGGGGTACATTCTTGTAAAAATCAGCCAACTCTTTCTTGTGGGTATGTTTGACCTTCAATAAATTGTCACATTGTAAATTTAACAGTTCCATTTGGTACATGGCAGCTACATTGTTGTCATCGAGTGCGTTACACCTGACTAAACCCTCAGATACTGTACTCACAGTGCTATTTACATAGGCAACTTGTACTACACGGCTCTTGCCTGATGTCACACACACTAGGCCTCGCTCCCAGCTAAAATACGTCAACTCTCAAAGCTGTCTTCCTCTGGTTTAGAACATTTGTACTTTAGTTTGTAGTTATGATTGATTTTGTTCTTAAGATGTTATTGGAAATTATTTAATTTTTTGTTAATTTAAGGTTACAATTATTTCTGATGTTGTTCTCCAATCCAATAAGGTAATGTTTAGTACATTTGTACTTTAATTTTGAGTATGACTCATTTTGTTCTTCATGTGTTATAGGAAATTTTAATAAATTTATTGTTATTGTAAAGTTGCAATCATTACTGATTATTGGAAACGTTTAGTACATCTGTACTTTAATTTGGAGTTTTAATAATTAATTTTGTTGTAAATATCTTATTGGAAATTTAAATTAAAGGGTAATATTTATACAGGGTGTAACAAAAATGTATGTGAAAACTTTGGCAAAATATTTCTTTCATATAGAGTATAAAAAAATGTTATATGAACATAGCTCTGGAAATTATTTCCATGGCAGAGCTCCTTTTCTACAATTCTGCTAACAGTGAGATGTGTAATATGTAGCTGTCTTATGGTTGTAACCCTACAACAGAACACTGATTTAGCTGTACAGCAGTGAACATTCACTTTTACATCTGGTTAAATTGGGTTGAGGTGATGTATTTTACTGTTGTGTCATTGTGTATTGATTTCTGAATAGCAGGTTTCCAAAGATATAGGAAGAGAAATCTCTTGTTTATGCAACTCCAGTTGTAGATGCACAGACTCTTTGTACTTGTATTGTTGAAGGCTGTCAGACAATATGAAATTCTTCAGGCCTAACTCAGTACATTAGAGAGTCCATGTGAAGGTTGGTTGACAGAAGCATTGGAGGTAATGAAGGCCATTTTGAGCTCATGCTGTGATTTTCTGTTTTCTCATGGTTCTGTCATTGAGTGTTGTTGTATGGGGTTTCACTGTACAAAAAGTGCTTAAAATAAAGATAAAGTAAACAATTTGTGGATCTATGTTCATATAACATTTTTTAATTCTATATATCAAGAAATGTTTTCCCAAATTTTTCTTACACCCTGTATAAAGGTTTATGCATTAGTTTATTTGCTACAAAGACATTCTGAAAGTATTTAATTGATTCCAGTGATATTTTAGATTATACATTATTTTTAACTTTGTTTCCCTTTTTACTTGATCTAGTGTATAAATAGAGAAAGTTTTACATTCAATACTGAAATACACATTTTAAGACTCCCTCAGAAAAAATGTCAGAAAAATGTTGTGTGTGTGTGTGAGAGAGAGAGAGCGAGAGAGAGAGAGAGAGAGAGAGAGAGAGAAAGAGAGAGTGAACACTATAATTCAAAAAGCAAAGTCAAATGCTGAACTTGCATCTTACAAGGAAGCAAACACGATTTTCAGAAATCCCACCACTCCAAACTATCACTGATAGAACATTTCTCCACGATTTTAATTAATTTGACATTCTTTAATATATAAAACAAATGAACTGTATGTTCTGAATTTTCTGGCAATAGCTTCTGGAGGACTCTTCATCTGCATAACTTTAAGAGATACAAAAATTACTTACATCACTTAAAATATAGAGCTAATTAGAGTGTAAGGACGAGAGAATCTACTTGGACGCAAACTGTCCACTCTCTAAAACCCGGGAGAATACCAGCTGTCTCCAAAAGAGGCGGGAGTGTCACTCCGGGGGTCTTTCCAGTAGGGCAATACCTAGAGACTAACACTGCCACTTACGCACATCAACCCATATGGGAAGACTACCGTCTCCCTCAGTCAAGGTGCCCTGTGATCTAGCACACCGACTACTAGCTCTGCAGGCTAGCACCCAGAAACTTGAGATGTTCTGAGATATTCTTTGTTATAAGTTTGCATTTTTTCTCTTGGTCATGCAAAGACAATGGAATTTCAAAGGCTATCTGAAGCTGACAGATGTTATATTTCTAACCTTAACAGTGTGAGGCAGGCTGTAAAACAGAGGTATTAGCATGAAATGGTCATTTTAGGCTGTAATACTTTATAACAATGCGTGAACAATCACCTGGAAGATTTGAATACTGCTCAGCTGTAATGTATTCGTATGTACTTTCAAGAAAATATATAATAAAACAATGTCTGTAAATGTTTATCTGCATAACACATGGTACATAGAAGAATAACTTTGTAAGGAATTTGTACAAGATTGAGTAAAAACTCTCACGCCCACATACACAAAGTAGAGGTGGCCAATCATCCAACCATTGCAGGAGGAGATGTGGTCAGCATCTTACCACCCTCAGCTGGAAAGTTAGCTTTCTTGACCAGGGCTGCTAATTACCTAACGATGCTGGTGGGCACCGGTCCTACTGGTCCTGGGACTTAAAATCTGCACCCCAAGAGGTGGAATCAATCCTGGGCCGCACATTGTGGCAGGGAACCAAAGCATGATGCCTTAGCCCACTATGCCACGGTGCCGGACATACCATCCAAAAACATTTAATAAACTCAAAAAGATCTTTAAAGAACAAAATATCATCTTGGCACCTACCAATAATACACAGTATTAAAATTGCTAAATTCAAAAACGAAATATGAAATCCCACCAATTAACAGATCTGGAATATACCAAATAAGTTGTAAGGATTGTGAAAAATGCTACATAGGGCAAATTAAGAGTCAAAGAGCACTTTAGAAACAACAAATTGAAACAAGATAAACTTAGCAATAGCATCGAGATTTAACTGTATTGGAACACCACAGTGAAACGAATTAATTATTGATTTATAGATGAGTCGTATTTATTACACATCTTATTATCTTAAAAACTGCAATTAAAAATGGATATGGAAAAAACCTTGTAGATAAAAAACTAAAATCATTCAAACTTCAAAAGAGACTAAAACAGATCACAGCTCTCACACCAATAAAACAAGAAATTAGATTTGCTTAATTTACTTACCACCCCTGGGCCACAAAAAAGTTCCAAAAAATATTCAAGAAATACAATATAACATTGGCACCAAAAAACAATTACAACATTAAAAACCTAATAATACAATTTTGAGTCGAACTAATACTCAATGCTCCATTTATTGCTAGTATTTACCTAGAACGCGTTTCGTTAGGATCTTCCTAACATCATCAGCTGTTGTCGACTAATGGATGCCGGTTCAGTGAACTCCTCGGAGGTGATAGGTGCGTCTCTGTCGGTATCTTAATGAACTTGAAATTTGGATTTTCTTCAAAGGTAGTATCGAAATTAAACAATTTACTTTCATATTTTTTATAAAGATTTTTTTCCCACGTAGTTAATGCAGCTGGACCTTGGACACTTTTTAGTAAGTGAATTTCTCGTTCTATGTCATGATTTTCTTTACAAAAATGGTACGCTACCGCCGATTTATCTATTTCTTTATTCCTGATGTTCCTAAAGTGCTCTTTAAGCCTAATGTTCACGTTCCTTTTTGTTTTTCCAATGTAGAATTTGTCACAGTCCTTGCAATTTATCCGGTACACTCCTGATTTTTTGCCTGAACGTGAACATTAGGCTTAAAGAGCACTTTAGGAACATCAGGAATAAAGAAATAGATAAATCGGCGGTAGTGTACCATTTTTGGAAAGAAAATCATGACATAGAATGAGAAATTCACTTACTAAAAAGTGTGCAAGGTCCAGCTGCATTAACCACGTGGGAAAAAATCTTTATAAAGAAATATGAAAGTAAATTGTTTAATTTCGAGACTACCTTTGAAGAAAATCCAAATTTCAAGTTCATCAAGATACCGACAGAGATGCGCCTATCACCTCCGAGGAGTTCACTGAACCGGCATCCATTAGTCGACAACAGCTGATGATGTTAGGAAGATCCTAACGAAACGCGTTCTAGGTAAATACTAGCAATAAATGGAGCATTGAGTATTAGTTTGACTCAAAATTGTATTAATTTTGTGCTTCATTGTATCATAGTTCTTAAACAACGGAATTAAAAACCTACTTAACAGTAATAATACTGATAAGATAAAACCAGAGGAAAAGTCAGGCATTACAAGATTAAGTGTAAAGACTGTGAAAAAATTGACATAGGGAGGACAAAAAGAAACATAGGCACTAGAAAGAAAGAATATTTCAGCCACCAAAGATACAAAAATATTGATAAGTCCGCAATAGCAGCTCATTTCTGGTCTGAAAATCATGAAATTGAAGATAGCACCGAATTACTAAAATAGAACAAAAACATAGTGAACTTGTCATATGGGAGAGAACATACATAGAAAAACATAAAAACCAACTAATGAACTTTGAAATCCTGCCAGAAGAGAATCCGACATTTAAGTTCATCACTGAATCAACAGATGGCAGCAGCAACTCCAGAATTGCCCACACCACTGGATCAAGCTTTAGTCGCATAGGAGCCGAAGATGCAAACGATGATTTGCGAAACAGGTCCTCAAAATAGGTACGTAAGTGAAGCAGATGTGTAATAAATACGACTCATCTATAAATTAATAATTAGCAATAGCATTTCATTTTTGGAACAAAAACCATGACATTGACTCAAATTCAAAATTACTAAAAGGAGTGACAAACCAAAACAAACTGACAACAGGGGAGATCATATTCATATGGAAAAATAGAGACTGCATAATGAACTTTGAAATCCCAACAATAGTTTATTTGACAAAGAAGGTCATAGTTCCACCATCAGAGAGAAGAGATCTTGATGACAGATGCTAGTTGGAGAGGGGTTGAAAATAGATGCAATGGATTCCAAAACTAGTTCCTCGATAATATAAAAATGTAAGTGACGAAGTGTCAAAAAAATACTACAAATAGTCTTTTCAATTAACAAGTTTGGTCGATAGACTCAACATGAAAAATTCAATGCCATGGCCGGGATTTGAACCACGGATCTCTTGGTTTCCGTATGCTACTCCCTGAGTAAGGCTATCCCTAGAGAGTCCTTACCCGTTACCCTTACATTACCTGTTACGCGGCTGGTGTGAAGAAATGATTAATTTCCATCAATTAACTAAAATAATAAGAGTTAAATGATGAAGTCTGGGATTCAAGTACTTACAATAGTAAGTTGCCACAAATGGTGTATCTCGAATGCGAGAGCCCCTAGTGGTTTACTGGGGAATTACATGAGTCAAATGGAGAATTTAATTCCTTTCTTAGAAGTGTTGAAAACAGTGTTGCTATAATAAATTAAATTTAAAGGGAGTCAATTAATGACACTAAACAACACTTTTAAACTTTTTCCGGAACATGTTTCAGAGACTTTGCCTCCATTCTCAACTGACCATCGACTGGTTCTCATTGGTATAGTTGACAATATTTTGTCATTGGTCTCCTCTGATGGCGGTTCGAGGAACTTGCTGAACATATCTTTCTGGGGATGTCGAAATTGAAGACTTTGTTCCTATTTTTTGAAATAAAGATTTGTTCCCATGTGGATAGTTCTTGTTTTCCTGATGTTTGTTTTAGTAGTTTTGGTTCTGGATTTAAGTTGTGGTTTTTCCCCCAAAAATACGTGGCAACTGCTGATTTTTCTAATTGTTTATATTTTATGTTTCTAAAGTGTTCCTTTGCTCTTGTTTCTAAATTTCTTTTGGTTTTTCCAATATAAATTTGACTACAGTCACAACATTCAATTTGATATATACCAGATTGTTTGTTAGATGGAATGGCATCTTTGATGTTTGAGCAAATTAGGTTTTTTAAGGAGAAATGGTTGACTGGTGCTAGTTGAATGTTTTGTTTTTTGAAGACATTTTTTAATTTATCAAAGGAGAATTTAATGTCATGATGGCAAGTTGGCCATGGTAGCTCAATGGGTTAGAGCGACTGGACAGGAACCAGGAGATCTGTGGTTCAAATCTTGGCCATGGCATTGAAATTTTTCATGTTGACTATGTAACAAGTTTGGTATTTAACTAATTTTTCATTTTTGAGTTATGCTGCTGTCACAAATACTTTTTTTTTTTTTTTTTTTGATTCAGGGGGCTCTGAAACATATATTTCCGATGAGACCTCAATATCAAATTTTTGCAATACCTTTCCTATTTATACAAGTAGTAGAGAAAGTAAAAACATGTTGAAATTAATTTGAGCAACTTACCTGTATTCCTAAAAGTATTTTGGTTAACTTAGCTTCGTGTGTGGGTCCCTTCCACAACAGAACCAAGTTGATTATTGTTAGATTATTGCACTCGATATAAATATCTCGAGAAACTTCGTCTGGCTGGCTTTCTGTCCACTTAACAAGATGCAGTGCTCTTAGAAGTTGCATACAAATTTCACCAAGGATTCCCAGATCAGATTTCTTGAACTTAGTAACGCTAAATTCCAGTCGATCTGTGTCTCTATTATACCTGTTTGAAAAGAAAATTAAAATAGTTAAGGAATCTTCACTTCTGATGTAATAGTGTTTCATAATCAGGGACATTCAGGGGGCAACCTTCCAGGTGCTCACAACCATAATATAAAATGGAAATTACACACTGAATATACTAGAAATGGATGCAAATTTGACCTCCAATATCTTGGCACAGTATTTTAATATCAGGCTGTGTACTAATGCACAAAAAAGCGAATTAATTCTATTTGATTTTAGGAGACGTTCTTTCGAACCTCAGCTTAATATAGGCAATAGTTTAGTCCAGTGTGTAAAAAGTGTAAATATTTTAGATTTAATCCTTCATGACAAGTTAACTTGGAACAAACACATTGAAAAACTAGAAAGTAAATTAAGCTCAGGACTTTTTGTGTTGCGATATTTAGCCTATTTTCTTTTAGTAAATACTAGTAAGTTAATATATTCTGCATTAATATATTCACACATTTCTTATGGCATCAAGCTGTGGGGACACACTTCCAAATTAAACTTTAACAGAATTTTTCTCCTACAGAAAAGAGCTATCAGCTACCTGGAAAAATAACACGTACGAGTTCATACAGGCCGTATTTTAAAAAATAAAACATACTTACTCTTTTGAAAGTAATGAGTCACCGACTCATTACTTTCAAATGTTAAATACATCACTGTTTCTAACCTTTTGCTTCAAATAATACTTACTCTTCCCTGCTTATCTATTCTGCGAACAATACTTTTTGTACATAACAGGAATATAACCTCCACAAATTCCGATGTCCACACATATGAAACAAGGGGAAAGAATAACTATATTGTTAAACGTCACAGGCTAAAACTTCTTGAACATAAGCCCCAATACTTTGGTCCAAAACTACTTAATAAGCTTCCGGAAAGCCTAAAAAAATACTGTGTCAGCTGCTAAGTTTAATCTAAACTGACTAAATTCTTGTTAAGCACAGCCTATTACAGTATAGATGAATATTTAGATGACGACTTCGATGATTTTGAATAATTATGTTTTGTGTGGTGTGTGTGTGTGTGTGTGTGTGTGTGTGTGTGTGTGTGTGTGTGTGTGTGTGTGTGTGTGTGTGTGGTGTGGTGTGGGGTGTGGTGTGCGGGTGCGGTGTGGTATGTGGTGTGGTGTGGTGTGTGTGTGGTGTGTGTGTGGTGTGGTGTGGTGTGCAGTGCGGTGTGGTGTGTGGTGTGGTGTGGTGTGGTGTGGTGTGCGGTGTGGTGTGGTGTGCGGTGTGGTGTGGTGTGTGGTGTGTGGTGTGTGTGTGGTGTGGTGTGGTGTGTGTGTGGTGTGTGGTGTTGTGTGCGGTGTGGTGTGTGGTGTGGTGTGGTGTGGGGTGTGTGTGTGGTGTGGTGTGGTGTGCGGTGTGTGGTGTGGTGTGTGGGGTGTGTGTGTGGTGTGGTGTGGTGTGTGTGGTGTGGTGTGGTGTGGTGTGTGGGGTGTGGTGTGCGGGTGCGGTGTGGTATGTGGTGTGGTGTGGTGTGGTGTGTGTGTGGTGTGGTATGTGTGTGGTGTGGTGTGGTGTGGTGTGTGTGGTGTGGTGTGCGGGTGCGGTGTGGTATGTGGTGTGGTGTGGTGTGGTGTGTGTGTGGTGTGGTATGTGTGTGGTGTGGTGTGTGTGTGGTGTGGTGTGTGTGTGGTGTGGTGTGGTGTGGGGTGTGGTGTGTGTGGTGTGTGTGTGGTGTGGTGTGGTGTGTGTGTGTGTGTGTGTGTGTGTGTGTGTGTGTAAGAAAGAGAGAAGATGAATGACATTTTTTTTTTTGACATTTTCTAATCGTTTACTTTTAAGAGAAAGTATGTATTACAAATGACATGGCTTAATTTGTTCAAACACTGTATTAAGTTGCAATAAATATGAATATATCTAACACAACTGAGCTCAGCATGTTTTGCAATTAGATCTTTATGTGAGGTAATTGATAAGAGAATCCTAAAAATGGCTTATCAAGCTTACTTTCATTTACTGATGATTTATGGAATAATGTTCTGGGGTAACTCTGTAATAAGAATAATGTCAGGAGCAAGAAGATCAACTCGCTGTAAACGTTTACCATGAGCTTGCAAGTATATACTAGCTGTATTGTCATTTGTAATAGATAATACAGAAAAATTCACTAAAAATGCTGACATTCACAGTAAAGGAACTAGATGCACTGACCAACTAATAATTTACTATCATACCAAAAGGTGGTGTACTGCAATGACATAGTATTACTTAATTCACTTCCAATTTTAATAAAGGATTTGTATATGAGTAAAAACTGGTTTAGAATAGCTCTAAAAAGGTACCTTCTATACAGAGGAGGAATGGAGCTATTTCTAATTTCGGAACAAATCTATTTTCCATGTAAAATTATACTCTAAGACCGAAAACTGCCTAATGCGAAAACGGAAATATTTTTCAGGAAGTGTTTGTATAAATAACCTGATTACTTTATGTGTAATGGGTTACAATGTACATGTATCAAATAGTGTAATAATTTTTAGTGTAACTTGTGCTTACATCGAAGTTCCATCAACTATAAAGTCATAAACTAATTCTTCAAGGAAAAGGGAGAACAAACCGTTAGCTCCTTAACTCTCTTCCAACACATATGATAAGCGTACAACTGTTTTGTAGTGTGTTCATTCTCAGTTTAGTTGTTATAAGTGATCAAGTACGAGCAGAGGAAAACTGTGAACTTTGGTGATTTTAAAAACATAGTTTCTGTGTACACAAATTCTGTAACATGAGTTCTAAACATAAAGACATCACTGCAGGAAAAAATTTAAGTTATTGAAGAGCATGAAAAGAACAAATGTCCAGCTAAAAAATTAACTGTGTTGTTTAAAGTGCGAAAAACTCAGATTTATGAGATTCTTATCTAAAGAAAAAATTAAAGATGAGAGCTTAAAAGGAAAAAGTAGGGCATATGAAGTGCACCACAAAATATGTAGAGTTTTTTTCTTTGTGTGTAATTGACATCCTCCAACATTTAGTCATATTGGACGATGAATGAAATGGGTGAAATGATGCTCCAGTGAGTACGGAGTCCATGGAGCTTAGACTTACCTGACATTCGTCTTTAAGGATAAGAGAAAACCCTGGAAAAAACCTTATCCAGGTAACCTGACCGAGATTCGAACTCGGGACCTCTTGAAAGTGAGGCAGACACGCTACCATCTACACTACTAAGGCAGGCACTGTAGAGTATGATAAGCTAAATCGTGCTGTGTTCGAGTGGTTTGTTAGTGCGCACGCTAAAGGAATTCCCATTTCTGGACCATTGCTTCAGACTCAAGCTTTAGGGACGGCAAGAAAATTAGACAAAGACAATTTCAAAGCTTCCAATGGATAGCTCAAGAGTTTCAAACATCGCCATAAAATTGTTTTGAATGTTGTGTGTGGTGAAGCAAATGATGTTGATATGCAGACAGTTGCAGATTGGAAAGGGAAAATAGAAAACAGAAAGAGAAACTAGGCAATAAACTACAATTATTGTATGTAATTTGAAAATATAATACATATCAGCCTATTATTATTTACACTTCTATATTATTTCTTCACTGTAAACCTGTGCGACTATTTCATAATTTCTTTGTATTCATACATAACCCTCTGTAAGACAGAAACCTGTGTAAGCAGAAAATAAATGCCAGAACAATTGCATTCTGTTTTAGAGAGATTTTACTGTATATCAGTTTGAAATATCTGAAATTACATCACAGTCCATCATTTTGTAAATATGTATACAAAAAATGTAGCTGATATGACCTATATCCTTTGGTCTCATCTCGATATTGGATCTACACATTGAAATACCCATCATCATTGTTATGCACTAAGCCTTATAGATATGTGAATTTCTTCAGTACAGTTTACATACCTTGGTAACCTATGTCGCGGACACGGTACGAGATGAAACAGCTGAGGCACTGAGTATAGAAAGTTGATCACTTGAGGCAGAAAGAAGAGCAGCATTGTCTTGCTGAAGTGTCCCAGAATGCCAACAACTGCAAATGTCATTCCTGAGAAGTAGCAGAATGTGTCTCCTACAAATACTCTCGATGGATACCTGCAGTACATTCAACAAACACACTTGTTCAGTAAGAGAATGAAAAAATGTATGTGTTGCAGGATTTTGATGAAATTTATCATTTCATGAAGATCCTAGCTGTATAATGAATATTAGCTTTTTTAAAATTTATTACTGGCTTCTCTTTAACTGTTATGGTTTCTTTACTGAGAAGACCATTTAATTTTACTCAGAAGTCTCTATCAGGTTAAAGGTTCTGTTATATATGATGTAAATCTACATCAGACCACTGGCTTTACTTCCCTTCCAAAAGAAACAATACTAGCAAGGAAACTATAGATAGACCATGAACGAAATGCAGTTGGAGGCATGGCTTACCAAAACTGGTCCTGTAGTTTTCCCCCCTCTACCATCATTTTACATTGCATCTCCTCCATAGCATAGGCTGCATTGGTCAATTGTGTCACTTGCTTTCACATTCACTGGTAGATCCATTCTCTGCATTTTCTTCTGAGTCACTGCTTTGTTCCTCAAGGTTTAAGGAAACTATGATTCTATTTTTTGATCGATTGTGAGGTCAAAATAGCATTAAAATACACATGTTTCACGTGGTTTGTGCTGTCGCTTGCAGGAGGGAGGGCTTGCACATGCGCACAGTGACTGCATTTTTTTCGTGGTCTATCTATATTACTGAAAACACACCACTATGTACCTGAAAATTTGCTGGTATAATGCCTACTGTATATAAACCATGTGCAACAAAAATCTGCCGTGGAATAGAACCGCAACGCCCAAAACTGAAGCCTAGAAAGTGCCATATGCAACCACTTGCAAGTAGTTGCTGGACATCCCTCGTCAGCTCTGTGTTGATCGTGAGGGACGGTGCTCCTTACGTGTGCCATGTGTAGACCACTGCCCATCAGGGGTAAACAATCCCTCCTGTACGAAGCTGTGTTATTATGCCTATATATTCTGAACTCATTTTCAGATTTTAGTTAATTGATGGAAATTAATCATTTCTCCACACTAGCCGTATATAGGCTAAGGTTTTTGATAGATAGAATCAACATGAAAAATTCAATGCCATGGTCACCACAAACGGTGTATCTTGGATGAAGTGTTGACTGCCTTAAATGATAAAAGACATGTAGGTGGAACTTTTTGTGATCTAGCAAAGGCTTTTGATTGTGTTAATCATGACATTCTTATAGCAAAATTGGAATTCTATGGGCTAAACAATGAACATAAGATGGTTTGTATCCTATCTAAATGAAAGAAAACAGAGTGTTGAAGTAGCTGTCAGTGATATTGGTTATGGAAAACAAACTTCGAACTGGAAAGTAGTAACTTATGGAGTACCGCAAGGTTCCGTGTTAGGGCCTTTATTATTTCTGATCTATATAAATGACCTCTCACTTTATATAAAGGACATTGCAAGAACAGTTCTTTTCGCTGATGACACTAGTGTCCTGGTGACCAGTACAAATTTAAACGAGTGTATAATTAAAATGAATTATGCTTTGAACTATATGTTATGCTGGTTTAAAGCGAACAAATTATCTGTGAATCTAGACAAAACAAAAGTGGTCAAATTTATAACCTGTCGTACATCACATACTGAAATATAAATCGGGATTAATGATATGTTATTAGAAGAAATTGACAGCATAAAATTTCTGGGCCTTCAAGTGGACAGATGTTTAGATTGGAAAGCTCACATAAACCATATCTTACCTAAACTCAGCTCTGCCTGTTATGCTATCTGAGAGCTGGTTAATGTGAGTTCTATTGACACACTTAAATTAGTGTATTATGCATACTTTAACTCTATTATGGAATATGGAATATTATTATTTTGGGGCAACTCAGTAGAAAGTAAAAAAATATTTCTTATACAAAAGAGGGTTATAAGAATCATTACTAACACCCACAACAGATTCTCCTGTAAATATCTTTTAGAAGATTGAAGATATTAACGCTACCTTGCATGTGTATATTCTCGATCCTAAAATTCTTTGTATGCTATCGTGCCTTATTTGCAACAAATAATGTAATTCACAAAATAAACACTAGACAAAAGTATAATATCCATTATCCCAGTGCTAAACTTTCTTGCTTCCAGAAAGGTATGCATTATGAAACTATCAAAATATTTGGCGCACTTCCTAATGTTCTTAAAGAAAAAGTTGATAATTTCGGTGCTTTTAAAAAAGCTGTTAGAGAGTACCTTTGCTCAAAATCTTTTTATTCTGTACAAGATTATCTTAATGACAAATTATCCTGATAATGCTTCTGTAGCTCTGTAAGTAGTATCAATCTGTTCCAATGACAAATCATTACTAATAAATATTTGATGCAAGTTGAAAGTTTATTTTTAATGTATATGTATTTAATAAATAACAATGAATGGTATCCATTGCAAAAACGTTGAGACGTACTGGCATAAGCCAAGTGAAAGCTGGTTTAAAAAGTGTTTCATTTTGTATCATATATAATTATCCCTGCTTTGTTTTCCATATTCTTGTTTATATTGCCTGTATACTATAATATGTGTTTTATGTTAACTTTTGTACATATATATGCTATTAAACTTTATACCTCTGGACATGTTCAATGTTCACAGCCTTTTCTGGCTACAAGTGAACCTACTGAACGCAAATCAATCTAATCTAATCTAGAGACGATGCCATCAAACTCTCGAGCGAATACAGGTATGAGCATAGGGATAGTTCCCTTGTAAGGTTTCATGCCTTAGAAAAACAAATCTATTGCCCTCCGGTGGGTTTCAATTTTGGGAACCAACTAGTCTGGAGGACAGCAGATCATGTAAAGCTGCTATATGTTGAAAACATGTAAAAGTACATATTCTTAGGTTAACTGATAGAAATTAATCATTCTTCCACACTAGACATGTGTAAGCTAACATTTTGGATAGATAGACTGAAAAATTCAATGCCACAGCCAATATGGAGACCGGGAGATCTGTGGTTCAAATCCCAGCTATGGCATTGAATTTTTCAATCTGACTTTCATCTAGTACACATTCTGCTACAGTTCTATGAAATGAGCTCATTGGGCACACAGACTGATCCAACCTAACTTGCTGACATTTTATAATGTAAGGTGTTTGTGAAACATAGATTTCAATAAAAGCCTGTGATATAAATACAGGATTCAGAAGCACTTAATTTCTCCATTAGTGCTTCATTTACGTCTGCTTCTTTTTTCTTTTTTTTTAATTTACATCCTCCAATGTTAGGTCATATTGGACGGTGAATGAATTGGGTGAAATGATGCTCAAGTGAGTCCAGGGTCCATGGAGCTTAGTTACCTAATATTCGCCTTCAAGGATAAGGGAAAACTCCGGAAAAAACCTTATCCAGGTAACTCACCCTGACCGAGATTCGAATTCGGGACTTCTTTGAACACGAGGAAGGCACGCTACCATCTATGCTACTGAGGTGGGCACGTCTGCTTACATTGCACTTTACTAGTTATCGTGTAACAACAGATACATAACCAAGCAGGATTTCTCAGGCGGTTTCATCTGTGGCCCGCATTCGGGAGGTGCGGGTTCGATTCCCATGGCCGACGTACCTTACCCATGGTTTTTTCGGGGGTTTCCCGGTTTGCCAGGTGAATGCTGGGTAGCATTCCCCCAAATTTCCTGTTCCTCCATTTCATCTCCATTATCATTTAGCATGTCATCTGGTGGTCTCTTTCAGGGTAGAAGTGTCAGCGAGTGTCTCGGCGTTGCATGGCAGGATGATTCCTCCTGTGGGATGGTCTCCGGTCTACAAGCCGGCCTCATAGGGCGGTTTCCAGACCGCAGTCGAGAGAGCTGGCAGTTTTACTGGCCTTTCGAGGACTTTCCAATTGGTAAACAGTACGCACCCTGCCCTCTGGACGGCCACTCTCTGTCTCCTCTCACCTCATCCTTCCTCCTGGGGATGCCCCACTTGGGACTTAGGTACAATAAACATAGATTTAAGTGCCGAATCTCCTCCGTAGTTATCCTAATCCTAAGGCAGTTTTATAATATTTAGCTTTTAACCCATTATTTCCAATGTTTCAATTATCTTTTGAGTTAAACTATCACAGTAACATTTAATAAGATGGAAGTATCATCTGCATACATGATTAATTTACTCTTGATGTTAGGACGGTAAACGTCATGATGGATTTGAGGAGCTACGATAGGTAGCGGCGATCTAAATGTCATTGAAATTAACATTTCAATTTGAGGAAGCATGATGTTTACCACATCATTAACCGTAGTCGTTATGACTGCGTTATGACTCATCAGAACAGTCCTTTAAGCAATTATTGTTAAAGTTTACAAATTTAGGCAGGGTATATCGAGATGTAAGAACACATCAGCAAGACATAAATATGGGCAAATTGTAGAAAGGAAGAAATATAATAGTGTCCTGAGAGGTATACGAATTGATTTGAATGTACCAAGAGCGGAAAACTGCTAGTAAAGTTTAATAATTACTAATAGGGAATGGGGTGATGAATGAGAAGCATTGAAAAGTGAGGTTAAGGAATGCAGACAGTTAAACAATAATATATAGCAGAAATGAGCGTAATAATTTACAGAAAGGGACAAAATTCGGCAAGTAAATCTAGCGCAGCATAGATATTAAATGAAAAGCAATGACTTAAAAGGGGACAAACGCGTGTACAGTAGGTATGTAATTGTGTTGAAGGGCTGCCCTGTTAGCAAAAGGGTCAGGGCCCAGCTCAGGGATAGCCCAAGATTTATATGTTTACTCAATAAATCATATCATATCATACTTAAATTAATTACCTACAAGAGAGGTCACATAATTGTGTGCCCGCCTCTGTAGCGTACGTGGTAACGTGTCTCACGTTCCAAAAGATCCCGTGTTCGAATCTCGATCAGGTGGAGTTATCTGGATAAGTTTTTTTCCCCGAGGTTTTCCCTTATCCTGAAAGATGAATGTCTGATAACTCTAAACTCTATGTATCCTGGACTCACTTGAGCATTATTTTATTCATTGACCGATATGACTTAAAAGTTAGAAGACGTAAATTTAAAAGACTTCTGCGTAGTTAATAAGCATAATGCATAACAAATTAACAATGGGAGTAAATGTCATTCAGGTTGGCCTGTGTTCCTTTTTCATACCAGGAAATCTGAAAAAAAAAAAAAAACTAAATATATACTGAACGCGCAGCCTTGTTTACTTGAGAAAACAGTGACATGAGGAGGGAAATAGTATTAAGTCACACTACGGTGACAATTTCTATGTAATACTAAATGAATACGGAACTCAAGTCCGGGGTCAAATGTTTGTAAACAGCTGATTGCTGAGATCAATGGAAGTTGTGCGCAGGCGCACATTTAACATAAAAGTCGGTCGCAGATCGGCTCTAGCAGACGATACAAGAGCGAGGGTCACACCTTTACATCTCATCAACAGAACGATGACATTTCTGCTAGATGTATTTCAGGGGAGAATTCAAGTTATGTGTGCTATGGATGCTGTTGCTGTTACAAGTTCTACTAGTTGTATTTTATCTTCTTGTTGCACCCTCCAATTTAGCATCTGAGTATTCTACGGCTCCTCCTAAGGAATCATCTAAGCCTTATGCAATAAAGTTTGTAGCCTCGAGTAGTATGAAGATTTTATCGAAAAAGACAGAATGGCAAGGTTATAACAACAGAATCAATCTTCGCAATGCGGATACGACAGCTGATAACTATTTCACTAAGTTAAACAATGAAACAGAGTGCTTCCTACTTGGTACTGATTTAGCATATTCCAAGAAACTCTTGGTAAGTTTCGTTTAACCTAAGTTTTAGAAGCAAAAATCAGGTTTGGCTTCCTTATTAGTGCTTGCCCAGTAAAATTGTTTGTTGTACAATCTGACGGCCATTTTACAAATAACCTAATCACGAAATCAAAAAGCATTTATTGGGTCACAATGCAAACATTGTGCGCTCTATGTGATTTGGGTTGGAAAGCCTGTGCATTATTTGTACGTTTAACAATAAATTAAGTTAGGCTTCGCAAGTAGCTAAATCTTGCAGGCGTACATGTGATATTGATTCAGTAATATACTGGTACTTTTTAACTTACCAGTTTTATTACTGGAAACAATTATAACAATATTTATAATAGTCTAGGTTGTTACATAGAAGTATTTCAAATCATATTTTTGTTAATAATTACATGTTTTAGATGTAAATAATTGAAATATGAAGCAATTACAAACACCTGATCTACAGAAATCAATATTTTTGAGGTTATAAATACTGCAGCCCAAAAATACAGCTTTTATCAATATTATTTAGCTATTGAATTTTTAGATTATAGCAAAGGTTTCATTAATTGGATTCACAAATATTAGGAATTTTATGACACTTATTAATATCTTAAATGTAAAAGTTACACAACATTAAATGAATTAGAAGAGTTCATGGCTTCTCAGAATGTATCTAATAAAACAAACTGGCATTTTTATAGCTTCCTAATAAAACAACTCTTGTAGAATGTTGACCCATTATGACTGATTGATGAAATCAAGCTCAAGTGAAGGTTCACATATGCCTTAGTTGTAAATATTTAGTCTAAAGATGTTTCAATGCAGTGTTTTGCAAAATAAATTATGACTTGAGCCTTTATAATCTGTTAATGGAGTGTAAGGGAATTCCTGAAACTGTATAAGGTCTAATTGAGGCTTTTGTAGATCCTTTTCCATATAAGGAAATCTGCTTATTTTACGGTCTTCAATTCCTTTAAATTCTGGGACCCATTCAGTCTGTGTGCATTTTGTGTGCAATGATCATTATGCTTGATTGGAAGAATTTAGTAACAGTGACATCAAAATGAACTGAAAGAATTATTTGGCAGTCAGTTTTTAACACTTCATCACTTACATTTTTTTATTATTGAGAGACTACTTTCAGGAGTTGCTTACTTCCATTTTCAACCTCGAAGGTCCGACTATTGTCTGTTGTTGTTTGCTTTTTTATCTCTGGAGGTGGAACTATGAACTTCTTTATCAAATTGACAGGTGGGATTTCGAAGTTCATTACTCAGGTATGTGTTTGGAGGAATTTAGTAACAGTGACGTCAAAATTAATTGCAAAAACTATTTGTAGTTGGTTTATTGATACTCGTCACTTACTTTTTTATATTAATGAGAGACTAGTTTCAAAGGCAATTGCCTCCAATTTCATTCTCTTTCCAACTGGCATCTGTTGTTGTCTGCTCTCTCTCTCTGGTGGTGGAACTATGAACTTTTTTGTCAAATTATCTACTGGTGGGATTTCAAAGTTCATTAAGTGATCCTTATTTTTCCATATGAATATGTTCTCCCATGTTGTCAGTTTATTTTGGTCCTTTTAATAATTTTGGATTTGGATCAACTCATGATTTTCATTCCAAAACTGAAATGCTTTAGAAACATCAGATTGAAACAAGAAAGGTCAGCAGTAGCATTTCATTTTTGGAATGAAAATTATGACATTGATCCAAATCCAAAATTATTAAAAGAAGTGATAAACCAAAATAAATTGACAACATGGGAGAACATAAAATCTTTTTAAACCACTTCTCGAACTGTAAAAACACTTAAGCTCCACTTACAATAAAAAATTAGGACATGTTTCACCATCATCATTTGGGTGATATGTGAATGAACTGAATATCTTGGATCTAAATATCATCAGGAACAACACAAAAATAAAATTTGGAATTTACAGGAAACTAACACATTCAGAAAATTGCATAAAAAATAATAGCCACAACCAAATTACACATAAACATGCAATAATAAATAGCCTTACACACAGACTAGTCAACATACCCATGGAAAAAGGATATTTCAAAGAACAAAAAGCAATAATACATATAGCTGAAGAAAATGGACACAACAAAAGTTTGGTGTTGAAGAAAATTAGAAAAGCTAAACTACAGAAAATCATTAAGGAAGCAACCACATTTACAAAAGAAAAAGAAAGCAACAGCATATTCAGTTCATCCACATATCACCCAAAAACATTTAATAAATTTAAAAAGATCTTCAAGGAACAAAATATCATCTTGGCACCTACTAATAGACACTCAATTTTAAAATTGCTAAATTCACAAACAAAAGATGAAATCCCATCAGTTAACAGATCCGGAATATATCAAATAATATTCTGTTGTTTAAGGACTATGATACAATGAAGCACAAAATTAATACAATTTTGAGTCGAATTAATACTCAATGCTCCATTTATTGCTAGTATTTACCTAGAACGCGTTTCGTTAGGACTTCCTAACATCATCAGCTGTTGTCGACTAATGGATGCCGGTTCAGTGAACTCCTCGGAGGTGATAGGTGCGTCTCTGTCGGTATCTTGATGAACTTGAAATTGGGGTTGTCTTCAAAGGTAGTATCGAAATTAAACAATTTACTTTCATATTTCTTTATAAAGATTTTTTCCCACGTGGTTAATGCTGCTGGACCTTGGACACTTTTTAGTAAGTGAATTTCTCGTTCTATGTCATGATTTTCCTTCCAAAAATGGTACGCTACCGCCGATTTATCTATTTCTTTATTCCTTATGTTCCTAAAGTGCTCTTTAAGCCTAATGTTCACGTTCCTTTTTGTTTTTCCAATGTAGAATTTGTCACAGTCCTTGCAATTTATCCGGTACACTCCTGATTTTCTGCCTGTGGGTATCTCCTTTGTATTATTACAGATTTATTGGCAAGTGATGAATTCCAGGAAATAAAGTCTGACCCTTTAAATATGTGTGTAAAACAGTTAAATGACACAATGAAGCATAAAACAATCATACCCAAAGAAATTAAACAAAGTTTAAAACCAGACAACCCTACAGTAGCTAACATATATGGATTACCCAAAATTCATAAAACAGGAAATAAGATGCGCCCAATCATTAACAACATAAACACACCCTGCTACAAGCTATCCAAATGGTTAAACAAAAAATTTAAGGAGCTACCAAAATTCAAAAGCCACAGTATTAAAAATTCGTTGGAATTCATCAACAAAACTAAAAATCTACAATTTTCTCCCACAGACCGAATGGTATCTTTTGATGTAATCTCCTTGTTCCCAAGTGTTCCGAGAGACAAACTCATAGAGTACATGCAAACATGGCTTCAGTCCCTACAAATAGACCAAAACATCATAGAGGAATACCTTCAATTAACCAATGTTTGCATTGAACAGTCCTTTTTTACATTCAATAAAAAATTTTTCAAACAAAAATCAGGACTATCTATGGGCAACCCATTGTCCCCATTTTTGGCAGACCTCTTCATGAGCTTTTTGGAAACGCACATCACAAAGGCATTCCCACTAATTTTTAAGCATTGGTACAGATATGTGGATGACATTTGGGCAATAATAAATGAGAAACAAGTGGATGATGCATTAAAACTACTTAATTTACAAAATCCTGCAATAAAATTCTCCATAGAAAAAGAGATAAACAATGAAATCCCTTTCTTAGATTTGAAACTTACCAGAAAACATAATAAACTTGAATTTGGCATACACAGAAAGGAAACACACACAGAAAATTTCATAAAATCAGATGGATATAACCCAAGACAACACAAGCATGCTGTTATCAACAGTTTAACTTACAGGCTGGTTAATGTACCTTTAAACAAGATAGAATATAACAAAGAGTACAATAACATCATTCACATTGCAGAATACAATGGATACAGTGCTGAATTGGTCAACAAGAAAATAGATAAATTCAAAGGACAACTAAGATGCAAACAAGTAACTCCTCTCTCCCCAATTAGCAATGAAACCTCATACAGAAAATTTACTTATCATCCCAGAGCTACACACCTTTTCCAAAAAGTTTTCAAAGAACACAATATTACTTTGGCCCCACAGAACAAATTTAGTGTACAACACCTTTTGAAATCACATAATACAAAGGAGATACCCACAGGCAGAAAATCAGGAGTGTACCGGATAAATTGCAAGGACTGTGACAAATTCTACATTGGAAAAACAAAAAGGAACGTGAACATTAGGCTTAAAGAGCACTTTAGGAACATAAGGAATAAAGAAATAGATAAATCGGCGGTAGCGTACCATTTTTGGAAGGAAAATCATGACATAGAACGAGAAATTCACTTACTAAAAAGTGTCCAAGGTCCAGCAGCATTAACCACGTGGGAAAAAATCTTTATAAAGAAATATGAAAGTAAATTGTTTAATTTCGATACTACCTTTGAAGACAACCCCAATTTCAAGTTCATCAAGATACCGACAGAGACGCACCTATCACCTCCGAGGAGTTCACTGAACCGGCATCCATTAGTCGACAACAGCTGATGATGTTAGGAAGTCCTAACGAAACGCGTTCTAGGTAAATACTAGCAATAAATGGAGCATTGAGTATTAGTTCGACTCAAAATTGTATTAATATCAAATAAGTTGTAAGAATTGTGAAAAATGCTACATAGCTCAAACTAAAAGAAATCTAAAAACCAGAGTCAGAGACTATTTTAGAAACATCAGATTGAAACAAGAAGATAAGTCAGCAGTAGCATTTCATTTTTGGAATGAAAATCATGACATTGATCCAAATCCAAAATTATTAAAAGGAGTGATAAACCAAAATAAACTGACAACATGGGAGAACATATTCATCCCACCAGTAGATAATTTGGCAAAGAAGTTCATAGTTCCACCACCAGAGAGAGAGAGAGAGCAGACAACAACAGATGCCAGTTGGAAAGAGATTGAAAATGGTGGCGATTGCCTTTGAAACTAGTCTCTCATAAATATAAACAAGTAAGTGACGAGTATCAATAAACCAACTACAAATAGTTTTTGCAATTCATTACTCAGACCTTATTTTTCCATACTAATATGTTCTCCCATGTTTGTTCATTTTGGTTTATCAAACTGTTTTAATAATTTTGGATTTGGGTCAAGGTTATGGTTTTCGTTTCAAAGACTGACTTGTCTTCTTGTTTCAATTCAATGTTTTTAAAATGCTCTTTGACTTTGGTTTTTAGGTTTCTTTTAGTTTGCCCTGTGTAACATTTTTCACAATCCTTATAACTTATTTAGTATATTCTGCATATATTGATTGGTAAATTTCATCGTTTGCTTTTGAGCTTAACAATTTTAATACTGAGTATCTATTTGTAGGTACCAAGATGATACTTCGTTTTTTTAAAGATCTTCTTGAATTTATTAAATGTTATGGGGTGGTATGCAAATTCAGTGAATATGCTGTTGCTTGACCCAAATCCAAAATTATTAAAAAGGATGATAAACCAAAAGGAATTAACAAGGGAGAACATCTTAATATGAAAAAATAAGAACCAAGTAATGAACTTTAAAATCTCACCAGTTATAATTTGATAAAGAAGTTCATAGTTCCACCACCAGAGAGAAGAGAGCCAACGGCAACAGACGATGGACCTTCAAGGTTGAAAATGGAAGCAATGGCTTCTGAAACTAGTCCCTCAAAAGATGAAAAATGTGACAGAGTGTTAAAGACCACTACAAATAGTTTTTTCAATCAACGATCATATCGGTGGCTTTGTCTTTGGTAGTGTTATCTTTGTGTTTTGTTCTTCCTTGTCAGGAATGAGGTTTCATTCTTTGGGTTATCTTAATATAATTCACATACATATTCTCTCTCACTCATAATTGCAGAGTCTAGGATGGACAGATATATAATCATAGATAGTCAACATAAAAAATTCAATGCCACGACCGAGATTTAAACCACAGATCTCCTGATTCCCGTCCAGTCGCTCTAACCTATTGAGCTACCATGGCCAATTTGCCGTCATGACACTAAATTTTCCATTTCACTCGTATATTTCTCCGGTACACCACTAGGGGCTCTCTTATTTGAGCTACACAGTTTGTGGCAACTTACTATCGTAAGTACTTGAGTCCCAGGCTTCATCATTTAACTCTTATTATTTTAGTTAATTGATGGAAACTAATCATTTCTTCACACTAGCCGTATATAGGCTAAGGTCTTTGATAGATAGAGTCTACATAAAAAATTCAATGCCATGGCTGGTATTAGAACCACGGATCTCCTGGTTTTCATCCAGTCGCTCTACCCATTGAGCTACCATGGCCAACGTGCCGTCATGACATTAAAGTCTCCATTTGACTCACATGTTTTCCCGGTAAACCACTAGGGGCTCTCACATTCGAAACACACCGTTTGTGGCGACTTAGTATCATAAGTACTTGAGTCCCAGGCTTTATCATTTAACTCTTATTATTTTAGTTAATTGATGGAAATTAATCATTTCTTCACACTAGCCGTATATAGGCTAAGGTCTTTGATAGATAGAGTCTACATAAAAAATTCAATGCCATGGCCGGTATTAGAACCACGAATCTTCTGGTTTCCATCCAGTCGCTCTAACCCATTGAGCTATCATTGCCAACTTGTCATCATGACATAAATTCTCCATTTGACTCGTATATTTCTCCGGTAAACTACTAAGGGGCCTCTCGCATTCGAGATACACCGTTTGTGGCGACTTACTATTTTAAGTACTTGAGTCCCAGGCTTCATCATTTAACTCTATTTTATGCCATGGCATTGAATTTTTCATGTTGACTATCAAAAACCTTAGCCTATATACGGCTAGTGTGAAGAAATGGTTAATTTCCATCAATTAACTAAAATAATAAGGGTATAATCCTGATTAAAGAGAAAATTCACATCTTTCAGCCAGGAACCAATTTTGAGACCTCTGGATTTGGAAACCCACTCAGTTATTGTATGGTATGAAATGTGTAGTGTTTAATGCCCACTTTTCTAAATACGGTACTGCAGGCAGTGACACTGACGATACATGAGATGAAGATGGAGCACCAGGGGAATGATATGGTGGGGGAAACCGGAGATCACAGAGAAAACCCGCTCCAGTGCTGTGTTGTCCACCACAAATCTCACCTTGTGGTCACCTGGGATCAAACCCGGGCTACCTTGGTGAGAGTTGAATGGTCTAACCACTCAGCCACGGTGCACTCTGTTATATGGTATTAAGGTCATTTTTGGGGATAACAAATTTCAGTGGTACCTTGTGGCATATGAGCAGTTTTCATTTGATTGCCCATCACAGACATAAAATTCATATAGAATTGTAACCAATGTGATGTATTCTTTTCAGAGTCTCGGGGAGGCAAAGTGTGAATGCAAGAGAGGATGGCATGGGAAAGACTGCGGACAACCAGAAGTTATATGGCGAGCCTTTATAGCATCAAGACAGAAGATAATCCCAAGACGACGTAACAAGTTAAGAAGAATAATTCATGCTTTCCCTCTCTTAGGTGTCGAGACAACGCTTGCAGAGATAAAACTGCAGGAGCTCTCGGATGTAGTTGATTGCTTCTTGGTGGGTGAGTCAAACCTCACAGCAACTGGTGAAAACAAACCGTTATACTTCCATAAACGACTGCATGACAAAAACTTCCTACCCAAATCCATTCTTAAAAAACTTCTGTATGTTCCTTTCCTTGATCTGCAGCGTAACTTTAACAAGATAAGTAACCACAGTGATGAATACAGCAAAACTTTGAGGCATCTTCTATGGGAAAAGGGCAGGACCCTGATAGACGACCTGGGACCAGATGATCTTTATGTTGACGCAGTTGATGCGTATGAGATTCCTAACCCAAAAGCTCTTCTGTTTTTCAAGTTATACAATGGCTGGCCACAACCGATAACATTTCGTCTGAGATGGTCTGTATATGGTTTCTTTTGGCAACATCCAAAGAGGACCATAACAGCCCCTGGAGCTTCCACAATTGGTATGTTGGCAAGAACATATCCTTCATGGCTGGCTAATACAGAAGATTTGTTATCTGGCTCATATGGCTTAGTGGTAGGAGATTTAAATCATTATGGAGGTTGGTACTGCAGCTGGTGCTTAGAACCAAGAGATATTGTTGCAATGTTGCAATGGACTCCTCGTGGGAGTAGTCCTGTTGACTGGGACAAAGTCGGAAGTAAGAAAACGGTGGATGTTTCGTATGTAGAAGATCTGGTGGGTACTGGACTTTGGCTTGATGGAGCTACAGCTCTAGTAAGGAAATCCCCATATAGAGATCAATACTTTGCTCCAGAACATGTCATAAATAATACCTGGAAGTACGACTTTCTCTATACTAACTTTTATAGTAAGATGGATTACTATAACTGAATTGAAAACATTGGTGCTGTTAAGTTTATTATGCAAAGTACGTTAAGAGATGCATGTTAAATCGTTGAAGTTATACAGTGTGGCTCAAAAGTCTTGTGAAAGTTTTGTGCATACAGATTACCATCCATATTTTATTCCTATATGCTGTTATGCCTGAAAGTAGTTGAATAACAGAATAAGATTCCTATAGACAGGAGGAAGGGGTATCATTTTGGTCATAAATTATAGCATGGGATAAGCTATTTAAATTCTACAAGAGCTATGTGGCCTATGAGTTTAAATGCCACACTGCTTTTACACGATGGAACTTCTTTTCCCTGTGAAATTTTTCCAGACAATTATACATTCAGGAGCCCAAATATTTAAAATTAACAATTTACAACGAAATGCAAAAACAAAGTGAAAAAAGTACAAAGATGTTATGATAAATGACAGCAATAATCAAGCCTCTTGCTTCAAATTTAGTCTTAATTTTATGTCTTTGACTATGTGAGACACAGTGATTAATATTTTGGAGAAACTTTCTTTTGTGTGATGTGAGAATATTTTCTAAGTCCTAAGGTACATGTATGCGCATGTGCAAGCAGACGACCAGCTGGTTCTTGCATTGCAGCCAACATGAGAAAGATATGTAAAACTTGTAGCCAACCTCTGCAAAAATGCCCCAACATAGGTGACGCAGTCCGTGTGCAAAGGAACATAGTTTGAGCAGACTAAGTTATCGCCCGGTCAAATTTTGTTACTCATGCACTGTTTTGCACATAAAAAACCCTACAACACAACGATAATGGAGTGCTCCATAGGAAATACATGTATGAGCTCACGGACTGTATCGGACTGGCTCGGCTACTGCCGTGAAGTGTGCATGATGTCAAATAACACCAAGTATACTACAAGGGGGGAAATTGGCGGTCCCAGTCACGTCATTCAAATCGACGAATGCAAAATAGGACGACACAGGTTTCATTGTGGGTGCATGTAGAGGGCAACTGGATCCTGGGGATTGACATGGGAATGAATGACATGTGGATGGCGATATGCCCCAACAACAGAAGGGATGCAAATACACTCTACAGTCTAACTACAGAGCATGTGGAGTTCACCAGCACTATTCACATCGATGCCTGGCCATGATACTATGGGTTGATGGCTGGAGGGTTTGCTGCGCACTCAGTACACTTTGTCGACCCAGGGACAAATGTGCACACAAACAACAGTCACGCTGGCGAGGACTACAATTAGGTGCAATTTAGATATTACTTTGTGTTAGTCTGCTAGATAGTGTAATTTAGGGACAAATAAGACTGTTGGCAGCACTGCATTCAGTGGAGAAACAAGGATAGTTTGGCTGCACTGAATTCTTTAATATGGCTACATTACGCAGTAAGTAAATAAACAAACAAACAATAACGTTAAAAGAACACCCTCCAACACAAAATTGCACTAAAAAGTAAAGAAATGTTATTAAAAACCATGGTTGTATATAAAAACATTAAAAAAAATGTGAAGGACTTATAAAATATCACCGTGTCGCATATTAGAAAGAAGAGCCAATATTTTTATCTTAATACTATGAAATAATGATAAAGCAATATTTTTAGTAGAGCACGGTAATAGTTGGGAAGCTACTAAAACTGATAATGACGTTTTTTTGAGTTCTGAATTTTTTTTCTATCATGTTGGAACAAATCTAAAGGTTCAGATATCTCAAATAGCACATCTCAAAGGTGACTTGCAATGTAGAAGTGCTTCCTTAACAGTAAGAATAAATAAATAGAGTTTCAAAAATGGTACTAAGTTCTGATAAAGCAATACTGATCTTGATGGATCATCAAACAATTTCATGTGCCTTCAATACTTAAATGCAATACTTGAAGAATATTTGGGTGCCTCTTTATTAATCAGCAGTGCATAAGTTAACAATCTTCTATGTGCACATGGGGCTGAAGAAATAGTAAATGGAAAATGAAAAGGATGCAGCTACTTTGATTTTTACAAACAATTTGAAAGGAATTTAAAAGTTTGGAGTAAACATCCTTATCAGGCATTTAACACTTGCTGTGCAGAATTAGTTTGTGCCTGATTTAACTTGCTTTAAAATTGAAAATATTATGCTATTTACACTTATTCATGCATAGGAATACCAGATTCTGAAATGAAAAAGCTGGGACACTTTGATATTATGTTATCAGAAACCGAAAGACCTGTTACATATACAAGTACGGTAAATACTGAAATAATACAGATATTAGCACAGTACCATTAGCTTAACTTGATTGTATTGATCCATGATACGTATCAGATTTCCCTCCATGGTTAACGCTAAACACACAGTGGCAGAAATTACACTTCACTTCAGATCCAGTACTTTCAATACTACTCTCCTTCCAAAAATGGAAATTGCTCTTTAAGAGAATCACTAAACACTTAAAAACTGGGCCGGGCATTCTGAAGAAAGTGACAGAGTGATTGATGAAAGTTTGGACAGTAACCCAATACTTAACTGGCTGATACCAAGAGAAGATACAATTAGAATACATAGTTTCTTCAATAACGATATGTACTCTCCAACAATTATGGCTCTCATCAGGCTTGAAGCAGAGCTTCACCAATCTAACTCCTGGGCTCAGTGTCTGCATAGGAGAGGCAGACTTATACAACTGAAAGGGAGAAGTGGTGGGGCACATTTTCCCCAGTTGGAGCATTGCTTTTCATAGCTCTTCACAATGCTGTGTAATCCTAAACCCACACCTCTATGATAGGATAGAACCCAAGCACATTCTGTGGTCGGGAACCAGGAATTCAAGCTCCGGTTCACTGTGCCAGCGTACAACACTTATAGTTTATAATTTCTTGGAATTGTTATAATTATTGATCCTTATAGTGTAATGGTTCTGTCAAAGTATGCATTGTGGGGTTCTGCCCCTTTCAGCTGGTGTGGTGCGAGTGCTGCAAACCCCAAGCACTTGTGGTAGTTCTGACATTACTAGAAGTACATTGGGCCGAGCATTCAAGCCCCTCCCGAATGGAGGGTTGGGTTGGACTTGATGGGGCAGCGGTATCTGCCACCCACTTCTGGCTGGCTTGGCTGCCCAGATGGGGTTGGGAAGCCTGAAAGTTCCTGACTACTAGCCTGCAGAGCTAGTAGCACACTGCTAGATCACCAGTGACCTTACCGAGGTTCTTCAGGTTTTTCCGAATGATGGGTTGATGTGCATAAGTGGCATATCCTCCACCTTTTAATGGGCGGAGGGGGGGGCTGGAGGTTAGACTCCAGATATTGGCCCAAGGAGACATCGATGGAGTTGCTTCGGTGCTCCTTGGTTTTTAGAGGGGAAGTCTATGGGCTTCTGGCTAGACCTCATTTAAACGTTTCAAAGTATGGAAAGGTAGAGTCAGACTGAAAAATTCAATGCCATAGTGAGGATTTGAACTATGGATATTCCGGTTTCTGTCCAGCTTTTCTCAACCATTAAGCTATCAAGGCCAACATACCGATATGACAAATTCTCCAACTGACTCTATAGCGTTGAATTTTTCAGTCTGACTCTACCTTTCCATACTTCGTCCTATGGCTGGTGTGAAAGAACAGTTAATTTCCATTAATTGACACTAATAATGTCAAAGTTTGTACAGTTTAATTTTACATTTACTTAGAGAGCATTTCCATCACTGACCAAAAGATAGCGTCTTCCTGCCATGATTCAGAAATTGAAATGTGTAGTGTATAACGCCCGCTTTTACTGCATATGGCACCACAGGCGATCATGATTCAGATATGCTTTCTTGTCATGCAATACTATTATTTTGTTGTTGTTGACTAAACAAACCAGGTCTTGGGTAGGAATGCCTCACTGTGATTGCGTCTGTGTCTGAAGGTAACAAAGGTATTAAATGAAGTGTTGCATAGTGGGAGTTTTCATATACAGATAACATCCAAGTAATAACAAATGGTTATAACATGAAAAATAAATGTATTTTAAGCTTTTCTCAGAAAATGAAGTTGTTAATGCTTCAGATTGATTCTTAATCAACAATGCATATCACTGTTACAAGACAAATGAGCCACTTATTATGTTTGTGAAGTGTGTGATAAGTGTAGTCAGTTATGCTTAGTCGGGTTAACTACGAAGGAATGTGAGTCAATGGTAAGCTAGCTCCATTTAAGATAAATCTGTGATAACCATTAATTTTTATTACTAAGCTATAACTCTTTTATTTATTTATTCCACTGCAGTCAGGTGAACATTTTTTGTACTCTTAATACATAGATTGTTAAAACACAAGGAAGTTACTTTGATAATTCTTTGCTTGTTACTATTATTAAAAGTTGTCTTTTTTATGTCTAATTCTAAAAGTATAGTGATAAAGCACTATACTGAGTTTCATAAGCTTGGCGTGTACATTAATGAATGGATGGATGGTTGCTGATTGGCTTTTATGAGCTGAGGAACTTTCTTTCTTGTTGTGATAGCCATGTTTAGCAATAATATTAGAAAAAGAAAGCAAATTAAAAAAAAAAAGCGAATAAAGAGAAAGGTTTGTTTAGTCACCTCAGGCTTTTCTTACTCTGTAGTGGAAACGTATTTGAGTGAAAACAAGGGAAGTGACAATTCTTTAAATTATATAAGTTATGGCTGTTACATAAAATCTTTATAAGCAATTGTGTTACAAAATATCCACAGAATATTTACAATAAAGCTAATATTTTTGTTATGTTTTGTTTAGAAATAAACCATTGCTACCAACTGGTGAACTATGAAGTATTTGCATAACCTCAAAAACAAAGCTAGAAATGGACATTCTAAAAATAAAAATGTGCACATTTATTTTTAAAACTAATTAAATGTATAATACTTGACTAAATCTTAAAGCTTTTATTTTGTTTTGAATCATCTACAAAGGAAAGCAAATGACAAGTTAATAGTCTAATATCTGCGACACTAATCATACATGAAATAGGGAAACATTTCAGGATTAAGTTCAGATGACCTTCCCAAAATTTGTACACTGTGCCGTGGGTGAGTGGTTAGACCGCTCGACTCTCACCAAGGCAGCCTGAGTTTAATCTCAGGTGACTGCAAAGTGAGATTTGTGGTGGACAGCATGGTGCTGGGTCGGTTTTCTTTGGGACCTCCGGTTTTCCCATGCCATCTTATTCCACCGGTGCTCCATCTTCATGTCATGTATCATCAGTGTCACCACCTGCAGTACTGTATGTAGTAAAAGCAGACGTTAAACACTGCACATTTTTTTCATTTCCCCAAAATTTGTCAGTTGTAAGGCCTGGAAGTTTAACCAAAAAGCAATATAACAGGTTAGTAGCGACAGTGTTATATGCTACCTGTGTCTCGTAGACATAGAGGAGGGGTTTGACTGCCAAGGTCATGGGTAATGGTACACTGTTAAACGTAGTCACACAACGGACAAAGTGTCATAGAATATTATGACTTCGTGGGTTGGTAGAATCAAAAGTCTTGTTTAAAACATTCTTTATAGTAGTAAAGAGAAGCTTTGTACAACCCTTGCAGTAGCAAAAAGACGTGACATTGACAAACAGCAGTCTTCAAGGTCGACTCGAAGTTCTGCTGCACGTAAACAAACGAAAGAAATCGCTGCTGTACTGTTCAAATTTCCACTGTCGCAAATACCATCACACAACACAACTGACATTTCTCATACTTTGCCACTATTTATACCTCCCAGTCATTGTTTCTAGAATGCAGTAGATCATTCGATAGCAATTGCAACAGCAGCAGAAAATCAGAAAATTCCAGACTTCTCTCTGTCTCTTTCTGTCTCCATTTCTTTCTCTGTCTTGGCAAGCGTCCTTGCACCACTATCTGTCTCTTTACTGCCCATGTGCACAGCTCTGGCTTTGCAGTGGCTCCAACACAACAATGCAATCAGTGACAATACATTGCATAATTATTTATAAATTATAAAAAACAATTATGTTTGATTGAGGAATTTAGTAACAGTGACATCAAAATTAATAATAAAAACTATTTGTAGTCGGTTTATTGACACTTGTCACTTACTTTTTTATATTATCGAGGGACTAGTTTTGGAAGCCTTTTGCCTCCATTTTCAACCCCTCTGGCTTCCGAAACTAGTCTTTCGATAATATAAAAAAGTGACGAGTGTCAATAAACCGAATACAAATAGTTTTTACGATTATATAAAACAAACTTATCTCTTCCAGTCATGCTCTGTATTGGGAAAAGCTTCTTTCTGCATCACATGATGTGACTGGGGCAAATTTAAACCAAAAGGAAATTCTACTGTTTCCTTTTTTTGTGCATTACAATTTTCTCTAGAACCTTGTAATTCATCCCAAATTTTACACAAAGTGGAATTCCCTCTATTTTTCTGGAGAAAGCGTTTTAGTTTCTGTTGCACCTGTAGAAGTATTCCATTTCTCAAAGTATAAAGTTGGAAGAAGCGTAGGGACAGTGAAGCACAAATTAATACAAAAGTGAATCGAGAAGATATTGACACATTGCTTCACTCACACTGTTTATTCACAGGACATGTTTCAAGAGCTCTCGCTCCTATCATCAGCTGATACTCGACTAGTGCAAGTTGTAGTGGTTTCCTCTTTTTCTGTTTTGTCAATAGATGGCGTGATGTACTTGTCAAAGATGTCCGGTGGTGGAGTTTCAAAATTCATGACTCTATGACGATTTTTGTTGATGAAGATTTTTTCCCATACGGAAAGGTCTATGGGGTGATTAACATATTTTATTAGAGATGTTTCCAAGTTGATGTCATGTCTAGTATTCAAAAAATGAAAAGCCACTGCTGATTTTTCTGTTTCACCATTTTTAATGTTTCTTAGATGTTCTTTAGTTCTGATGTTAATATTTCTTTTTGTTTTTCCTATATAAATTTTAGGGCAAGTTTCACAATTTTTAATGTTTCTTAGATGTTCTTTAGTTCTGATGTTAATATTTCTTTTTGTTTTTCCTATATAAATTTTAGGGCAAGTGAAAGGAACATTAAAAATGGTGAAACAGAAAAATCAGCAGTGGCTTTTCATTTTTTGAATACTAGACATGACATCAACTTGGAAACATCTCTAATAAAATATGTTAATCACCCCATAGACCTTTCCGTATGGGAAAAAATCTTCATCAACAAAAATCGTCATAGAGTCATGAATTTTGAAACTCCACCACCGGACATCTTTGACAAGTACATCACGCCATCTATTGACAAAACAGAAAAAGAGGAAACCACTACAACTTGCACTAGTCGAGTATCAGCTGATGATAGGAGCGAGAGCTCTTGAAACATGTCCTGTGAATAAACAGTGTGAGTGAAGCAATGTGTCAATATATTCTCGATTCACTTTTGTATTTATTCCATTTCTGCTTGGTGTAGTCACTGTGCGTGACCTTCCATCAACAGCATGAGTTGATGACTAACTTAGCTGATGATCTTTACCTTATGCATAACTAACTTCACAATTTTTTGGGTAAACTCCTGGGTCCTAGTTATGAGGATTGAGAAAAAAGGTCATGCCAGGATTTGAACCACAGACCTTTCATTCAGGAGTCTGTGTCTCAGCTACCCTCAATCAAATAACGAGCATTAGATGTAACAATTGTCGTGTAATCAAGTCGTAATTGCTTCATATCCAAGTTGTTCTCAAGCTCTTTAGTGCATACTGCATTTACATCATGTAAGAAGTATCAATAAATATGTAAATACTCAGTCCACCATATTAATTTCTGCTAACATTTGAGCACTATGCCTACATACATAACTTAACGATGTGTGTCTAAGCAAACCTTTCTCATCACAGCAAGAGGAATGAGCATATATATGACAGCATTTAAATTGCTCTATCATGATTCTTTTTTGCAACAAAGAAATGCTCATAACTTGTGCCTGTGATACTAACAATTTTTCCTGCAATTTTTATGGAAGTTATTTTGTCATGATACTGTTACCGTTACAACATAAGATGTTTTCATTATTTGTCCGCTATGTATATACAGCTACACTAAAGATTCCTAAAACAAAACCTTACATAAGAAAATTAGACATGTAGAAAGCATATTACATTATAATAGTGTTCATTGTCATTGATATGTGTTAAAGATTAAGGGAAAAAATATAAATTATTACAGTTTGTCAGTGCAGAATGCAGACTTTTCTCCTGTTCCATTAGCCAATTGAGGAAAGTTGGGAACAACTCCCAGTAATTCCGTATAAAATGCTCAAGCGGTCCTAAAATACTGCAGGGCCTGGATGTTAATGATATAAATGCTGATTCACAGGAATGACAAAGTTAAAATCATTTATAAAAATGTGAATGTTCATAATTAAAGAAAATCCTTCCTGGTTTCTGGAAACAGGAAATATTACCTGGTCAATTGTTAACTTTGTTGTTTTATGTGTGGCATATTAGGTCAATTTTCTGCATTGTAGGAGTTACTCTCCGCCCATGATATTAGAGATTTGTCTCAAAGGAAATTAACTCGTCATTGACACAAATGACAGAGGCTCACTGGTCAGTCATGTATACATTACAGAAGCATTATTTCATTACTACAAGTTCACTGGAAACTTACACACATTTTCAAATGCATTTACTGATCTGTTTATGTTTTTGGAAGCATTTAATTTAGCAGTGTATTCAATTAGGCAAGTGAGTCAACCTTGTATATACTTTTCTCCACTTACAAGTTTTTTACAAGGACTAGTTTCTGGGGACTAGTCCTCATAAAAAACTTGTAAGTGGAGAAAAGTATATACAAGGTTGACTCACTTGCCTAATTTTAGTAACAATGGCACTCCACTTTCTGAAATACTTCTTTTTATTCTATATAGTGTATTCAATATTTACACAGTGATTCTGTAAGGGTTTATTCATTCTGTGTGTTTACTGTCTATTATATCTCATGGAAGTTGCCACTGCAGACAGACAGCAATCAAATATGGCAACAGCATATGATCAAACACCTGACATCATGAATGTCATCGCAAGATAATTTTCTCACCAATAGTTGCAAACTGCAAAGTGAAACCAGGAGAAATTCTAGTAATATCAATCCTGAACTGTCTCTCAGAATGACAGATGTCTTCACTGTACAGTGCATAGAATTCTAGTGGCAGCGACGAGAGTTAGGACTGTTTTCGATACTTGAAATGGCAATGTTTTCATTGCAAGAACAGCGTGTAATCATTTGTTTTCTCCATTTTCATGGTGTGACACCTATTGAAATTCATCGCCAGTTGAGTGAGGCATGTGGTATTGGTACCATGGATCTGTCTAATGTGCGTTCCTTGGTGCGACAGTTCAATGAAGGCAGAACATTGTATCACAACAAACCAAGACAGTCACGGCCTCGCACCAGCTGGTCTGGCGATATGATCCAGTGAGCATAAATGTTGTTTTGGAGGATCACCGATTGAGCATTTTCAGATCTTCATGCAGGATTGTGTGCACAGATCCCATGGAAATGCCAGTTTTGGAGGTGATGTCTACAACTGTCTTGGCAAGAGAATTCAAATAATGTACCTCCTAGGATAGCAATTAATTGTCTGTAAAAGAAATTTTCTTTACTGCATTAAACAACATAATTTTACTTTTTTCAAAACTGGTCCGGGTTAAAGAGGTCCATGTTAACGAGAATGGATGACCCTGCTCTAGCAGCGGTAGTTGAAAGAAAACCCAATAAAAATGACAAAGCGCAACAGATTGTCTATATTGCGGATTTGCAAACGCCCAATATGTCTGATATGTCAATTAAAAGACGGTTATCATTAACATCCAGGTCTTGGTAATATGTTTTCTGATATGTCTATCATCATACAGATGTATCCAAAACATGTATAAATCTCTTTACATGTGGTAAAAGTGCCAAAATAATAAGGAAAATGCTAATTAAATAATAATGATAATGTTATGTATATTGAAAAAAGTTATATATGAAAAATGTCTTTCAAATATTTTATGATCTGTTTTTAATGTAACTTTCTTTGTTTTTTAAATGTAACTGTTTTATTGTGAGCACAGGCCTAGCTGCTTTACGTGAGCTATTACATACATATCCATCACTTTTATATTAATGGTTCTAATAAAACTATTGATCTTTTTGATAAAAAGTATTTTTATTGATCTCTCCTTTATAACAAGGGCTATTATCTATTAAAGGATACAGGGCAGAAATAAATATTTTGTTAACAGTGCTATCAATTGCCAGGATCACATCAGTGCTGCCAGTGTGTTGGAATTTTGTCCCAGAGGGGCTCTTTTGTTATATGCCAGTGAATCTATTGACCTGGAGCTGTCACTTTAAACTATCTGGGTCGAGTTTGAACCTGCGACACTGGATTGGACTATGCTATGGAGGGGATTTGGCATGGAAGTTGGAACTTGATCTATTGTTCCTATTAGTAAGGACTATGATACAATGAAACACAAAATATAATTTTGAGTCGAACCAGTATATACATAAACTCAAGGATATCTACCAGGGCAATCCAAACAGAGTGAAGACTGACCCCCCCCCCCCCCCTTTAATGACCAGGGAGTTACCGAGCTGTCCCAAAAGGGCGCCTGGCACCTCCATGGGGCTTTCCATAGGGCAAGACCTATAGACTAACAAGCCTCTCTCCCCCATCTGGTCCTGTGGACTCAAGACGGGATGGAAGTGGATACGCCACTTATGCGCGCCAACCCAAAAGGAGAAGGCTACCGATATGACCTCGATTATTATCTGTTTCAAATGGGATGATGTTTGTCCCCGAGTGCTGCTAGGTGAGCAACCAACCGGAGTCCTGCGGTGTTGTTGTATTGCATTCCCCCTAAGTGGTGTGTGATGAGCATCAATCTTTAATAAATACTATCCGCACAAAGACAAAAATTCAGATTTTGCAAAAACTGATCCATGAGGAAGGTAGAGAGTAATGTATTTAACATAACCGTAAAAACCCTATATTTTTAGCTCATATAGTTTTCCTAATACAAATAAGTACTATTATAACAATGCATTGCATCGTAAGCAATGTAATGAATAGCATTATTGGTGGGCATGTATGCATGTACGTATATTTGTAATTACTCAGAACTGAGATGTAAACGTTTTACATGACATGATAAAAGAAATACTTTGAATAAGCCTATGTGTTTGTTAAATTTGAATTAGGGGAAACAATACACCTCCTGCTGGTCTGGCAGAACGTGTCTGGTCACATTATATCTTTGTTTATGACTGGTTTTGTAATCTCTATTTACTCTAGAGAGTTCAAAGCAGCATTATTCAGTTGTTCTTCCGTTTAAAAAACAGGGAAAGTGTATCAGCTGGATCAGCTTGCAATTAAAATGAGACATGAGGTATTATAAAGCACCTTCCCCCCTTAGCACTGCCAGAACAATCCAATAGAGTTAATGTGGGCCCAAATTATGTTGCAAACTGAAATAATAGTTTTAAACTGTCTGAAGTTGAATGACTTATTCACAAAGAAATTGACAAGGAACACAAGACTGGAAAAAGTGCGTGAGAGATCAGATAAACTACAAGAAGACGTGACAATGATGAATTATCTCTTAATGTAACATTCACAACTATATGGATGCACTGCTGGCATTTTCTTTGGATTAGAAAAATAAATAATTCATAAACTATAAACTTAAAACATGTGCGTAATATATGAATATCCATGTTGTAATTGTGATTTCAACAACTGCAACTTTGGAAAATTCATTTTGCGTTCCCTTACGTTTAGCGCCAAGAAGACTCGTAAGTGTGCGAGAGCGAGGGAAATATTAAAAGAGTGGGAGTACAGGCGAGAACTCTTCCCATATGAAACACATAATAGTTTATTGTACCTGTGCTCCAAGTGGAGCAACCTCAGAAGGAAGGATAAGGCAAGAGGAGACAGAGAGTGGCAATTGCTGCATTTTGAACTCCATTTTGGCTTTGAATGGATGACTAGTGCATTTTTTGTATTGGCTTATGTTCCCAGTTATTTGAATCACTTTGGTTGTGCTGCCTGGGAAAGTTGGTTAAGGAATTGCAGGATATGTAGCAAGCAGAGTTAAGAATTACTTAACTATAAAACAAAATACACCTGGGTAAGGTTTCCATGCCATTTATTGACTTTAGGAGGAATATGACAATATAAACAAAGAAGCATTATGTATATAATTGAAAAGTAAAAGTAATAAATATACCTTAAAATATAATTATTTGTCACAGAAAATTGATGAACTTCCACAGAATTCAAGAGATTAGTTTTGCAAATCCTTATTTGCATTGCCAGTCTGTTTATTCTTGTAGTTATCATTATAGCTGCTAGAGGATATATAAGTTTTATTACCAAACTCTGAAAATAAAACAAACTAGACAGAATCGATTGGTGGTAGTTCAAAATTCATTATGCGATTTCTATCTTTCAAGATAAATATTTTGTCCCAAACTATTAAACCTATTGGACCATTTAATACTTTGATAATTTAACTTCCAGACTTATTTCATGGTTAAATACCAAAAATGAAACTGATTTATCAATCTTTTTATACCTAATAAATAATCAATAAATAATCAAACTAATTTTTTAATTAACACATAATGGCTTTATTTCTCTAACATTTACCTACACAATTTTGAAGTATTCTCCCTCTGAAGTACAATTACTCCAATGATTTACCCATTGTTCGAAACTCTTGTTGAACCCATTTTTGGACAGTCTGTTCAGGATACCCATGACAACACTGTTCAACTCCTTATCACTTTGAAAAATGTCGACTACGAAGCTCCTGTTTCACTTTAGGGAAAAGGTGAAAATCACATGGTGCGAGATCCGGAGAATAAGGTGGATGAGGTATGATCTTAATGCCCATTTCTGCGATCACATCTTGAGTTGCATGAGCTCGATAAGCAGGGGCATTATCTGATGCAAGATCCATCCTCTCCTTGCGAGATTTGGTTGCTTTTCGACGATTTTTTCTTCAATGGCTGCTTCAGTAGGTCACAATAGTAAGCACAGTTACTGTGTGTTGATTAGCTACAACATGATCATACAGAATGCCCTGTTTGTCAAAGAATACGAGATGCATGACCTTTCCTGCATTTTTCTGAACTTTTGCTTTCTTAGGCCTAGGGCTCGATTAATGTTTCCTGTTTCCTGTTTTGTTAACAGGTCGTAATGGTGGAACCAACTCTTGTCACAAGTGATGACCCTATTCAGAAAGTCTGGCTCCCGTGGTAACCTTCCGAACCATTCTTGACATGTCATGACACGGTGAGCCTTCTATTTGTCCTTCAGCATGTGTGGTACCCATTTTGCTGCAACTTTTCGATAGCCAAGATAATTGCGAATTATGTTGCCTACAGTTCCAACAGACAAATGCATTATGTCTGCAACTTTCGAAATTGTTGTGTGACAATCTTCTCGCACAATGGCAACAATTGTGTTAATCGAGATTCAACTGTATTGGAACACCACAGTGAAGCGAAAAATTATTAAATTTTAGATGAGTCGCATTTTTTACACATCTGCTTCACTTTCGTACCTATTTTGAGGACATGTTTCGCAAATCTTCGTTTGCATCTACGGCTCTTGTGCGACTGACGCTAGATCCAGCGGTGTGGGTAATTCTGGGGTTGTTGTTGCCATCTGTTGATTTAGTGATGAACTGAAATGTGGGATTCTCTTCTAGTGGGATTTCAAAGTTCATTTTACTAAAATACGTACAAAAACATAGTGAACTCGTCATATGGGAGAGGATATACATAGAAAAACATAAAAACCAACTAATGAACTTTGAAATCCCGCTAGAAGAGAATCCCACATTTCAGTTCATCACTAAATCAACAGATGGCAGCAACAACCCCAGAATTACCCACACCGCTGGATCTAGCGTCAGTCGCACAAGAGCCGTAGATGCAAACGAAGATTTGCGAAACATGTCCTCAAAATAGGTACGAAAGTGAAGCAGATGTGTAAAAAATGCGACTCATCTAAAATTTAATAATTGTGTTAATGTTGACTTCCGTTTTTGTTGTTATGGGTCTTCCAGGGCGCAGAGAATCTTTAAGGTCTTCATGAACCCCTTTGAAACATTTATACCACTCAAAGACTTGTGTTTTGACTAAAACCTGGTACCTTGTATGCTTGCTGCACCGTTTCAAAGTATTCTGTAGGAGTTTTGTCTAACAGAACACAAAACTTTATTGATGCCCATTGCTGCAATTTCAGTTCCATGGTGGGTGCAGTAAACAGAACCTCACGTATTAGGCCCTAACTCCCAACTGATTGATTCTGCATGACTGGCACTAACAGCACTGCTAGAAAAAGGATTCACCTTTCCACCACTAGCAGCTATGGTGCTCCAGGGCGGTTTATTTAAATACAATTAAATTATTAATTTTTAGATGAGTCGTATTTATTACACATCTGCTTCACTTTCGTACCTATTTTGAGGACATGTTTCGCAAATCATCGTTTGCGAAATAAACACGACTCATCTAAAAATTAATAATTATTTCGCTTCACTGTGGTGTTCCAATACAGTTAAATCTCGACAATTAAATTAGTTCGGTTATTTATTGAAGGACCCTCGTATTTCTAAAATGTACTTTTATTCTGGTTTCTAAATTACATTTGGTTCTTCTAATATAAGCGATTAAATTGATAAATGACAGATTTTTTTTTATTATCGGAAATTTTATTTATTTTAGAAAACTGTACTAAATTTGTTATATTAATTTTGAGGAATCAAAATCTTTAAACATTTTCAATTTTCTTAAAAAGATAAGTGAAGTTTGAGACAAATAATCATATTTTACTGTAATATTTGTTACTTCACTGCTGTTAGCTTCTGTTTTTTACATAATAAATATACCTGTTCATAAAATTGTTTTGCATTAAACTTTCAGATGAAAACAGAAGACGTTCAGGGTAAAATGTAAATCAGACAAAGCTGTAAATTAAGTGTGATGTTCTGATCATATAAGGTGCATTCAAAACGAAATGAGCTGGAGACATAATTACAGAAACCAGTCCTGTATGTTAGAGGTATTGGCCCTGGCTGTTGAGACACTTGTCCCACTGTGACACAAGGCGGTAAATGGCTGTCTCATAGAAGTCCCAGGGCTGCGTTGTGAGCCAGTTCTACACGTACAACTGCACATCGTCATCCGAGGTGAATCGTTTGCCCCCTCAGAGCCTTTCTAAAGGGATTGAAAATGGCATAATCATAGGGTGAGAGGTGGGCCAAGAACCTCCCATTTGAATTTCTGCAGGAGTGCCACAACTGTGTTGGCTGTATGAGGCTTTGCATTGTCGTGGAACAGAATGTCCCCTCAGTTCATTTTGATTTGATCACTTGGCGAAGGTTGGTCAAGGATTGCGAGTAACACTGGGCATTCACTGTTGTTCCGTGCTACAGGAAGTGTATCAGAAGGGGGCCATCTTGGTCAAAGAAGGTCAGCATAACCTTTCCTGCACTTGTGTGAATGGCCTTGGCCTTCTTTGGTGTGATCCTGGATGCTTCCACTGGTGACTTTGTCGTTTTGATTTTGGTTCGAAGTGATGACACCATGACTCATCTCCAGCCACCACTTGTGCCAGGAACTCATTCCCTTCTCTAGCAAAGTGCTGCAGATGACCAGACAGTGGGCCATTAGACATGCTTCCTGGTGTGGTTAAGACTGTGGGGCACCCATTGGGCACATACTTTGTGCAAGAGCAGTCGTTCCTTCATGATAGTATGAACACTTCCAATGCTCAATCTGATCTTGGCGGCTATGGCTTTCACTGTCAGTCGGCGTCCTGGGTAATAAGTGCATCAACCAGCTGGATGATGTCATCGGTAATGCAGTGTGGTGCTCCAGATCATGCATCATCGGCTAACAATACCCATCTTTCCCTGAAGCACTTGTGCCATGCCTTGATCCTTGCAAGGGACATGCTGTGTTTGCCGTACACTTGTGATATTCGTCAATGAATGTCTCTTCTCCCTACTCCTTCCGCTTTCAGAAAATGAACAACACCTCTTTGCTCTTCTTTTGATGCCTCCATTTCACTGTTTGCAATGCTACTGGCAACGTTGGACAGTTGATGAATGCTGCTGCTAGCTTTTTATAATCATATGATGTGCATGTTTGCCCTCTAGTGACAGGCTGTGAACTTCCACGCTCTGGTCGGAACAACACTTTGTTACACACGCCACGATATTACCATCCTGTCACCGGTTTGCGCTTACTAGACTCCAACTCGTTTCTTTTTCAATGCCCCTTATACATCAGCGATTAATGGTAAAGAAAATGGAGAGCACTATTTGCTGACAAACTGCAGCCATGGAAAATGAAAGTAATCAATTTTGTTGTATGATAATATGTTAAACAGTAAGATTCCATAAAGAAGTGAAAATCAGTGGAAAATTAAAAATACAACATTCATCAATGCTTATGCTTTACCAGCTGAAATATCTGACATTACATGGTATTAGGGCCTAAAATAAAATTACAAATTAATTAATTTTGTTTCCCTCTGCTTATGTTTAGGAAATGACTCCACAATGATTGTGCAGCCTTCCTAAAAATCTTGAGCTGATTTTCATGTAAAGACACGAAAGGTAACAGAACATCTGACTTCTTTAACCTCTTTGAGAGTCTTTCAACTTCTGGAAATGATGCATAGCCTATAAACACCCTGTGGTGGTGGGATAACCGGTTTTGTAAACTTTAAAGTTACAATAACTTGAAATTCTTTACTTGGAAAAAATGTGCAATTGCTGTGAAAGTTTCCTGAGGGATAAAGGTTTTAAAATGAGTGCAGCAGATGTTTCCTTAATGAAGTCATAGGGTCCACCCACCCTTCCAATTCAGAAACATTCCTTATACAAGGTGTTAGGTTTATGAGCATGCAGATTTTACGAACTTGGAGATCCAAATATAACTAATATTAAAGTCCTACAACACTTTCATCTATCTTAAAAATAAAGGAGATAATTGAATACATTTCTGCACAGTCTGGCAACAGAGTAGGATTTCACAGCTTAATGTTCCCAACAGGTGAAAATCTAGACAGCGCATGAAAGCCAGTTGACCATGTACTTGATGTTTATCAGCTACTGCTAGAAATGAGGGATGGAGTGCTTTTCTTTTAAGATATTTGACTGCATTCACAAGACCTAAACGTAAGAGGCTACACATAAGATAATCAAGAATAACAAATTCAAATGTTAATTATGGAAACACTTCATTCAAGAGTATCATGTAAAATTAAACCAATGGACTGCTACACAGGATATTTATTAATGGTCAGCAGCTGCCACATCAACATGTCTATTTAAGTACATATTCAAAATGTGCTCTGTTAGACTATGCTGTGACTGGTGGATTGGAATTCTGCTATTGAGAAACATATCAACTGTTGCAAGTGGCTTTGCCATAAGCAAGAAGCATATTTATGCATATCTAGAGCAATTTAGTAACAGTAACAACAAAATTAATTGAAAAAGCCAGTGTTAGTTAGATTTTAACACCTCATCACTTATCAGTGAGGGACTAGTTTCAGAAGACGTTGCATCCATTTGGACCAAGGTTAAAAATGGATGCAATGTCTTTTAAAACTAGTCCCTCAATAATACAAAAATGTAAGTGAAAAGGTGTTAAAAACCGATTACAAATAGTTTTTTCAAGAAGCATTCTTTTGATTTCTAAAGATTGTCACAGTTCTGGATGCATTAGATGCATCAATAAGTAATGCAACACATTCTTTTTCTGAAACAGGGGTTGTTTTATTCAGCATTCAAATAAACCATGTTATTCCCCAAACATTTAGCTGCACAATATTATTTTTCAATGTAATCTCTGTTCAACGCTACGGTTTTATGCCACCTTGAAATGAGGGCCTGTATGCCTGCACGGTACCATTCCACTGGTTGATGTCAGAGCCAACGTCGGACTGCATCAATAACTTCATCATCCTTGTAGTGCGTCCCACAGATTGCGTCCTTCATTGGCCAAACATATGGAAATCCGACAGTTCTAGATCGGGGCTGTAGGGAGGATGCGGAAGAATAGTCCAATGAAGTTTTGTGAGCTCCTCTCGGGTGCGGAGACTTGTGTAACTCTTGCATTGTCATGGAGAAGTTTGTTCAGATTTTTGTGCCTATGAACATGCTGAAGTCATTTCTTTAATTTTCGAAGAGTAGCACAATACACTTCAGAGTTAATCGTTTCACCATGGGGAAGGACACCGAACAGAATAACCCCTTCAACGTCCCAGAAGACTGTAGCCATGACTTTACTACCTTTAAACTTTTTCTTGGTAGGGGAGTGGGTGTGGCGCCACTCCATTTATTTCCGTTTTGTTTCGGGTTCGAAGTGATGAACCCATGTTTCATTGCCGGTAACAATGTCTGACAAAAAACTATCACCAAGAAAGCAATTCCGCACAGATGGTTCTCCTTTGCTATTTATGGTCTTCGGTTAGACATCTAGGGACCCAGTGGGGACAAACATTTTATTATCCCAACTGGTGAACAATTGTGACAGCACTACCAACAGAGACGTCAAGTTGAGCACTGAGGTGTTTGAGATCCGGTGATCATCTCGAATGAGAGTGTTTGTACGCTCCAACGTTGCAGGAGTCACAGCTGTGCACGGCTGCCCAGCACGCAGAAGATCACAGTTTTATACAAATAAAAATATTTAGTAAATATTATCCACTTAACTTAAGCCGATGACAATACTTCTATTATGCTTTTGCAAAATTAATTTCATGGACATTTACCCACATCTTCAGTCAACACAATTTGTTGTCAAGGATACCATGCATTTACGTATTTACGTATTACCAACATCTGAAGACGAAACAAACCTAAAAACAGAATCAATTGCCGGTATGTCAAAATTCATTAAAAAAATTCATAAGCCCGGTAATAAAATGAGACCTATGTTAATTGTATAAACTCACCAACTTACAATTTAGCAAAATGGTTACACAAAAAATTTAGTAATTTTGATAAATTTGAAGTTTAAGTATTAAAAACTCTTTTGAACTAATAAAAAAGATTGATAGTGTTGTATTATCTATAACTGATACACTTATTTCTTTTGATGTAACTTCCTTATTTCCTAGTATTCCTAGAGAAAAACTTTTAATTTATTTAAAAAAGTGGTTGAATTCAATAAATTTACATGAGGACTTAATAGCTGATTTTGTTAAACTTACTGATTTTTGTTTGGATCAAAATTTTTTCACTTTTAATGGTGAATTTTTTCAACAAACTTCTGGCTTAGCAATGGGTAATCTTCTTTCACCTTTTCTTTCTGATCTTTTTATGAGTTTTTTCGAAATTCAAGTCACTAAAGCTTTTCCTTTAATTTTTAAAACATGGTATAGATATGTTGATGATAGTTTTGCTATTATTCCTGAAAAACAAATTAATGATGCTTTAAAATTACTAAATTTACAAGATAAAGCTATAAAATTCACATTAGAAACTGAAATTAATGGATTTCTTCCTTTTCTAGATTTGAAAATAATAAGAAATAATAACAAATTAGATTTTGGTATTTATAGGAAATCTACTCATATTGATAATTACATAAAAAATAAAAGTTTTAACCCTTTTCCACATAAATTTGCTGTTTTTAATAGTTTGATTTATAGATTAATAAACATACCCCTCAATAAAGAGGAATTTAATAAAGAATATAAACATATTATTAATACTGCTTTAATTAACGGTTTCAATAAGGACTTTATACATAAAAATTGAAAAATTTAATTATCAAAAAAGTATTAATGATATGTGTTTGGAAGAATTTAGTAACAGTGACGTCAAAATAAATCTCAGAAACTATTTGTAGTTGGTGACGAGTATTAATAAACCAACTACAAATAGTTTCTGAGATTAAGTATTACTGATATTTCTACTCTTAAAAAAGTAAAAGATGATTATAAATTTAAAAAATTTACTTACCATCCTTGGGTTAATAAACATTTTCAAAATTTTTTTAAAGCAGTTGGTATAACTTTAGTTCCTCAAAATAAATATAGTATTAAAAATTTATTACAATTTTCTAAAAAAGATAAAATTCCTAATAATAAAAAATCTGGTATTTATCAATTTAATTGCTTAGATTGTGATCAGGTTTATATTGGAAAGACGAAACGTAGTTTGGAAACCAGAAAGAAAGAACATTTTTGTAACATTAGATATAAACAATTTGATAAATCGGCTGTATCAGATCATTTTTGGTCATTTAACCATGAAATAAATCCCAAAGTGAAATTATTAAAACAATTAAATGGTCCCATAGATTTAATAGTTTGGGAAAAAATATTTATTTTAAAAAATAAAAGTCGCATAATGATCTCAGAAACTATTTGTAGTTGGTTTATTAATACTCGTCACTTGTTTATATTTATGAGAGACTAGTTTCAAAGACATTTGCCTCCATTGCAAATGTGACAGTTGGAAAGAGATTGAAAATGGAGGCAAATGTCTTTGAAACTAGTCTCTCATAAATATAAACAAGTAAGCGACGAGTATTAATAAACCAACTACAAATAGTTTCTGAGATTAATTTGATGTCACTGTTACTAAATTCCTCCAAACACATATATCGCATAATGAATTTTGACATACCGGCAATTGATTCTGTTTTTAGGTTTGTTTCGTCTTCAGATGTTGGTAATACGTAAATACTAAATGCATGGTATCCTTGACAACGAAGTGTGTTGACTGAAGATAAGGGCAAATGTCCGTGAAATTAATTTCACAAAAACATAATAGAAGTATTGTCATCGGCTTCTTAAGTTAAGTGGAGAATATTTACTATTTTTATTTGTATAGTGTTTGTTACTCCACTGTAAATAGCTTCATTTTCTGTGTAATCAGACAGTTTTGCTTGACCTGGGGCGATGATGACACACGCTTTGCCCAACGATTCACCGTGCTTTTGTCCACTGCCAGATCACTATAGACATTCTGCAAGTGCCTATGAATATTTGAGATGCCCTAGTTTTCCACCAAAAGAAACTCAATTACTGCCCGTTATTTGGAACACACTTCTATTACAGCTATCATTTTAAAAGCTCCGTATAGCGCTGTCACATATCGGAAGTCAATGAAACTTTACGAGACAAAGTGGGAATGTTTGAAAATGTTCCACAAGAAATGTCAGGTTTTTCCAACCAAAACTGGTCGAGAAAAAACATGTGTTGCATTACTTATTGAACTCCCCTCATAATATCATTTTGTGGCTAAATTAATAATTTTAGCAACACATGGTAAAGGCATAAATAACTTGTCTTTTGTAGCTCTACCTCATTATCCTAATTGCAAAAGTAAATGATTAAGGTATGACGACATATTTGCAATCAAAACTTTGAACAATTATATCTTTTATTCTAGAGGAAAATGGTATGGGAACTTATGTTTCAGGTTAATGTCAGGAAGTAGCTGCTGAAGGCTGTGCACACATACCCCTAACACCTTGTATAGGCGAGACAGGCACTGCATTGAGAGGGAGCCTTTGTTTTTGCATGCATTCACTGCAGAGTACAGCAGTTAACTATAGATACGTAAAATATAATAATTATAATAATAATAATAATAATAATAATAATAATAATAATAATAATAATAATAATAATAATAATTTATTGTCAATAGACTTTGCAGTTTCTGACATTGTCAAATTTTATACATATAAATACATATATAAATACAATTGTTTTTAATTACAAATTAAGGAATAAATTCATGTGGCACAATGATTATAATTCATTAATACAATACAAACTTTTTGTTAACAAGTACTTCTTCAGAGCACCCTCGAATTGCTTGCCTTTACAAGACCTTAGATGTGCTGGCAATTTTTTGTGAAGCAATAAGCCCATCACATTTATATATGAATATAATAATATATATAATATATATAATAATATGAAGCTATTAACAGTGAAGCAAAGAAATATATACAAATATGACAATTTGTAACTTAAAACTTCTGTTATCTTATAAGAAATGATGACACTTTTCTTATAAATTGTTCGGGATCACGATTTCATAGAAATTCTTCCACATCGTCAGCCGGAACTAACAAAACTGTCGTCATTGTTACAAACACTAGATGTTAATACGTTCTTGTTAGTACTATCAAAATATAAAAATAAAACAAATTTAAAAACAGAATCGACTGATGGTACTTCAAAATTCATTATGCAATTTTAGTTCATTGATGGAAATCAATCATTTCTTCATGCTAGCCGTTTAGCTAAGGGTTTTTGATAAATAGATTCAACATGAAAAATTCAATACCACGACCGGAATTTGAACCACGGATCTCCTGGTTTCCGTCCAGTCACTCTAACCCATTGAGCTACCATGGCCAACTTGCCATCATGACACTAAATTTTCCATTTGACTCATATATTTCCCAAGTAAACCACTAGGAGCTCTCGCATCCGAGATACACTGTTTGTGGCGACTTACTATCGTAAGTACTTGAATCCCAGCCTTCATCATTTAACTCTTATTATTTTAGTTAATCGATGGAAATTAATCATTTCTTCATACTAGCCGTATATAGGCTAAGGTCTTTTGATAGAGTCTACATAAAAAATTCAATGCCATGGCCGGGATTTGAACCACAGATCTCCTGGTTTCCATCCAGTCGTCCTAACCCAAAATGGAAACCAGGATTTTGATAAAGAGTGAACATTACTTACTGAAGTACTGACCCACATGAATGAAAAAGTACTGATGAATGTGAGAGGCCCTAATGGTTTACCGGGGAAATATACGAGTCAAATGGATTTTAGTGTCAAATAGTGTCAATTTAGTGTCATGACGACAGGTTGGCCATGGTAGCTCAATGGGTTAGAGCAACTGGACGGAAACCAGGAGATCCGTGGTTCAAATCCCGGCCGTGGCATTGAATTTTTCATGTTGACTATACATTACGCAATGTTTGTTTTTTAAAATACTCTTTTCATCTTTTTAGCAGATAATTTTTGGTCACTTAACCATGAAATAAATCCACAACTTAAATAATTAAAACAATTAAATGGTCCGATTGATTTAATGGTTTGGGAAAAGATGTTTATTTTAAAAAACAAACATCGTGTAAAGAATTTTGAAGTACTGGCAGTCGATTCTGTTTTTAAATTTGTTTTATTTTCAGATTTTGGTAGTACTAATAAGAACATATTAACATCTAGTGTTCATAACAAAGACAACAGTTTTGTTTGTGGTTCTGGCTGACAATGAGGAAGAATTTCCATGAAATCGCAATCCCGAACAATTTATAAAAAATTATCATCATTATCTTATAAGAGAAATGAAGTTTTAAGTTACAAATTGTTATTTGTATATAGTTAACTATAGGTTATAGGTTAACCGCGAACACAATGTAGTTGAAGGCATGGCTTACCAAAACTGAAGTACTCTGGCTTTCCCCCTCTACTGTCAGTTTAGGTTGCTTCTCCTCTCCTCCAAGGCACAAGTTACACAGTGCTGGTCAACATATGAAGGGGTGGGAGTCATGTGTTGCTTGGATGGCGAGGAGGGGAGAAGGCTGTGCTCGCTTATGCGCACACTGACTGCATTTTATTTGTACCTACACACACATTCTCAGCAGATTACAGCAATTCCACAGTATTCTCAACAAAGGCTTTGTAAATGGTTCATTTTTACTTAACCTTTCCGTAATTTATGAATTGAAACTGGGTGTTTTATGGTCCCTATCTGTCAGAAAGAATAGGGCTTTTCAGTCGTACTTGATAATCTAAGTCATCAAAAGTGATTGGCTGTGAAAAATGCCTGACTTCACTTATTACAAATGGAGATAAATTACTTACCAGTTATGTCGCAAGAGAGCCACTGATGTCGCCAAGTATGGAAGCATAAAATACAGAGAAAACTGATGGGCTTTCCACAGATCTCCAGCCAACTCGATAAAATTGAAGATGACAATGGAGACTGCAATGATTACGGACTGTCCTGCTTCAAGACCATTCACTCCTGCTAGAATGTTGATGGCATTTGTGCAGAACACGGCCAGCATTCCCATATACACATAATACAGGATTCCTGAACAATATATGCAGCTCTGCTTTATTTAAATCACATGTCATATAAAAAATATCTAAATTGTTGAGGAATTTACACATACGAGGTATGTCCAGAAAGTAAGTTCTGTTTGCTAATAAAATTAAATTGTGTACAGATACAGAAAAATTATTTACTGCACAAAATTCTACAACTCTTAGATTACTTTTCCACATAACTGCCGAACTTTTGCAGGCATTTTTCATAGCGAGGCACAAGTTTTTGTATACCTTCTTCACAGAAGTTTGCCACCTGTATCTTCAATCAGTTGGAAACATTTTCTTTCAGCTCTTTGTCATTGTTGAAGTGTTGACCGCCAAGGAAAGATTTGAGATGCAAAAACAAATGAAAGTCACTAGGAGCGAGGTCAGGGCTGTATGGAGGGGTCAACACGTCCCGGCCAAATCCCTATAGGATGTTTTTCGATGCATCTGCACTGTGTGGTGGTGCGTTTTCGTGAAGAAATAAAACACCTTTTGACATCGCAAATTTTCTGATAAATTTCAATTGTTTTCACTTTCCTAGCATTCAGAAAACGAATCACAGATCTGATTTCAAAAGCGGCAGGATTTTCAATCAACACCGACATTGTAAACAAGCACAACAAAGCGTACGTGGCTGACAGCGATCTCACAATGGCGCACGTTTCTTCTCCTTGATACAGAGCATCTACCGTGCATGTGCAGAACTGCGATCGTAGTGCTGCAGCAGAGATAAATTGAAACAGAACTTACTTTCTGGACGCCCCTTGTATTAAATGCAGCACAGAAAAATGGTTTTAATTCAAATTAAATCAGAAAAATGATCAATGGGACTACAGACAAAAGAAATTAAAACAGATCTCTAATCTTCAATGCACTACAATAAATGTAACTACAAAAAAAAAAAAAAAAAAACCCTTGCATTCCGCCCATAGGAATTTCCTAGTTTGAATGAATATTTAAAGATTATGACATCAAACTAGCAGTATACAACATATTTTCATTCAAGAAACTATTAAATAATCCTTTTAAAAACACCAGAACAAAAATTAGGTATGTGTAGGACACATTATAAGGATTGTGACAAATTGTATATTGGATTAACAAAACTGAATTTAAAAATTAGATTAAGAGAACATCGAAAGAACATACAAACAGAAAAATCGGCAGTTGGCTTTCATTTCTGGAACAACAACCACATTGGAGAGGAAATTAAATTACTGAAACCATTAATAACAAAACTTGAACTTCCAACATGGGAGAAGAGTTTTATTATAATAAACATTCCACATATTTTAAATTTTGGTGTGCCATCAGTGAATGATCTAATGAACTGCTATAACAAATTTTCTGAGAGACATGTGCCACCTGCTCTAGTTCCATCATCATCACTTATAAATGAGTCATCTGTATATAATACTATATGAGCATGATTTCTTGAACGTTCAAGCCCCAAGTCCTCATTTGGTAGTTTTTGCCTAATTTTGTTAACAGAGATGACAACTTTGAAACATAAAATGTGCTGTACACTATGATATCTAGTGGTTAACATGCTAAGCTTTTACATGTGCATCACTTTATTTTGAGCAACTTTGAGGTAATTACTAGCTAACCAGTTTACAACAAATCTAAGAGCAAGACGTTGTGAATGTTATGGCTCTCGAAAGGGGACACACTATTGTGACTTTGTGGTTTCGTGAAATTAAAAGTCCAGGTTACAAACACTAAAAATTGCTCTTTATTTTCGTAGAAACACAATTACGTCACATATACATACAACTTGCAAGGTCATCGACCACAAAGACCACGTTTACAGCTGTTCACTCAGACGCGTCCAATTACCGACTGACTGTCAGTGGCAGGCGGCGGCTTCTTTTATAGCTACTCACTATTCTAAAAATTCGTAGAATGTTCTCAGACAATCAGGACGAAAGACAAACTCTCCAGAAATCCGTCTCCTTCCCCCCAACGTTTCGGTAAGCTTTTATCTCTGCACTGCACGTCTCTTTGATCTCGTCCCTCGTGCCACTTCGCTGCAACAATGTGTTTGCAACACTTATTTGTCTACCTCCATATAACTGTGGTCTGAACTCAAAAGAGCCGGTGTGCGCAACAATAAACAATGTTTTCAGAGGATGCAATGTTAACTGGAGAGCCGCAAATCTGTGGAAACTTGCTATAGAAACGACAGATTGGGAAGAATACTGCAAGGTCCAAGAGCTCGAAATGCAATATTGGAGAAATGAAGTAACAGAAAATGCAATTGATGAAATTATCATTAACACTTCAGATGATACCAGCGATGAAATGATGGAACAGACTCACAAATTGAAGAATCACAAAGCGAGTGACTGAGTATCATAATATTTGTTTTCTGCGTTTATGTGTTTCATAACATAGTAAATATGTAAGCATACAGCTTATTGGATGGAGTTCAATTTATTGTTTGTCTACACATCTCATACCTCTGGCGCATATTTTTGCTTATCTACTGCTGAAACAAAAGCGTGTTAGCTCTCTATTTTTCCCCTCTGCCCACACCACACCATAAATCCAGTGCTCAAGAAAACGTGTGCATATAATATGTATTCATTCTTGTTCAGGATATTTGGATTGTAATGTTTCTAATGCTATCATTTTGCAATATCTGGGCTTGTTGTTTGTTTCTTGAAGATTTCACTGAGGTCTAAATTATATTCTATTTCAAGGTTTTCTATTAGATTAGTAGAGTCTAATATATTTTTTTCTGCAATAGGTAGGTTTTCTTTTAACTTTATTACTTCTTTCACAAATCATTTTTGTAAAAATGCTTTTACTGGACTCAAGAGTATAAAAATGTGCATTTCAAGGAAATCTTGGTATAAAACTTTTGGATGGAAAACAATACATAGAAGCTGTAAGGAGAGTAACAAGTCATTTTAAATACTCTTACTTACCTAAATTTACAGAGAATCCGAACCAAGGTCTGAAGGGCTTAGGCACAATTATTGTAGTAGAATTAAAATTTACGTAGTATACCATCAAAAGGGGAAGTGATGCAATTGTGGGAAGTAACAACTTATGCCTCCATCGCAAATCCAAAACATCATCTGCGAATCCCAACAGCAGCATACAACAAATTGAGAGAAGAGCTGCCAACATCTCCACAAACTGTAAGCAACATGTAATGTTTATTTATATCAGCATGGCAACATATCAAATTATAATGCAAGATTGGAGTATTGTCCGATGAGAGTCTAATATCCAGTCGAGTATTGTAATTTGATGTTATGATACGCATATTGTATGACGTTTTATCTATTTTAATATATTCTTATAGTTAAAATTTGTATGAAGGCTATATAAATTGATTTTCTAGTCCATAAATTAAATTTAAAGGGAGTCGATTAATGACACTAAACAACAATTACTTTTAAATTTTTCCAGAACATGTTTCAGAGACTTTGCCCCATCCTCAACCAGCCATCGACTGGTTCTCATTGGCGTAGTTGACGATATTTTGTCACAGGTCTCCTCTGGTGGCGGTTCAAGGAACTTGCTGAACAAATCTTTCTGGGGGATGTCGAAATTGAATACTTTGTTCCTATTTTTTGAAATGAAGATTTGTTCCCATGTGGATAGTTCTTGTTTTCCTGATGTATGTTTTAGTAGTTTTGGTTCTGGATTTATGTTGTGGTTTTTTTTTTCCAAAAATGCGTGGCAACTGCTGATTTTTCTAATTGTTTATATTTTATGTTTCTAAAGTGTTCCTTTGCTCTTGTTTCTAAATTTCTTTTGGTTTTTCCAGTATAAATTTGACTACAGTCACTGCATTCAATTTGATATATACCAGATTTTTTGTTAGATGGAATGGGCAATCCCTTATCACCCTTCCTGGCTGATCTGTACATGAGTGCATTAGAAATAAGGATCACCAAAGGTTTCCCTTGGATGTTCAAACTCTGGCAACGATATGTAGATGACATCTTTGCAATAGTACCAAAAAAAAAAAAAAAACACATCAGTGATGCACTTAAACTTTTAAATATCCAAGCATCAACTTCAGTGTAGAAATAGAAAAAGACGAGTATTTATCATTTTTGGATCTAAAAATAATGAGAAATAAAAAGACTAAACTTTGGCATTTACAGAAAACCAACATATACGGACACCTACATAAAAGCTAATGGCTACAATCCAAGATCCCACAAACAGGCAATCTTCAATAGTTTAGCACACAGACTGGTCAACATCCCTCTCACAGCAGAATACAAAACAGAATACAACAAAATTATTGAAATAGCACAAAATATGACTTTTCCAAATCATTAGTAGACAAAAAAGTGAACTTAGCAAAAAAGAATAAGCTAATAAAGGAAACCATAACCCTCTCAGCTACAGAAACTAATATGATTTTCAAAAAATTCACTTACCATTCATGGGCCTATGATAAATTCAAAAAAGTCTTCAAAAAACAAAACATTCAACTAGCACCAGTCAACCATTTCTCCTTAAAAAACCTAATTTGCTCAAACATCAAAGATGCCATTCCATCTAACAAAAAAATCTGGTATATATCAAATTGAATGCAGTGACTGTAGTCAAATTTATATTGGAAAAAAGAAAATAAATTTAGAAACAAGAGCAAAGGAACACTTTAGGAACATAAAATATAAACAATTAGAAAAATCAGCAGTTGCCACGCATTTTTGGGAAAAAAAAAAACCACAACATAAATCCAGAACAAAAACTGCTAAAACATACATCAGGAAAACAAGAACTATCCACATGGGAACAAATCTTCATTTCAAAAAATAGGAACAAAGTATTCAATTTTGACATCCCCCAGAAAGATTTGTTCAGCAAGTTCCTTGAACCGCCACCAGAGGAGACCTGTGACAAAATATCGTCAACTACACCAATGAGAACCAGTCGATGGCCGGCTGAGGATAGAGACAAAGTCTCTGAAACATGTTCCGGAAAAATTTAAAAGTAAGTGTTGTTTAGCGTCATTAATCGACTCCCTTTAAATTTAATTTATTATAACAACACTGTTTTCAACACTTCCAAGAAAGGAATTCTAGTCCATTGTTTCTAGTCAATTCTGATACAGAGTTTGTCTACTTCTCGACAGGCTTGTAAGTCCTTGGAGGTGTATTTCCTTCATACAAGGAAAAGAAGAGCAGAAGGGTGTCACATAATGTTGATGACCAATCTGCTGATGTGAATTTAATTATTTTTATGGATAAAACATGGTTTTAATTCCATGACTATTAAGAATTAATTAATACAATTTTCTTAAAAGTTGTGAGAGACCTGTGGCATCACAAGGATATACTGGGTGAGTAAAAATGATGGAACAATGCCTGTAACCTGTTGTTGCAACTCTATGAAGCAATATTCTTTTAGAAAAGCTAAGATATCAACATGTCCTCACATTACTATGGTTACAAATAAAGGGTGTGAGGTTTTGTTTTGTTAAATGGTAACATTTCTCTCTTCCAGCCCTCAAGTCTCAGAACGTACAAACAAATACCCTTTCAAATGTAAAATTTAAATTCATTATGCTAAATAAGACCTGAAGCTTTCCTGGCGACGAATATGCTCAATTTCTTCTTGGACAGCCAGCCAGGTGAAAAGACGATTAGATATCGACGTTTCGGGGGTGTGAATCTCTCCCATCATCAGAATATTTATAAAATGTTATAACCACAAATGAAATACTGGATATAACACAAATATCAAGAAAGACAAAACACTATCAAAATTTGCATTACTGAACAAAAGACTTTTAAGTAAATTAAATGTCAGGTCAGGAGATGGCGTGAGTGTAGAAAATTAATTGTATCAAAGAAACGTAACTACTTAATTTGATCATCAAGCTGTATTGATCTTTGCTTCTTAATTCGATGGATTTCCATTTTTAAGGCCGGTTTCTAAGAGGAGCTGAACTGAAATCCAGCATGACAATTAAGTGTGCTCCTTTCAGAGGAAATCGCCAAAGCCTCCTTTACTCTCCGCTCCCAGTAACTGTTGCATTTTGCCAAGATGGTCGTCTCCCGAAAATTGGCTCTATGGTCGTTATTAAAACAATGCTCAGCCAGCCCAGACTTCTTAGGTTGCATTAAACGAATGCTCCGTTCATGTTCGATTATTCTAGTAGCAATGGTTCTATATATTGTCACCCAATTAGCGGAAAGCACAACCAACGACAGCTAAGTAAGGGGCCAGAGGCAACCAAGCCACACCCACCCATTTTTCTCAGTCACTAACTGACTGGATGATTAGGGAAGTGTCACTTGTCGCTGGCCGCCTCCCCCCCCCCTTCCACTGCATCTGGAACCTTCGCGGTGATTCACGGTAACTAGAGGCTTCGAGAAAACGGCGATATCCCTATAAAAAGGGCTGCAGTGAGTGAATTGAGTCAGTCAGTCAGTTCTTGGCGAGCAGCGTAAGAGTGCAGTGCTAGTGTACGACGAGAAGACTGTGTACGTGCATCGGAGGATTGTACGTAATTGCGACAGCAAAGTGGAATTGTAACAGACGAACTGGTGAATCGTAATTGTGTGCATTACGTAATTCTGTGTAATTGGCAAGTGTTTAACTGTAAGTCGGTGGAAATAAAGAACATTTTTGAGTGGTGCAATTGGACTTTTCATTTCACGAACCCACAAAGTCACAATATGGTGTCCCACATTCACAGGGAATGTGGTACACTCCCGGAACCTGGAAGTCCAGTTTGTCTTTCACTGGTCTCAACAGATGTTTAATCTTCAGAGGTGGCTTGTGATGGTCCTGATGTATTTGGTGAGAATTCTGCTGATTCTGGCAGATAGGTTGCCAGTCAATGGGATGCGGGTTGCAGCGGCAGGCTTATCTGACACTTGCTGTATTACAGGTTTCTGTTTCCTAGCTCTGGTGATCAAGGCTTCAACGTCATATTTAGAGTAGCCGTTTAGCTTGTTAGGACCTTACTGAATGTATACTGAGCAAAGGGAAAATACATCATTACTTCAAACTGAGTAGGTTTTGAATTAAACAATACAGTAGGCTACTTCAATATGTGGCTTTGGATTGTACAAATACAGACAAAAGCTAAGCTAATACGGACAACCATGCTTACTTCATTGGCACAACTTACAGAAAGACAACGAATTGAAATACTAATGATGATCGGATATGGTGATTGGAGGAGGACCCAAAAGAGGTTTGTGTCTTGTTTAATGAAATGTATCCAGAACGAAGGATTACTTATTGTATGATAAGAAAAATTTTGAAAAAATTCAATAAAACTGAAGACAAAGTCTGGAATGTCAAAACGAGTTACAGATGGTGATAAAGCTCTTTATGTTTTATTATCAGTGGAAGAAAACCCACATTTATCTACTCACCAGCATATTACGGAAGGCAGATGGTGAATTACCTAAATCATGAATTTCCAGGAAGATGGATTAACAGAAGAGGAAGTGTAGAATGACTGCCAAGATCTCCTTAGACTTTTTCTTGTGAAGATATTTGAAGTGGAGGGTTTACAAGGACCGACCAAGAGATCTTGGAGAGTTAAAGTGAAGAGTTGGGAAAGGAGTACAGCTGATCAGGTAAACAGCATTGCTGGAAACATTAACTAGACCTTGGCATTGTTTGGCAGTAAATGGAGGACATTTTGAGCAACTTTTGAAGTGAATTCATTATGTGTTACAATTATGAATGTGTTTTCTTGGTTGAAATTTCATGTGCTGTAACACATTCTAATAATATAAAAATTATTTGTGGTTGGTTTATTGACACTCGTCACTTACTTTTTCATATATTTATGAGAGACTAGTTTCAAAGGCCCTGGCCTCCATTTTCAATCTCTTCCCAACTGGCAACTGTTGTTATCTGCTCTCTCTGGTGGTGGAACTATGAACTTTTTTGTCAAATTATCTGCTGGCGGGATTTCAAAGTTCATTACGCGATCCTTATTTTTCCAGATGAATATGTTCTCCCATGTTGTCAATCTATTTTGGTTTATCACTCCTTTTAATAATTTTGGATTTGGATCAATGTCATGGTTTTCATTCCAAAAATGAAATGCTACTGCTGACTTGTCTTCTTGTTTCAATCTGATGTTTCTAAAGTGTTCTTTGACTCTGGTTTTTAAATTTCTTTTTGTTTGACCTATGTAGCATTTTTCACAATTCTTGCAATTTATTTGGTATATTCCAGATTTGTTACCTGAAGGAATTTCATCTTTTGTTTTTGAATTTAGTAATTTTAAAATTGAGTATCTATTAGTAGGTGCCAAGATGATATTTTGTTCCTTGAATATCTTTTTAAATTTATTAAATGTTTTTGGATGATATGTGAATGAACTGAATATGCTGTTGCTTTCTTTTTCTTTAATAAATGTGGTTGTTTCCTTAATGGTTTTCTTTAGTTTAGATTTTCTAATTTTCTTCAACACCAAACTTTTGTTGTATCCGTTTTCTTCTGCTATGTGTATTATTGCTTTTTGTTCCTTGAAATATTCTTCTTTTTCCATGGGTATGTTGACTAGTCTGTGTGTAAGGCTGTTTATTATTGCATGTTTATGCGTAATTGGGTTGTGGCTATTATTTTTTATATAATTTTCTGAATGTGTTGGCTTCCTGTAAATTCCAAATTTTATTTTTGTATCATTCCTGATGATATTTAGATCCAAGAAAGGTAGTTGTCCATTGATTTCCTTTTCTATTGTGAATTTGATAGTCCTTTCTTGCAGATTGAGTAATTTTAATGCATCATCTAAATGTTTACTTGGTACAATTGCAAAGATGTCGTCAACATATCTATACCAAACCTTGAAGATCAATGGGAAGGACTTTTTAATTTGTGTTTCAAATGCACTCATAAATAAGTTAGCCAAAAAAGGTGAAAGTGGATTGCCCATTGATAGTCCTGATTTCTGCTTGTAGTGTTTTCCATTAAAGCTAAAGAAGTTTTGTTCAATGCATATTTTTGTTAGAGAAATATATTCTTCTGCTTCTATTGCTTCCATATCAATTGTAGCTAGCCATTTTTTTAACACAGTCTGCAATTTTTCTGTTGGTATGCTTGGAAATAAAGATGTGACATCAAATGAAACCAGTCTGTCATTTTTGTCCAAATTTATATCTTTGATTTTTTCTACTAAATCTAAAGAGTTTCTTAAATTTGCACTTTCAAATTTTGGAAAACTATTAAATTTACTTAGTAACCATTTGGCCAAATTATATGTGGGGGCATTTATGCTACTAGTAATAGGTCTCATGCCTTTCCCTGTTTTATGAATTTTTGGCAGCCCATATACTCTTGGTAATGTTGGATTATCTACTTTAATTTTGTGCAATTCTTTTTTGTTGATTATTTTGCTCTCTTTTAGCGTTTTATTTGTGGTTTCAATGCAGTACTTTAATGGATTAGTTTCTACTTTTTGGTAATTACTGTCTTCTAACAAATCTTCCATCCTCTTTGTGTATTCTTCTTTTTCCAGAATTACTAGTTTATTTCCCTTGTCTGCTTTAGTATAAATAACCGGTTTCTTTTTAAGAGCTTTTATGATTTGGTTACTAAAATTCTTTTTCTTTTCATTTTTAATCTCTTCTACTATTTTGGAGCATTTGTTTTTTACTGTGTTTTTACTTTCTTCATTAAGTGTTTGTGTAGCAATTTGGTTGTCAGCAATGTAATCTTCAATTTGGTTGGAATAATCTACACATGTCTTTAAACCTAGATTCAGCATAAATGCCCCCACATATAATTTGGCCAAATGGTTACTAAGTAAATTTAATAGTTTTCCAAAATTTGAAAGTGCAAATTTAAGAAACTCTTTAGATTTAGTAGAAAAAATCAAAGATATAAATTTGGACAAAAATGACAGACTGGTTTCATTTGATGTCACATCTTTATTTCCAAGCATACCAACAGAAAAATTGCAGACTGTGTTTAAAAAAATGGCTAGCTACAATTGATATGGAAGCAATAGAAGCAGAAGAATATATTTCTCTAACAAAAATATGCATTGAACAAAACTTCTTTAGCTTTAATGGAAAACACTACAAGCAGAAATCAGGACTATCAATGGGCAATCCACTTTCACCTTTTTTGGCTAACTTATTTATGAGTGCATTTGAAACACAAATTAAAAAGTCCTTCCCATTGATCTTCAAGGTTTGGTATAGATATGTTGACGACATCTTTGCAATTGTACCAAGTAAACATTTAGATGATGCATTAAAATTACTCAATCTGCAAGAAAGGACTATCAAATTCACAATAGAAAAGGAAATCAATGGACAACTACCTTTCTTGGATCTAAATATCATCAGGAATGATACAAAAATAAAATTTGGAATTTACAGGAAGCCAACACATTCAGAAAATTATATAAAAAATAATAGCCACAACCCAATTACGCATAAACATGCAATAATAAACAGCCTTACACACAGACTAGTCAACATACCCATGGAAAAAGAAGAATATTTCAAGGAACAAAAAGCAATAATACACATGCAGAAGAAAACGGATACAACAAAAGTTTGGTGTTGAAGAAAATTAGAAAATCTAAACTAAAGAAAACCATTAAGGAAACAACCACATTTATTAAAGAAAAAGAAAGCAACAGCATATTCAGTTCATTCACATATCATCCAAAAACATTTAATAAATTTAAAAAGATATTCAAGGAACAAAATATCATCTTGGCACCTACTAATAGATACTCAATTTTAAAATTACTAAATTCAAAAACAAAAGATGAAATTCCTTCAGGTAACAAATCTGGAATATACCAAATAAATTGCAAGAATTGTGAAAAATGCTACATAGGTCAAACAAAAAGAAATTTAAAAACCAGAGTCAAAGAACACTTTAGAAACATCAGATTGAAACAAGAAGACAAGTCAGCAGTAGCATTTCATTTTTGGAATGAAAACCATGACATTGATCCAAATCCAAAATTATTAAAAGGAGTGATAAACCAAAATAGATTGACAACATGGGAGAACATATTCATCTGGAAAAATAAGGATCGCGTAATGAACTTTGAAATCCCGCCAGCAGATAATTTGACAAAAAAGTTCATAGTTCCACCACCAGAGAGAGCAGATAACAACAGTTGCCAGTTGGGAAGAGATTGAAAATGGAGGCCAGGGCCTTTGAAACTAGTCTCTCATAAATATATGAAAAAGTAAGTGACGAGTGTCAATAAACCAACCACAAATAATTTTTATATTAATTTTGACGTCACTGTTACTAAATTCCTCCAAACACACAACATTCTAATAAATTTAAATTATAGTTCAAAAAAGCATCTACCTGTGTGTTGTAAGACCTCAGGACCAAAAAAAATGAAGAAAAAAATTGTTGCCATTAAAGAAAAGTCATACCCTATTCAGAATCATAGTTATATGAAAACATGTTGATATCTTACAGCTTTTCTAAAAAATATCACTTCTCAGAACTATAACAACAAAGTTAAAAATATTTTTCCATACTTTTTACTTACACCATAGTTATAATTTGCATTAGAAATCTATGTACTTTAAGGGGATTATGAATATCAAATTCTGTTAACAAACAGATCCTTCCCAACACTATGAAAATTCTATTAGCCACACATTCAAACAAAGGCTATGTATATCACCCACATTTCTTTTTTAAACCATTTTGTCTTTATGAGGGACCTTATTTATAAGCACTTCATTGTAATCACTGCTCAATTACATTGGTTTTAAATGTAAGTAATTATATAGCTAAGAGGTAGAAGGCATGACAGTATAGAAAACTGTAATAGAGAACATTTTAACATATTTTCTAATTTTCTATAGAATAATGTGCTATTTATTTTTAAAACAACAAAACCTTAAACATATATTCATTCAAAAGCTTTCAGTGGTCACTTTTATAACAAAAACATGAGATATTATTTTATAATGAAAATCTTTGTTGTTGCATGGTTCTTAACATAGCAATGTTTAGTATTAGTAAATGTGAGTATGTTTACAGCAAAACTATAAAAAAGTAACAGTGTCTTATGTCTCTGTTACACAGAATTATCCAGGTTTTTTGACCAGAATTTCTGCTTAAATTGCCAAATAGAGCTGTTCTATGGCAGAGCATAAATATCTAGAAAACCATCACAGAAAGAACATAACTTAAAATGAAATTAAGTGATGATTTGCAGACTCACCTCATGATGTGGAAAGTTTGAATTTTCTAAAATGTACTGACCGAAGGGTATTGGAATAAACAGGAACAGTGTTATTAAAAAAGTACAGCCTGATACTACTCCCAATGCTTCAGGTCTGAAAAAGAAACATTTGCAATTATAAATTATTCAAGACTTTGAAACACAGTACACCACCACAAGTCTCCTGGAACTCACACTGGGTCGTTCCTTGACTTATTTAAATCTATTCCATACATATTTGCTCTTATAAACATTTCTTTTAATCGTGGAATAAGTCTGTAGGTGACATGGTACGTTACAGTTGACAGAATACCGCTCACAAAAATAGGAAACAACATACTGAGCAACCTTTCAGGTTTATTATTCTCTTAAATAAATACGGTACAAAAGTCAACATTAAGAATCACCACGTATTTTCAGGACGTCATTCATGCTCTTGTCATAGCACGATCCACGTCGGTGATTCGGTGAATACACAAACATGATATGATGTTGTTGTTATATGGGTTGGCAGCATTTCACGTTCAATACCAAATATATCTTACCAGTAATTTACAAAATCTTAAAGTATATTTACTTTATTTGAAATTTAATTAAATCCTTGTGTATAATGCTTAAAATTTTATTATCAAATAAGAATATTCATTCTTTTTCTGTGTTTATGTTTGAGACCAACGGAAATTTATGTATAAGGTTGCACACCTGGCTACAGCCATTTTCAAAACAAAAGTAAAAAGGGGCGTACCATGAGAAGCTATATAACCTGTAAATATGTGACGAAGAGAACGTCGTTCAAAGATAAAAATGAAATAACTGCTTACAAATTCAAGAATTTTGTTCTCATTTTAAAATAAATATGCGCTGGAAAACATTTCTTATATTTACGTTTTGTTTTAATTTCAGCGCTTTTTCCTCAGGTAAGTATCCAGTTAAACAACGGAGTAAGGTATTTATTCATCCTCTTTTTATCAATACACGATATAGGACATGTTAGTTTACATATAATACTGTTTCTTTTTCTCACACACTTACAATGTTACACGCACTTGCCCGTCCATTTAGTGTGAGGGTATAATGTCTGTCTCACGTTCAAGAGTTCCCGAGTTAGAATCTCGATCTGGGTTAGTTATCCGGATACGAGATTTTTCCAGGGTTTTCCCTCTTGAGAGAGATGAATGCTAGTTAATTCTAAACTTGATGGACCCTGTGTTTATTTAAGTATCATTTTATCCATTTTTCATTCATTGAATATGACTTACATTGGAGGGCAGTAAAAACATACATTCACTTTATATATATTTTAATTACAGAAATGTAATGTAATATATGAACAGGAGACAAAAGAATATTAATATAATTGATATGTCATGTCATAGATTACAATAAGTGTTTAAAAATTATATAGCAATTGGTATAAAAGTTTTCAGTGCATTTTCACAAAAATAAGAAGTTTGAATGTTGTAACTTTAAAGAATTGATTGTGTAAGTGACTGATAAGAAATCTGTTTTAACTGTTTGGAAAAATTCTATGAACAAGAGAGAATTATAAACTGTATTCTTGATAGTAAGCAAGGAAATATACGATTAGCACTTAATTTGGTATCTATTTAGTGTGTGTGTATGCATGTATAGAAAACAATCCCCATGGAAAAAAGTCTAACAGAGTCAAATCCAGTCAACGGGCTAGACAAGGTACAGGTCCCCTTCGTGCAATCCATCAATTTGGAAACAATCCGTGAAGACCAGCTGTAGTAATTTGTGCACTATGTGCTGGACAGCCATCATGCTCGAACCACAGGTTCCACCTAGTCTGCAGAGGAACATCTTCTAGCATCTGTGGAAGATAGTCTGTTGGGAGGCTGAGATACTTGTGCGAGTTTAGTGTTCCTTCTACGAAAAAAGGGCCTATGAGTGATGTTTCACTATCCCACATCACAAATGAACTGGAAACATGTGTAAACAAACCATAACAACATTGTATCTAGCGACTAAGCCGATTGAATGGAACACATAATTGTCAGTGTGGAAAAGTTTCAAAATAAGATATCTCATGCACTACTGGCACTAGAATCATGTGGAAAACACCATTAGCATTCTAATTAACTGTACTTTTCATTTTTTTATATAATTAGGCATGGTTTCATTTAAAAAAGGTATGTTTGCTCCAAAAATATACCTTCTAAGTGTTATTAAAATCTATAGGCTAAAACTACGAGCCCCTAACTACCAAACAATGCTGTGAAAACCGCACCTCAATAGCACTTTCCATTTTGAAAATATTGGCAATGCAAGTTTTAGGTGATTCATTGTTTTGGATTGACAGATTCTATTGTAATTGCTTGTTATTACCAAATGATGAATAAAATAAACATAGCATTTTGAAACAGATATTCCCCTAAAATGTAAAAACAGTTTCCTTTAAATAAAGCTTGCACTTACTCTTTGGCTTTATCAATGAATTACTGCAGAAAACAATACCATAGCACATGATTGAATTAAAATAAGTAAAGTATTTTGATTGATCTTACAAGTGATACAGGCTGAGATAAGTTTAGGAAATAAATATGCTTGCTCCAATTCATTTATTCATCAATTTTTAATCCTAGAAATTTTGTACAATCTACTTTATTTATTGAAACATCGTGATAAGTAATATTTAATTCTGGAATAATTGTATTCTTAGCTTGAAATGTATTTGTAGCTATGTTTAAGAGTTCTTCAGGTACAAGTACACTGGTGCCATCTGCCAGAACTATAGATGGTAGTGTAGATGGTAGCGTGTCTGTCTCACGTTCAAGAGGTTCCAAGTTTGAATCTTGGTCAGGATGAGTTACCTAGATAAGGTTTCTTCCAGGGTGTTTGCTTATCCTAAAAGACGAATGTCTGGTAGGATTAGGATGTCATTATGGAGGGGATTCAGTACGTAGGCCACCATGTTGGGCCCATTGTTCCTATATCCCCAAGTGGGTGGCACCTCCGGGAGGAAGGATGAAATGAAGGAGACAGAGGGCAGCCAACCCAAAGAGCCACAACAGTATAGAGGGCAGGTTTCCTACAGTTTCCAATGTGTAAGGACTATGATACACTGAAGCACAAAATTAATATAATTTTGAGTGGAACTAATACTCAATGCTCCACTTATTGCTAGTATTTACCTAAAACGCATTTCTTTAGGATCTTCCTAACATCATCAGCTGTTGTTGACTGATAGATGTTAGTTTGGTGAACTCATTGGAGGTGATAGGTGCATCTCTGTCTGTATCTTGATGAACTTGAAGTTTGGGTTTTCTTCAAAGGTAGTGTCGAAATTAAATAATTTCTTTCATATTTCTTTATGAAGATTTTTTCCCACGTGGTTAATGCAGCTGGAAATCCACTTATTAAAAAGTGTCCAAGGTCCAGCTGCATTAACCACATGGGAAAAAATCTTTATAAAGATATTTCTTTATAAAGAAATATGAAACAAAATTGTTTAATTTCGACACTACCTTTGAAGAAAACCCAATCTTCAAGTTCATCAAGATACCGACAGAGACGCACCTATCACCTCCAATGAGTTCACCAAACAACATCCCTACAGTTTACTTGGATAGAGACTTCCCCCAGCAGGTCAGAGCAACGGATGTGCTTCCCTACTGAGGGACGGCAACGAGCCCAGCAGCCGAGCCCTAATGGTACCAAGACAGGCAATCCGAGCCCCAAAGGTCCCTGGCTGGCGGTCCTGAAATGGTCCCAGTAGAGGAGCAGAGGCCGGTAACCAACCTACCGGAGGAGGAAGTAATTTTCCTCAGAACATATCATCCTGCCATACACCGCCAACGTTTTCTACCCTCAAAGAGACCACCAGATGAAAATGATGTGACATGATAGTGGAGATGAAATGGAGGGACAGGAAATTCTGGGGATGTAATTAACCTATCCAGAATCTGCCTAACAACCCGGGAAAATCCCTGAAAAAACCCATGGGTCAGGTAGGTCGGCCACAGGAATCGAACCCAGGCCTCCCGAATGTGGGGCACAGATGAAACCGCCTGAGTCATCCTGCTCGGTTGAATGTCTGGCAACTCTAAGCTCTATTGATCCTGGGCTCATTTGAGCATTATTTCACCCATTTCATTCATTGTCCAATATGACTTAATGTTGGAGGACATAAATTAAAAAAAACAATTAAAATGTAAATCATTAATGAAAGCAAGAAAGAGTAATAGATGCAATATTCATGCCTGAGCAACTCCAAGTTGGATTGTATTATATTTTACTCTTTATTATTAATCAGTTTCTTTTAAATGTTCCCTGACACTCATTCTTTTACACTTTTCTTTCTTTTTGCTAATCTTCTCTACTTTCTTCCTTACTCTGGATTATTCCCCTTCCCTTTACTGCAATGTGACCAGTTCTTGCAAATATTGCTGTTTAAATAAGCCATTTCACTCTTGTTTCAGAAATTCTGCAGAATTGTGTATTTAATGAATTATTTTTGAACTCTAATCAGGATACGCAATGCCTTACGGGTGAGTTATGAAATGAAATGAAAAGTTATTTTGTAAACATAAAATAAAAATGTCGTTACCCTAGATATTCTTGTAGGGATGATCTTAATGTGTTTGTTTTTATAGTGCCAAAGAGCAAGAACTTTCTGGTCATTGGAATAACGTCAGCCCAGCATCATTTTGAGGAACGGCAGAGCATCAGAGACACCTGGCTTAACTTAGTCAACTACAGTGATACAGAATACTTTTTCTTAGTTGGCAAACGGTTCTGCGAAATTCCACCAGAGGACAGAGTAGAAAAAGAAGGCTGTGAGGAATGGATCATTGACCCAACAGGTAAACAATTTTTCTCTAGTAAACACATGGCCTTTCTCGTCAAACTTGGTATTTAAGTTCAGCATCTACCAAAGGGGCAACATTAAAATGTTTAAGAAAATTCTCCATTCTAAAGTAGCTTTCAACATGAAAACATTTGAAACTTTTATTTTCTCATAAATGGTTAACATTTTTAATTAAAACAGCTACATTAAAGATATTTATATGAAAAATAAAATATATAATCTTGTATTTTCTAGGTAAATATGTGAAATCCTCACCAAATTTGCATAATGTGTATAACTGGTAAATGTTACGTGATAGACGAAGGTGTACTACAGAAAAAAGTGTAAAATGTAAATGAATCGCTTGGTGCAGAAACCCCTCATGTCCATATTTTTGAGAAATTCAAATTTGTTGATAAAACAGTGTTATTTATAAGGACACCTCTATTTGCATCTAAATTCCTCATGTACACGTTAAACTGTGCAGTAGTTGAAGTATTTGTTTGGCGCAGAAACCCCTCATGTCCTGGACATGGGGCATTTTTATTCAAATTGGTAGGTTGGCAACGTGGTTTGTGGATTTCTGTTGTTTCCTCTTTCTTTCCACTATTTTGATGGACGTTTACGGAAGGTTTTGTGATTATTTTGGAAAATAGCTGACTTAAAAAAAATTCAAGCCCTATCTTAACCACGATCAAGAAATTCAATCCTTTTATGGACATTTGTATACCAAATCCACTTATATGTCTGAAGAAAAGTAATGTAAGATGTATTGGGCAAAACTGTATACTAATGTAATTGCTTTTTATATCTAATGTACTCTCTTGCAGAATTAAATGTCATTTTGAGCAGAAACCCCTCATGTCCAACATGTTTAAAAACTCACATCTTGGAACTGAATATGAAACGAAGTCTGCAAACATACAGAAAAGATGTGTTTTCCATCTAATTTACATATGTGAATGTAGATTCTCATTTGTTAGTGTGTATGCAGAGTAGTTTATTTTTTTGCTTCTCCTGAAAACTCATGCCTATTAGACATGAGGGGTTACTGCACAAAGTAATTCAAATATTGTGCAGAGACGTCCTTTCCTCAGTTCTCATAACTGGTAGAGATTGGTTTTCCAAACTTAGGCTTGGAGTATTTCCTTGTTTATATAGAAGAATAAAAATGAATGTGGTGGAAGTACATGTAATATACTTGCGCTCATAATTTTAAAACTGGGGTAACAGAATTAAATGGGATCAGTGGCATGAGGTTAATTTTGCCTCTGTTGCCTTGTTTCTTTGCTCCATCAGATTTCTATGCAGCTTAGCAGATAGTCCAACTGGTTTTATAGCTTTTACCTGAACTGGCGCTGTTTTAGTGTTGTTTTACTTTTAACCATTTAGCCAACAGAATTTGTTCTTTTACTTATACTTTTTAATTTTTAGGTTGTTAGGGCGCTAATAACCCCAGCAGTTGTGTGCCCCAAACCCATAATACCTACCTACCTACCTACCTACCTACCTACCTACCTACCTACCTACCTACCTACCTACCTACCTACCTACCTACCTACCTACCTACCTACCTACCTACCTACCTACCTACCTACCTACCTACCTACCTACCTACCTACCTACCTACCTACCTACCTACCTACCTACCTACCTACCTACCTACCTACCTACCTACCTACCTACCTACCTACCTACCTACCTACCTACCTACCTACCTACCTACCTACCTACCTACCTACCTACCTACCTACCTACCTACCTACCTACCTACCTACCTACCTACCTACCTACCTACCTACCTACCTACCTACCTACCTACCTACCTACCTACCTACCTACCTACCTACCTACCTACCTACCTACCTACCTACCTACCTACCTACCTACCTACCTACCTACCTACCTACCTACCTACCTACCTACCTACCTACCTACCTACCTACCTACCTACCTACCTACCTACCTACCTACCTACCTACCTACCTACCCACCCACCCACCCACCCACCCACCCACCCACCCACCCACCCACCCACCCACCCACCCACCCACCCACCCACCCACCCACCCACCCACCCACCCACCCACCCACCCACCCACCCACCCACCCACCCACCCACCCACCCACCCACCCACCCACCCACCCACCCACCCACCCACCTACCAGCAGCTAATAAATTGGAGAAAGTATATCCAAATTTTACATTATTTTTTGTTCAAAGAATAATGGAAACTCCAAGCGATTTTGCTTTCAGATTTCAATTACATTAATTTGTGATCAATTCACTGGAACTGGTCAGTGATAGATCCCTCGAGACCGGTTGTCTAGCATCCTCCAGTTCTAAATAGCTTGTTATGTTGCTAGTGGTGCTCACTGGCAAACTCAAGGCGTACAGATTCATGTGGGATGTCAGTGACCTTGCAAGACAACCGAGGCTTTAGATATTTGTTTATAGAACGATATTTTAGTATTAATTCTTTTCATGTAATAGTAATATGGTGAATGATTTAATGTTAAAAGTACAATAAGAAGAATGACATCACAATTTGCGGGTAAAATGACTGTTTCTGTGATCAGAAACCTTTTAAATTGGTCCTTGAGTTCACGTTCTTTTGGTGAAAAGTGTCACATAATTTCAACAGGAAGACCAAGTTCGGATTTTAAACTTTTAAACCCTAAATAACATTTAATTTTGATCATTCCTGCCACCAGTGCGTCAGCGAACGATCTTTTTCAATGCTCCACAGAATACACATTTATCTCAAAAACACTCAAACTCAGAATGAACTTTCATCTCTGTTTTTGTCATCAGTGGAAAAGAGGTTGTTTAATAAACTTAAAAAGTAACAGCAAGCAACATTTGAAAACTCTGTCATTGATGTTTTTTGGAGAAGGATTGGCGCAATGAACTGAAATACAAATAGGCACTGTAAATTGTAAATACATTTTAAACAAGGTATGTTGCTAAAATTTTTATTTATAATCTGTGTTTTATGTTATGCAACAATGTATATACTCACCCTGCCTTCTCAATTTATCTATGAATTAGTTAAGCACATATATGAAAATTTCGACAAATACTACCTAAATCAAAATGTACATAATCATGGGACTAGAAAACAAAATTGCCTTAAAAGTACCAGCTCATAGACTTGATCTATTTGAAAAAAGCTTATTTTATGCTGCTATAAAGATTTATAATAAACTGCCACAAAAGTATCAAGAAATTAAAAACAAAAATGTGTTTCTTAGTACACTTAAAAAGGTGCTCGCTGACAAAGCTTATTATTCAGTAAAGGAATATATGGAAGACAGTCTCTAGGACCACATATATTATGCTAAGCTCTATAATAGATATGTATAATACAGATGCGAGCAAGACTGGCCTACGTGAGGAAGGTAGGTTCCTTATCAATTAGTTGCACCAGGATGATTCACTTTCCTTATACCTGACCAGCAAGTTCGGCGCACAGGTATTTAAGCCTCAATGGATAAGAAAAACAATTTTTCAACATGAAACGTAGGTGGTTTTATATAACTCTCTACTATCAACCTTGTATTTATCGGTCATTTTTTTAATAATGTTATTTCCTCTATCTGGCACATCACACCTCAATCATTTTAATCTCCCTTTCTTCTTTTTAAATACATTTCCTATACTCAAAGTAGTAGTTTTATCTGGAAGGAAATACTTCTACCTTTCATAGGTTAGCGACACTATAATGTTAAACTGCGTGGTATTTGAAATTAACATCCAAAATTATTGTTTAAAATTTATATCTTGTTCGGAAAATAAATATATTATTTTTGTCACAGTTCTCAAGAACAGCTTATATGAATATACTACGACAATTAATATGGCCACCAAATTGAAAGCTTTGGGCTTGAACTCGCAACCTTGGGATCAGAATTCCAGCAACTAAGTCAATCTGGTCAGCTTTTATAATGTCGCCAGGTCATTGTTGATTGGAGGCAGCGCGGGTAACAAGATCATAGAGATGGCAGTGCAGTGTGGAGACAAAAGTTTGTCGAAATGGTGGGCGGGAGCAGATGGATTTCGCAAGAGTTCGCCTTTGTTCCAGCCGGTCTCGATTGTTTGAGAAATTTCTGGAATGTTACAAAAACTATAAAAAGGCAGCCTGCCTGAAAAAGAGAGCCAGTCAGTCGGTAATTGAACGCAGGCGGGTAAGCGGCTGTGTTTGTTGAGCTTGTATGTTGTATTGTGTATGTGTACGAAGCGTATTTCTACGGAAATAAAGTACAATTTTTTGTGTTTGTAGCTTGGACTTTTGATTTCACGAACCCACAAAGTCACAATTGGTGTCAGAAGTGCGACGACATGGAGGCTGCATTGGAAAAGATTTTGGAGAAGATGACGGAAATGAAAGCAGCAAATGACAACTTCGCTGCGAAAACAGAAGCGGCGAATAACAACTTGGCCGCGGAAATGAAGGAAATGAAGACGGCAAACAACAACCTGGCCGCAGAACTGAAGGGAATTAAGACCGAATTGACCAAGGAAATTACAGCGGCCAACGAGGTCCTCGCCGCAAAATTTGAAGAGCAGTTGGCCGACGTAAAGGAGGACGTCACGCAGCTTGGTGAGCGCGTCGAAGACCTGGCTAGTCGCGTTAACGACCTGTAAGGAAAGGCCGACAGCAGCGTCAAGGTGGAGGACGTCGTCGGCAGGAAGTTGAAGGATTTGAAGGCCGACGCACCGGGACGCGACACAACATCGGCGCGCGTCAAACCTCCGAAATATGACGGCGCGTCAACGTTTGAGGTCTTCCGCCGCCAATTCGACGCAGTGGCCAATCACAACAAATGGCCACCGGAGGAGGAGGCCACACAGTTAATAGCCAGCCTCCAGGGACGGGCCGCGGAAGTCCTGAACGCGGTACAGACAACGGCGGCGCCCAAGGACATCTGGGAGGCCCTGGAGAATCGTTTTGGAAACCACCGCTTAGCCGCAGCGTACCGCAGCCAGCTAAAGGCAAGGTCACAGCGGCCAGGGGAGACGCTGCAGGAGTTCGCCCTGGCAGTTGAATAACTGGCTGGCAAGGCCCTAGTCGACCTCCCACCAGAGTTCGTATCCCGCGAAGCTGCCTACACATTCGTTGACGGGGTACGAGATACGGAGATTCGTCAGCGCCTAATGCTCGACGATTATAAAACCATCCACGAGGTGCTAACGGCAGCATTAAGGATGGAGGCGGCCAAGGTAACAGCTGTCCCGACGTCGAGAACCAGGAGTGTCCGCTACACTGGAGACAGGAGACCAGCCGAGGGACGTCGGCGAAGACCTAGTGGCCTGCGTTGGGGGTGTCGACAGCCCGGACACCTGGAGAGAGACTGCCCACACCAGGAAGAGCAGCCGGAAAACTAGTAAGGGCCGTCGTGGAGAGGGGCACGTCGGCGCCATCACCACCATCCTCTCGAGTGACACTGCGCGCCGTCAGCCGGTGTTTGGTTGACAGCCTCATCGCGGACGGTTGGGTGGAGGGGAAACCGTGCCAGTGCTGGTGGACACCGGGGCGGCCGTGACCATCATTAGATCTGACGTGGCCAAGGGTTTGCCGACGAGGAAGCCGAGCAGACCATACCAGCTTGTGACGGCATCGGGTGACACCTTGCCTGTGGAGAAGGAGGCTCTGTTAAAGTTTACCTTGGGAAGGAGCACCGTACGTCTGTGGGTGTTCGTCGCGAAGGTGGCTGAGGAGGTGATTCTGGGACTGGATGCCCTCAGGAGCCACGAGGCCACGGTCGACTTCGGCAGGGAGGTCCTGCGGCTCAACGGAGAAGAGGTTATACTCCGGCAACCCGATGAGCACCTTGGAATCTGCAGGGTCATCTTGAACGAAGACGTGGTTGTCCCCGCGAAGAGCGAGGTGATGGTGACGGCGCGACTGGAAGGCCAGAGAACCAGGAACATGATGCTGGACCAGAAGACGCCTGTACGCGGACTGTGTGTAGCCAGGGCATTGCTGCCGTGCCGAGAGGAGGTGCCAGTGAGACTGTTAAATCCAGCAGACACCAATCACGACGTCCAGGGCGGGACGGAGTTGGGAACGTACGAGCCCGTGGTAAGCGTAACAGCAATCGACAAGACGCAGGAGCCGGTGCCGACGCAAAACCTGGTGCCCCGGCTAGAAGGCCTACTGGAGAGGGCGGCCGACCACCTGACCGCAGAACAGCTGGAGAAAGTTCGACAACTGTTGAGACAATACCAGCGCGTCTTCAGCCAATGTGATAGTGACTACAGCCGCACGGACAAAGTGCTTCACCACATCGACACCGGGGACGCCCGGCCTATTCGGCAACCACCTAGATAGGTTCTGCTGGCGAAGCAAGGGGCAGTACGAGACATGCTGAAGGACATGAGATCCAGGGGAGTGATTGAAGAGTCTGACAGCCCTTGGTGCTCCCCTGTAGACTTGGTGACGAAGAAGAACGGTGAGCTACGCTTCTGCGTGGACGAAAGGAAACTGAACGCTGTCACCCGGAAGGATTGCTTCCCCTTACCCTGGATTGACGACACCCTGGACACGCTAGCTGGTGCGCAGTGGTTCTCGACCCTGGACCTAAGTCGTGCTACTGGCAGGTAGTTCTAGACCCGAGAGACAAGGAGAAGACCGCATTCTCGACAGGCCAAGGGCTCTGGTAGTTCACAGTTATGTCCTTTGGCATCTGGAATGCACCAGCTACTTTCCAGCGCCTCATGAGAGTCAGTGATGAGAGGACTGACTTACAACATCTGCCTGCTATACCTGGACGACATCAATATCGTCGGTAAGACTTTTGAAGACCATCTCAAGAATCTGAGTAAGGTGCTACGGAGATTGCAGGCGACCAACTTGAAGCTGAACGCGAAGAAGTGCCAGCTCTTCCGCAAGGAAGTGAACTACTTGGGCAATGTAGTCTCAGCAACCGGAGTGTCCACAGACCCGGAGAAGACACAGGCTGTGAGAGATTGGCCTCACCCAAAGGATAAGAAAGAGTTGCGCAGTTTCCTGGGGCTGTGCAGTTATTACCGACGCTTCATAAAGGGGTTCTCTAACATTGCCAAACCCCTCACCCTCCTGACAGAGGAACACCGGTCTTATGTTTGGACGGAGGGCACCGAAGACGCCTTCCAGCACTTGAATAAGACCCTATGCAGTTCTCCAATTTTGGTTTCCCACAACCGGGTGGCGCCTTCATTGTGGATACCGATGCCAGCGACCATTGCATTGGAGGTGTCCTATCGCATTTCCAGGATGGCCATGAGCGGGTGATAGCCCACTACAGCAAGACGCTATCCAAGGCAATGAAGAACTACTGCGTCACCCGACGAGAGTTACTGGCGGTAGTAAAGACCTTGGAGCACTTCCACAAGTACCTGTTCGGTCAGCCGTTCCACCTGAGGACTGACCATTCCGCCCTAACCTGGCTATTGAGCTTTAGGAACCTGGAAGGCCAGACAGCACGTTGGGTCCAGAGGCTGCAGGAGTACGACTTCACCTCGGAACATCGCAGAGGGAAGAGCCACGGTAACACAGATGCTATGTCCCGAAAACCCTATCCAGAAGAGTGCGGCCAGTGCAGAAGAGTGGAAGAGAAGGAGCGTGCCGCAGCAGTCCGAGTAGTCATGGCAGTGCCTGCGGATGGCTGGGATAGCGCAGGACTGAGGAGGGAGCAGCTCGCAGATGTAGACTTGGGGCCACTCTTGAGGGAAGTGGAGGCAGGTTCAAGACCAACCTGGGAGGATATCGCACCAAGGAGCGCCACCTACTAGTCATACTGGGCCCAATGGGACTCGTTGAAGATCAGAGAGGGCGTGCTGTTTCGGGTATGGGAATTACCTGCTGGGAAGAAGCAGAGAGAACAGTTGGTACTTCCTCGGAGTAAAGTCCCGGAAGTCTTGGAGGAGTGCACGCCAGTACTTCAGGAGGACAGCTGGGAGCAAACCAAGCGATTGACAAACTACGGCAGCGCTACTACTGGCTGAGGCAGCGAGTCGCGGCCCCCAGACTAGGAGCCGGGGTCGCATGCAGCAGTATAACGTTGGAGCACCATTCGAACGGATCACCGTTGACATTGCTGGACCGTTCCCAATATCCGACCGAGGCAACAAGTACCTAATGGTGGTCGTGGACTACTTCACTAAGTGGCCAGAGGTGTATTCCATTCCGAACCAGGAGGCAAGGACAATCACAGACTACCTCGTGGAGTAAGTGTTCTGCCGATTTGGGGTACCGTTAGAGCTGCACAGTGACCAAGGTACCAATTTTGAGTCCAACCTGATGAAGGAGGCACTAGAGAGACTTGGGGTTAACAAGACCCGCACAACACCTCCACATCCCCAGTCGGATGGCATGGTCGAAAGGTATGTCAAGACCTTAGAGGAACACTTGAGGAAGGTCGTGACCAGCCATCAGCGAGACTGGGACGTCAAGGTGCCACTGTTCTTGCTGGCCTACCGCTCCTCAACACACGACACCATGGGGATGACGCCAGCCAGCTTAATGTTCGGCCGAGAGTTACGCCTCCCTTGTGACCTGGCTTTTGGAAGCCCTCCAGGGGCCAAACAGCAAGCAACCGAGTATGTGGAGAACCTGGTGGACCACCTCCACGACATGCACGAGATGGCTCGCCAGAACATCCAGAAGGCGAGCGACCGTATGAAAACCCAATACGACAGGCAAGCCAACAGCCAAGGGTTCCAGCAAGGTGACCTGGTCTGGTTGTACCGCCCTACACGGACCAAGGGATGCTGCCCGAAGCTTCAGCAGCCATGGCAAGGACCGTACCGTGTGGTGAAGAGGATTAACGACGTGGTCTACCGCATCCAGAAGGTACCCCGAGGGAAGATGTTTGTGGTACACCTGGATCGTCTTACCCGTTTCGATAGTGCTGTTCGGGCGACCAGCCTTGAGGAGGGAGCAGTGTCGCCAGGTCATTGTTGATTGGAGGCAGCGTGGCTAACAGGATCAAAGAGACGGCAGTGCAGTGTGGAGACAAAAGCTTGCCGAAATGGTGGGCGGGAGCAGACGGATTTCGCAAGAGTTCGCCTTTGTTCCAGCCGGTCTCAATTGTTTGAGAAATTTCTGGAATGTTAGAGAAACCATAAAAAGGCAGCCTGCCTGAAAAAGAGAGCCAGTCAGTCGGTAATTGAACGCGTGCGGGTAAGCGGCTGTGTTTGTTGAGCTTGTATGTTGTATTGTGTATGTGTACTAAGCTTATTTCTACGGAAATAAAGTACAATTTTTTGTGTTTCTAACTTGGACTTTTGATTTCACGAACCCACAAAGTCACAATAATGATGATGGTGATGGTGTTTTCTGTTTCTTTTTTGTAATTTACGTCCTCCAATGTTAAGTCATACCGTACGATGAATGGAATGGGTGAAATGATGCTCAAATGAGCCCAGGGTCTATAGAGCTTAGAGTTACCCGACATTCGTCTTTTAGGATAAGGGAAATCCCCGGAAAAACCTTATTGAGGTAACTCACCCTGATCGACATTCGAACCCGGGACCTTTTGAAACGTGAGGCAGACGCACTACCGAGGCAGGCAATGATGGTAATGATGATGATGGTGATGATTATTATTATGATGACAAAGAAAACCTGAAAGGTCAAATCAGAGTGTATTGCTAATCTAATATGCAGCTATAACAGAATTAAACATTTAAACAAGGAATAGTTTACGTATTTGAAGCATATATAGTTCAAAGCAGTGTGCAGCAATTATCTGCTCTAGAGGCTCTGAACATTACAACATTTCAGGTAACAAATTAACACAAAGACCGCGAAAAATCAACTATCATATAGATGCCGTTGCTGAAACCGGTCAATTTAATAAGTTAGTGTTAGCACTTTCTTCGTTCAAGTATTTTAGGGAAATAATGGAGATTTACTTCAAGAATATTTTAAAAGTTCCGTCATCCAGTGAACTTTTTTACATAGGCAATAGAACTGTCACTGTGGTTAAATGGACATGTGGTCGATGCACTCTGTGATTGGTAGTTACTTCCTTGGGGTCAAAAGTCACATTTGCATGAGATTTTATATATATATAAGAGTGGAAGGTTTGAATTTGATTTAAAAACGACAAAGCATACCATTGTATCATGCATTAGAGTGAATAAGATTAGAGAAGAATGCCTTTAACCTCGGAAGTCACTTTGGGCCGTATTATTGGCATGTGGGAAGCAGGTCTTGCTACCACACAAATAGCTAATTCTGTGGGAAGAGAATTTGACTGCGTTCTTTACTGGATCCGGTGGTTCCAGGAAGAGGGAGAAGAAGGATTAAAAACCCGAACTAAATCCGGATTACCCAGGGTTACCTCTCCGAATATGGATGCACCCATAGTGCAGAATTCCAGAGAGAATCCGTTCCGCCCTTCTAGTCAATCGTAAGGCATATGGGACTTCAGATAACGCCTTCGACTGTTAGAAGGCGTCTTCATGCTGCTGGGATCCACACTAGGAAGCCAGCTCGAAAAGAAGCTCACAGAAGCACATAAAGCTGCTCGTGTGGGATTTGCTCTCCATTTCCTTCCAATGCCTCAGACTTTCTGGGACATTGTGATATGGACGGATGAGAAAGTGTTCTCATCCGACGAAGAGGGAAGGATGATACTTTGGCATCCAGACAAGATACGCTACAACCCAGAGCACGTAGTGACCACAGTAAGAAGCGGCAGGATTAGCATCGTTTTCTGGAGCAGACGACCTCATATTTGTGAATCTCTCATCGCTTCTCTTCCTAGGAGGCTCAATACTCTTTTAGATGTAAATTGTTGGTGGACAGGGTATTAAGCCATTAATCGTTGGTTCCCTATCCCGTATTATGCCATACATGTTCAAGCTAATATTTCCATCCCTTCCTTTCTTTATATGCACAAAGGCATCGCTTTAGAAATTGGTTTCAGTTTTACTTATATATTAATTATTTTAAATGAAAATTATCCTTTATTTTCTGTCTCAATAATTATTTTCAAGCATAAATTAAATTCAATTCTGGAGTAAGATTAAGATATAAGCATTGCATTTTTCAGACAAAGAATTCGACATTCAATTGGAACCTCATATAATAAAATGTATAATTTACTACAGAGTGTTGTGCTTAAACCTGCTCCTCCTCCTCTTCCTCCTCCTCCTCCTCCTCCTCCTCCTCCTCCTCCTCCTCCTCCTCCTCCTCCTCCTCCTCCTCCTCCTCCTCCTCCTCCTCCTTACCATTAATCACCACTATTATTGTTATTATTATTATTATTATTATTATTATTATTATTATTATTATTATTATTATTATTATTATTATTATTATTATTATTATTATTAAACAGTAAAGCTTCGAACGAGATATATATTTTGTGAATCACATTTCTCAGTGAATTATCTATTTGATATAGATATTGCACACTATTAGTTATACCAGTGTGTGTGTGTGTGTGTGTGTGTGTGTGTGTGTGTGTGTGTGTGTGTGTGCGTGCGTGCGTGCGGGCGGGCGGGCGGGCGGGCGTGCGCTACTAGTTATACCTATATTTAAATGTCAAGGGATGTAATGAATTTGCTAAAACTTCTAAAATATTGTGAAATTAATATTTGATTATTAACTGGCCAAGTACCTCCTTCTAATGTTATTTCTTGGATGAGAATTGACCTTTGTCGTTCCGTGTTAATACATTCATAAATTAGATGATTAACTGTCTGCTCTGCTCTGTTTTATGTACATGTGGGATCGTCTATGCTATTAAATCGGTGTAAATATGACCTCGTTTTTCCGTGTCCTGTGATCATGGCTGTCATTTTCGGTGTTACTGTAAGTTTTAATTTTAATCTGTCTTGAATTGAAGGGAAGTATGATTTCGTGACCGCTCCTTTTGTGGTGCTAGTCCATCTGGTTTGCCATTCTTCTAATGATGACACTGTGATTCCTGATTTAATAGTAGATTTGGGAATTTGGTTGTATGTTATTGTTTCTCCTGCAGAAGCTTCTTTTGCTAGCCTGTCTGCTATTTCGTTGCCAGCAGTGCCATTGTGGGCCTTCACCCAGCTGAAGTTTATTGTCCAATGTCGTGTTTGTAGTTCAGCCAGCGTATTGTGAATATCAGCGATTAGTGAATTGTGTTTTCTATTATCTTTCAGCAAGGTTAACGTAATGTTGCTGTCAGTATACAATGCAGCTACTCTCTCTGCTTTGGGAAGATCCTCTGGATGTTCAAGTTCTTGCAAGGCTTTCCATATGGCCAATTGCTCTGCTTGGTTGTTCGTGCATTTTGGGTGTAATCTGTATTGTAATTGACGAATGAGCACTTGGTGGTGATATATCACTGCAGCTGCTCCTACTTTTTCTTCTGATTTGCTCCCGTCAGTATAAATTTCTATGTTGTATTTTGTATCTGCCTGAGTTTCTTGAATAGTCCTTACGTCTGCGGGATGTTTCCAGCGTCTTGGTTCTAGGGGTGGATCATAGTTTATGTCTTCATGAATTGCATTATACAGTTTATATTTGCCATTTATCGTGATGTCTATTGGTTGAATGCCAGTTACAACGCAGGAAGCATCAAAAGATACTGTCCTGTATGCTTTAGCTATTTTAATATTTGAAAGCCTTTGGATGCGTTGAAGTTTTTTAATGTTTGTAGATCTTCTTAAAGCTTCGTACCACACAGGTGCCCCGTAAGTCAGAATAGGTTCGATTGCTCCTTTGTAGATTGTGTACAGTGCTTTGTGACCTAGTCCCCAGCTTAGTTTCGCGTGTTTAGCCAGTGAATGTATTAAAGCTATTGCAGTGTTATGTATGTGATCGATATGTTTGTTGAATCTGAATCTTTTGTCTAGATAAATTCCAAGGTATTTCATATCTTCAACTTGGTCTATTGGTTTATTGTTGATGTAAATGTTCATGCTTGCGTTGTGTCTTTTCTTTCTCCGCGTGTCAAAAGTTGCATAGTGTGTGTGTGTGTGTGCGTGCGTGCGTGCGTGCGTGCGTGCGTGCGTGCGTGCGTGCGTGTGTGTGTGTTTGTTTTTTTTTTTTCATTTTGAATAGTACAATTTTGCAACTAAAACTATTATTAATATTACTACTATTATTATGACTACTATGACTACTATTACTATTACTACTATTACTATTATTATAATTATTATTATTATGATAGGATTTTTATTATTATCACCATCAACATTATCACCGTCGTCGTTATCGTCATCATTACTATCATCACTATTTTCAATATCATTACCATTATCGTTGTCGTTATCATTATTTTTATTGCTGGGTAGAGTGCTTAGAGATAGCATTAATTGTTATTACGTTCATCGTCCCCTACCTGCTGTAGTCGGAGGAGGGGAATGTTTTGTTGATAGCAGATAAACCTGACCTTTCCTCTCACCAGGCTGAACCAAACGATAATCGGACTTTGTTCCCCTTGCCTCTCCAACCCCCTTGTCCATCGGAAATTCCATAGGGAAATACGAAAAAATAATTGTATATAAAATATTTGTAAATACCTGTAAATATTAAATTTTAGATGAGTCGTATTTTTTACACATCTGCTTCACTTTCGTACCTATTTTGAGGACATGTTTCGCAAATCTAGCTTCAGTCGCATAAGAGCCGTAGATGCAGACGATGATTTGCGAAACATGTCCTCAAAATAGGTACGAAAGTGAAGCAGATGTGTAAAAAATACGACTCATCTAAAATTTAATAATTTTTCGCTTCACTGTGGTGTTCCAATACAGTTAAATCTCGATATACCTGTAAATATGTTGGTAAATCTGTAATATTTGACGAGTCTCCAGTTTACTGGGCCTTTGCCCAAATATGTAAATGCATGGCACGAATAAAGTATCTTATCTTATATAATATTAACCTGGAAACCCTTGGAATTTGCAACAATCACTCCCCAGATTAAGTCTGAAGCAACCGCAACACTTACGAATCACCCACGCCACACCTCTAAGTGGGATGTTTTCACTGTGTGGAGATTCAAAAAATGAATTGTATTATGTTTTAGATTGTGAGGAAAGCAAAGCATCAAGGGAACAATTAGTACCAACAAAAATTTATAAGATGACAAGGTTTATGGAAATACTTGGAAAAAATTATGGATAGAAGTGTCATGCACATAAATTACTGTAAGTTACCAATTTAAATACATGATGTAGTTTTTCATTTATATAATGTGGCGAGAAGTAAATCTGGCATTGAATATGTTCACACAGAGGCTACTCAAATGTAAACAATTAACACATGTAAAAGATAACAAAAAGAATTAGGAAAAATGACATAAATCTTTATACAAACAGTAAGAGTTCAAGAAGCTGAAGAAAATTAAAATTCATTCAAACTTAAAGGAAGCCGTGAATAGTTTGACCATATTTTTATAGTTTCTTTTTTTTGTTTGCAGGTTTACATGAAGAGACTAAGCTTGTACTAAGTGTTAAAAGTGAAGAGGAAGCTGAAACCAAGCCGCAGTATGCTGGCTTCTCTTTCATGGTGCGACACCCTCTTGTTTTACAAAACCTTAGCATCCTAAGGAATGCTGTCCCAAGAGACAGATCAGCAAGAGTCAGTTTATTTGATTCATTCAGTGGGAAAAGATATATTTCTGCAACGTTTCCACCCATGAGAAATGATGATGATGATATGACTGAGATGATGGAAATGACTGTAGGACCTCTACTCTTACCAAGAGGTTTTGAAGGACAAGTGATTTTGGAGTCTAGAGAAGAAATGCCAGTGGAGATGGTAAAGTGCTCACAGAAATGGACTGATGCAAATGGTCTTGTTTCCCTGCTACAACTTGTAAAGGCAAGACATTTGAAACCGTTGCCATTCCATCGCCATTCATGCCCTCTGGTGTCTGCAACCTTTACTCCATATGGTGAATATTTCCAGCAAGTTTCTTATGAAATGTTAAGTTAGCACGACACTTAAATGTTTATTCATAAAGATGAGTTGAATTAAAAACACTAAACATCGTGTTGGTTCGTAGAATTAAAAGACCAATTTGCAGAAATTCAAAATGTTCTTTATTTCCGTAGAAATACACTCTGTTCAATCCTTACGTAACAGAATTACGTCACATACACAATTACAATCTACCACGGTCGTTGACCACAACAAAGGGCTCACTTTCCAAACACACTAGTTTCAATTACAACTCTCTCATTACGACACTGTTTACAACTGTCCTTACAACTATTACTACTGCTCGCTGGCATGTCACAATCTCTTATATATCTCATTGATAATTCGAGACTAATCAAGGCTTCGCTGGTGATCAGCCATGTCAAGTTAATAAAGGTCGAGCTTTCGGCCATTGCAACTCCATGGCCTTCTTCAGGATGTAGCAAGCGAATATTGCATCTGTGTTCCTTGCACCTTTCTTCTATTGTGCATCCCGTTTGGCCTACGTACACCTTACTGCACTCGCAGGGAATCTTGTACACTCCTGGGACCTTGAGATGGAGAGGGTCTTTTCATCGGTCTTAAATATTGTTGGAGCTTCGTAGGGGCCATGAAGAAGGTCCTGATGTTGTATCTGGCCAGGATGCGGGATATCTTGTTAGAAACCGAGCCGTAGAAAGGTGTGTAGGCTATGTTTAACCCATTATCCATCTTCTGAGTGGGGCATGGGGGGTTCCTCTTATTGTGCTCTACCTTCCTGCGTGTCTTGTTTATGTTGTGGTTGCTGTATCCATTCTGAAGTAAGGAAGAAGAAAGAAGAATTCAGTCATTTCATCAGATCCTGAAGAAGGCCATGAAGTTTGCAATAGCCGAAAGCTCGACCTTGATTAACTTGACACAGCTGATCACCCATGAAGCCTTGATTAGTAATACTCGCCGTGAAACCTTCAAGTCTTATAATTCAAGACTGTTCTGTAACAATCAAGAAATCGGATGTTCTGTCACTAGACGAACCACGAACTTTCTAGACATGAAACTTTATTTGTGCCGGCAAGTCTTTTATCCCTGCGCTATGTTTATCTGCTTAGGCAAATTGTTTATCTCCGTCAGGCACTATTTGTCCCTTATCTCTCTGTGCTGAACCTTTAGTGTGCGTCGCTGCAGCCACGACACTGTGTTGCTTTGAGGTCAACTTGTCACCATCAAATTACTGAGCGGGATGGCTCAGATAGTTTCATCTGTGGCCCACATTTGGGAGGTCTGCATTTGATTCCTGTGGCTGACCTACCTAATACGTGGTTTTTTCGGAGTTTTTCCTTGGTCGCCAGCCAAATGCTGGGTGGGTTAATTACATCCCCCAAATTTTCTGTCCTTCCATTTCATTTCCATTGATATTTCATATCATCTCTCATCTGGTGGTCACTTTTAGCGTAGAAGTCTAGTCGAGAGTCTCGGCTTCGCATGGCAGGATGGTATGCTCCTAGTAAATATTTCCTCCTTTGGTAGGATGGTCTCTTGGCCGGCCTAGTGGGCCATTTCAGGACCACAATGGGTGGGATACCGGTTGTACTGGCCTGCCAGGGAGCTTTCAATTGGTAAAGTGTAGGAACCCTGCTCTGTGCACTGTAGTGACTCCTTGGGATGACTGCCCTTTGTCTCCTTTTGCCTCATCCTTCCTCCTGGGGGGTGCCATACTTGGGGCATAGATACAATGGATCAAGTTTGGACCTTTATGCCTAATTCCCTCCATAGCATAGTCCAGTCCAGTCCAGTCCGTCAAATTCTAACTTGCCTTTATAAAGTATTTTTATGTTTTACAGCGTGTAGAATTTATTTCATAGGACAAAACATTTTTATATTTCATTATATTTGTTTCTAAATTACATTTTTTCCGGGACCTGTATAAATACTTAATAGCATAAATGCCAATTACGTATATCTGGATTACATATAAAGCAGGTTCAACTGAATAATAAAAGATAAATGAAGTTTAGTTATTATTCTAATTTATTGAATTATATTTGCTTCACTGTCAATAGCTTAGTTTTTTACTTTTAAAATATTCATATTTGATGAAATCTTCATATACCATTATTGAATATTAAAATCAGAAGCACTATTAACAGTGAAGTACTTTTTATTTTTTAGAGTATTGAAGTAGTGACAAACTCATCTTTACTTCTTAAATATTACAACACGAAACTTTTTGAGGGTATTTGTTATCATCAGCTGCTGGGACTGACTGTGCTGCCATCTGGTATTGGGGTACAAAGCTTCATCACTTTAGATGATTTGGTACTATAACACTAACATCACTTTTATAATCTCCCATCTTCAGAACATGTCTGACTGGCCATGTTGGTATGTATGTGTGTGTCTGCGCGCACGTGTACGTGCATGTATGTTTGTGTGTGTGCGTGCTTGTTTAATACCCACTTTTACTACATGCAGCACCACAGGTGTTGACATTGATGATACATGAAATGAAAATGGAGCACCAGTAGAATGAGAAGGTGGGTGAAACTGGAGCATCTGGAGGAAATCTGCCCCTACACTGTTTTATCCACCACTCATCTCACATGCCGTCACCTGAGATTAAACCTGGGCCGCTTTGGTGAGAGTTGAGTGGTCTAACCACTCATCTATGGTATGGCCGACCTGTGTTGTTCTTTCTGTTGTGGTGGTTGTCTATAGTGGTAGCATTATGTGGCGGTGAAATATACTTCTAGAGGGGTCTTGATGGTGGTAAATCAAAATTCATTAATGCCCAACTTCACCAACAGATGTTAAGACTTAACACGAGTTTAGCAATAGTTAAAACAAAAGTTGTATTTCACTAACAAGTGTTAACTTAACACTTGTGTTAAATCTCTTGTTAAACTAACAAGCCAAATTTCTGTTGTTAAGTCCTTAACAATTGTAAATAGTCGAGATGGCAGCCATGAACTCAGCAGTTGATGTCGATTTGCTATATTTAAGACAGGCTTATAGCCAGGGGACCTGAGTCAGCGAGTAAATCTTGAGTCAGCAATTTTCATGTATTTGTACATGAGGTAATATGGCATGTTCAATGTTAAATTTATTGTACTGAAATTGTAATGGAAACTGTACAAATAAATATCAAATATCAAGTATTTAAGACCATCTAAATGGCATTCATAATAGAGTACAGCCTACGAGGAGAAATGATTTTGAGGAGCTATCAGAAGAAAGTTATCTGCAGAGGTATAGACTGTCCAAACAAGTTGCTATGAAGGTTACTGCATAAGTACAAGAGAGGTTAGAACATGCATAGAAAGGAATGTGCCAATCTCGCCTTTGCTTCAAGTATTAATAACTTTGCTATTTTATAATTCACTGAATTATGTTGATAATACACTGTCCACCTCCCGCCTTGAAACGTTCAGGTCACTTGTCCTTCGCACCTCGTTTTAAATTTACATAATACTGAGTTGTTTGGTGCTTGTAGTAGTGACACATGCATTTGAATTAAATTCCTTTCCAATAATTTCCCACATGACATCTATCTCTTTTACATTCACTGTATCCGTCCTCTTATTTTCCACGACATACACTTTGTCACCAATTCAATTAACAATTCTTTCTCCATCGATGAGAAATTTGTCTCATGCCTTTGTTTGATTTTGTTCACCTGCCATTTTTTCAGCTGGGTGCAGACGAAAATGAAAACAAAAGAGCATTACAGTACGTTCAGAAGATAATACGACTCATCCATAGCCTTCTATAGCTGTAATATTTACATGTTTGTTAACATTTTCAGAAAACAGGTTAGTGAAATGCAAGAAATTTAACAGTAGTGTTAGTGCTGTGACAATTGTTACGTTACATTTGTTAACATCAATTTTAACATCTGTTAGTGAAATTTGGCATCATGTTGTTTGAGCTTCAAAATGATCTTCTCCCAGGTGTCCAATTCTGCTTTATGACTGGTTGGTTTTATTAGTGTAATGCTTGGTTTGAGTTATGGTTGATCGTCCAGAAGTGGTTTAAACTGCAGGTTTATCCATTTATTTGTATTTTAAGCATATCATATATTCCTTTAGTCTAGTTTTCAGATTTCTTTTTGTTTCTCCTATATATATATACTTTATCACAATCTGAGCATATACACCTTTTTCTAAAAATACTTTATTTTTCCACTTCAAATTACTTCTAAAATGAATAGCTACAATGAAATCTCAATATCAGTTTTTGAAGGAATGCAGTAACTTCTGTATTTACTATGTAAGTGTTAAAGGTATTGTACTATATTAATGACTGCAAGTTATTGTTGTGTATTGCAGATATAGATGCCCTTGAGACCCACTTCTTGAACAGAGAAGAGAGACAAGAGACATGGGATGATGATGTACATCAAATAGAAATGAAGCTCTTTGAAGAAGCCAAAGAAAAGCAAGATATATTACTACTGGATACTGTAGATGTTTATCGAAATCTTCCTGCCAAGGTGCTGCAGTTTTTTCGCTGGTATTTATTCTTTTAAATCTTTTGCTGTTTTCATGCATGCTAAATAACTGCATCTCTAAGAAGCTGCATTTTTTCTCTATGTTTTTGTAATAAGCAAAGGAAAGACAACTTAGAAATATAAGTATTGCAAACAATTTGGCAACTGGAGTTTTAAAATATCAAACTAAGGAGCGAGTCATTTATTTTTGAGTTTGATTAATGAGTCACTATGTTTACACTCAACTTCACTTACTATGCTGTTGTTTAATCGAAATGTTTTCAAGATCATTCGATCTCATCCTCAGCTGTTTGGTGACTAAATGAACATTCTTCTTCCTCCACTACTACGGTGCTCCGATCTGAAGCAGAAACCTCAGGTTCCAAGAGGGAAAAGATAACTAGATATTAATACAACAGTAGAGATCATAAATAAGCATAATGGGAATAAAAAGGGGATAAATGATATAAGAAATAGAGTTAAAAAGAATATTTGAAATTGCAATATAGTGTAAATGAAGGAAAAATTGGACAGGAGGTGTTTCTGAGCACAGACACGAGGCAGGAAATAATAACAATGGAACAATGAACTCTCGAAAGTTACTCCGACATTGAGATGCCAGCAAGGTATGTGAAGCTTAAGGGAAAGGCAGCCAAGCATGACAGAATACCGTTATGACGCTGAGAAGTCATACAACCCAAAGGGGTGGAAATGTTACTGCTGCATAGGAAAGACAGGCAGGAGTGACCAATAAGAGAAAATGAAAGAAATAAACCCTGCCAATAAAAATGTAGAGTAAACCACGTGATAGGCGTAAAATAGTAAAGGAATAGAAAATAGGCGGTGATAGACGAGAAAGGCTAGAAGAGAAGCTGGGAATACGATGGGGGAAAAAGCGTCACTCTGGTACTTAATACGACGGGAAGAAGACGTGTTATTGGAAGAGAAAAGTAGGACCCGATGTCGCTGTCTGAAGCAGAGTTATGGTCTTGAAGACAGTGCAAAATAGGGGAAAAAAAGGGAGTTAGCAAAACAACGTAAAAATGTTAAGGGTAAAGGAAAACTAGGAAGGCAACTAAAGTGCTAGCAAGAGAGTAAAGAGATAGCCAGGTTAATAGTAACAAGAGAAAATAAAGGAATAGTGAGACGGGAAGCACGACTTTTCATCACCGAACCCTGAGAAAGAGATTCCAGCTCTCCGACAATTAGACACAACACCAACCTTTCCATCTCACCGTCAAATTCCTCCTAATCCATCCCTACCAAAGCACTCAAAAGGACAACGAACCAAAAAGAACCCACACCAGATCCCTCTGCCATCTGGTGTTAGGGGCACTAAGTTTTAATACTTCATTTAATGCAGAGATTTCAAAATTTATAATTTTTTCCCAGTTTTTGGTTATGGTTGTTAACCATGCAAAAAGAACACCAGAGGAATATAAAGTTAAAACAAACAGAAAAATCAGCAGTGTCACACCATTTTTGAACAGAAAACCACAACATTGGCCATAACATAAAACTGTTAAAATCTTTAAGTACACCCATAGAATTGGATATTTGGGAAAATATATTCATAACCAAAAACCGGTGTAAAGTTATAAATTTTGAAATCCCGGCATTAAATAAAGTATTAAAACTTATACCTTGTTTCACGTAAGCTTGCCCAGTATCTTTTAACGGTCACGTGACCTAATCACCTCTCATTGGTTGCTGTTGTGGTAATGACTGTCGTGCGGTAAAAATTAGTTCGTTATTTAACATGGTGATATATCATTATATGTTGGAAGAGAATTGTCAAATTTATATTTTCGTAACTGTTTTAATTAAATATATTACGCAACAGAGTTGATTTATCTGAAATGCATGTTAATTCTTAAACGAAGTAAAGAGGAGGTTCCTTTGCTCTCAAGCACATGGCACGATAGCACGTGATTTAGCGGTAGTGGTGACATTTGTTTATATGACTTTTATCACTGACCTTCTTTTGAACTGGATTAGTCATGCATCGCCATTCGAGAGTGCGGGAGCTAAATTATTTTATTGATCGTTTATTGCGCATGTACTTATTATATGTATAATGGCAGAGTCTATCGCCAGTTTTTCGCTGAAGTATCGCAAGGATAATTATTTACAAACAGGCGAAAAAAGAATTGTGTTGCATGTGTTTAATGCACTCACAGAGAAGAATCCGTCTTTGTCAGTGAGAGAAGTCGAACAGCTGTGCTCTGAAGTTACAGGTGTGAGTGTTAGATCCGTAGGAACATCGCGACATGTAATTGAGGAAACAGGAAAACTTACCACTCCAGGCAAAAGCAGGAATAAACAAAAGTACATGCTCGGAGAAAATACGTGAAATGTGTTGTGCGTCGTCATGTGTGTAGTTTTTCTTTAGAAATGAACTCCCTAACATAAGTAACATTTCGTCTGCTGTAAATGAGGATGCAGATTTACCAAATTTCAGCAGATTGCTTATACAGCTGGGATTTGTGAATGAAAAAAGAGGCAAGAAAAATGTGCTAAAAGACAGAGGCGATATTGCTGTGTGGCGAAGACGTTATTTAAGGACAACCACACTGCACCGAGATACAAATTGCAAAATATACACGAAGAACACACGAAAAGTAAAGTATGGTGTGATACGACTTTTAAGACCGAAAGACAAGCATTTTTTAAAGGTATGTGTGCTGGTTTAAAAAATCCCAGTGGAAAAGGCCAAAGGTCTTTCATTATAAACTCTTTCAGTTTCATTGCTCAGTCATTCTGTTTCAATTTGCTCAGTTCATTATAAACTTGTATTTTTGCATGCCTTCATATCCTTATTTGTATGATTTTATCTTCCCGGCAATTATTACGACATTTACTGCAGGTTTAAATGTGACGGGAAGGCACCGCCTATGGCCTATGATGCGAAAGCATTAGCCAATTATGGCAAGGGGGAGGGTAGTTGAACGTGGAGTGATACATTTCAGTGGGGCAAGGTTATATGAAACAGAGATTAGGGGCCCTCGCATTCAAGATACACTGTTTGTGACGACTTACTATTGTAAGTACTTGAGTCCCAGGCTTCATCATTTAACTCTTATTATTTTAGTTAATTGATGAAAATTAATCATTTCTTCACACTAACCGTATATAGGCTAAGGTTTTTGATAGAGTCAACATGAAAAATTCAATGCCATGGCCGGGATTTGAACCACAGATCTCCTGGTTTCCATCCAGATGCCCTAACCCAAAATGAAACAAGGAGATCCGTGGTTCAAATTCCAGCCATGGCATAGAATTTTTCATGTTGACTATCTATTAAAAACCTTAGCCTATATACGGCTAGTGTGAAGAAATGATTAATTTCCATCAATTAACTAAAAAGACGTTCTAGTTTCGTTATTTGCAATAAGTAACAGTTTATCCTCACTGACTGGGCAGGCTAACTAACGACTTGTTTTCAGTGCCTAATGAGGGTGAGGGACATGAGGTCCAAGACAATATATACAACTCTTCCTGATATAGGTACATTCAATAGTTCCAAACAATTTTTCAGATGCTAAATTGTTTGGCGATAACTATAACATAATGATTAAATGAATGCATGGGCATATGTGTTGATGAGTTTCTTTAGTTAATGTGACAAAGATGTTCAAGAAAATTATGCCAAACCATACTAATCTTTACACATTATTTTTCATTTTGTCAGAAATGACTGATTATTTTAATTAAAATTATAAAATAAATATATAAAATGCAGTGAAACCCATCCTCAGTGGAATCGAATGGAATTCTCAAAAAGGTCCATTAAAGGCAGATTTCCATTTAATAAAGGAGTCTTTCCATTTCACCCGACACAAAACCTTTTAGGAAATACTAAATCTTTACTTGAACACATTTTTCACCTTTTAAACCAATGACTTATTCAATAACTTGCAGAAGAATAGTCTCATCTGGTCACTATTTACTATGTTTTCAGATTTGTATCCTTTATTTATTGAAAATAATTTAGCAATCCAATTTTTCAGGGTTAACGTCATTCGATACACCACAAAGTTCATTAAAATGTCCCTGATGTCTTTTGCAGAAACTCTCCAACAATGCATTAGATGCTTTGAATTCAGTCTTGCCTAGTCTTTTAGCAGATACCTGTAACATTGGCCCCGATATGCAGTGATTTTTCTCCCTAACACTACGACTCAATCCCACACTATTTCATTAATGTCCCGGGTTTTCAGTTTTTCGCTCCTTATGTATGCCATGTGTAGACTGCTGCTCGTCAGAGGTAAACAATCCCTCCGTACAATGCTTATTGTTATGCCTATGTGTTCCTAAATAATCTGGACTCATTTTGGGTACTTACAGTTATACTCCGCACACAAGTCCCATATAGAGCAGAGATGATGTCACCAAACTCTCAAGCGAATATGAGTATAACCATAGTGATAGTTCCCTTGTTAGAGCAGACAGTGTATATTTTCACCGGGTGCCTGAAAATTTTCTAAACTCTGCATTTTCTGTTAAAATGTGTACTTTGATTTGTGTTGTCGAAGTCATATCGGACGGTGAATGAATTGGGTAAAATAATGCTCAAATGAGTCCAGGGTCCATTCATCTTTCAGGATAAGCGTAAACCCCGGAAAAAACCGTCTGTAGTTCACTTCATTTAGAACATATTTTGTAGAACTGGTAAACCCAAAGACAAAGACAAGCTTAATTTAAAAGAATGTCTCTTTACAATTCATTATTTATTTTCAGTAACTTCTTTGTGATATCAGTCATTTCCATATATTTGTGTCAAGTTATACATCCAATAGCTAAGCCACCAGTCAGTCTCTATAATGCATCATTACAATCAGGTGTATTTCCAGATAAATTAAAAGTATCAAAAATTTAGCCACTGCATAAAAAAGGGGAGAAAAATAAAAGAGAAAATTACAGACCAATATCAATCGTATCATCATTTTCTAAAATATTTGAAAAACTGGTTCATAATAGAATATCATTCATCTCAAAATACAATATTCTTTTAGAGGCCCAAAATGGGTTTAGAAAAAACAGATCTACCATAACAGCCATGGACAGTTTAATAAATAAAATTGAAGAAGCTATTGATAAAAATTTACCAAACGAAAGCATACGACGTTTTAGATCATGAAATAATACTCAGGAAATTAAATAAATATGGTTTTAGGGGTATTAGAATAATTGGGTTAAATCCATTTAAGCGATAGAAAATAGTTTGTAGAACTTCAGTTTGAAAATAAAGGAAAATTAAATACAGTTCAGTCCAAAGTGAGAGAAGTTAGACGAGGAATTCCACAAGGATCAGTCCTGGGCCCCTTGTTATTTTTGTTGTATATAAATGATTTGCCAATTGCCATTAATTCCACAGATGTTATTTTATTTGCAGATGACACTAACATCCTAATAAAAGGAGACAATCAAGAAAGTGTACAGACCAAACTCAGTGATGCTCTATGTAAACTGCACACATGGTTTCAGACAAATGAACTAATTATAAATAAGGATAAGACTTAATAGATAGTCAACATGAAAACTTCAATGCCATGGCCGGGATTTGAACCACGGATCTCCTGGTTTCCATCCAGTCGCTCTTAACCTTTGAGCTACCATGGCCAACATGCCATCGTGACATTAAATTCTTCATTTGACGCATATATTTCCCCGGTAGACCACTAGGGACTCTCGCATCCAAGATACACCGTTTGTGGCGACTTACTATCGTAAGTACTGAAGTCCCAGGCTTCATCATTTAACTGTTATTATTTTAGTTAATTCATGGAAATTAATCATTTCTCTACACTAGCCCTATATAGACTTACAATAGTAAGTCGCCACAAACGGTGTATCTCGGATGCGAGAGCCCCTAGTGGTCTACCGGGGAAATGTATGAGTCAAATGGAGAATTTAAAGTCAGGATGGCATGTTGGTAATGATAGCTCAAAGGTTAAGAGCGACTGGACAGAAACCAGAGAATCTGTGGTTCAAATCTCGGCCATGGCATTGAATTTTTCATGTTGACTCTATCTATTAAGAACCTTAGCCTATATACAGCTAGTATGGAGAAATGATTAATTTCCATCAATTAACTAAAAGGATAAGACTAGTGCTATTTCATTCCATACTTGACAAAATAGAAATGTGGTCAAACCTCCTAGTAGTATTTGATAAAACAGCCATTAGTTACAATAATGAAACAAAATTTGTGGGATTACGTATAAATGAGAACATGAAATGGACCACACATATTCAACATTTAGTAAATAAACTGAGTTCCATTTGTTATTTGCTTAAACATTTAAAAAGCTTAATAAATTTAGCAGCATTGAGAAATATATATTATAATTATTTTCATAGGCAGTTACAATATGGGATAGTGTTCTGGGGGGAAAAGGCAGATAGAGTCTTTAAACTTCAAAAAAGAGCAATATGGATACTAAGTGGGGTGGATAACAGAACATCTTGCAGGCCATTATTCAAAAAACATCAAATATTACCTCTAGCATGTATGTTTATTTTGGGATTAGTGATCTGTGTAAAACAAAATAAACTTCAAATACAAAATTACAGAAATGCAGATATTCACAAATACAATACACGTCAGAAAGATGACTTTCACATTCAAAGTTGTAGAATGGAAGTCTTCAGGCCTAGTGCTATCAATAAAGGTATAAGATTATACAACAGACTACCAGAAAATATTAAACAAATGAAGAGCCTTATACATTTTAAAAAGGGAGTAAAACTCATTTTACTGCAACATTCATTTTATTCTGTAAATGAGTTTTCAAATGTTAATTACTTTAAGTGATTGTAAATAATGACAATAGTCATTAATGTAATTTTTATACTATGACATGTCTGATATCAGTGTATGATCGAAAGGACAAAATAAATTGAATTGAATTATTACATACCACCGTTCACTTGGTTCTTTTGATGTAATGGAAAAAGTATAGAATTCCAAAGTCAGATCTGCTTTTCTAGTTTTCTCAAGAAAGTTTGAAAATGGAGGCAGTGGCTTTTGAAACTAGTCCTTTGATAATATATAAACATAGGTGACGAAGTGTCAATAAACCGAATACAAATAGTTTTTTCCAATTAATTTTAACGTCACTGTTACTAAATTCCTCTAATCACACATTCAGCTCTGCTATTCATTTAACTCCCAAGAACTAAAGGAAATCATTCTGACATCTGAGAGAATCTGAATAACTAAATATTATTAGTGGTACTTACTTATGCTGACGGAGAATTTCTTTATTTTCAGCCTGTGTGACACAACATATATAGTGGTTATCCATTATAGCATGAAGTGAACCATATAACTTTGAACCGGAGAACTCGCTTATGCAGCTATGTATTACATATCGTTCATATGCACACAAAACAAAATGTCTCACAAATGCATTTGACACAAAGAATGGCTTTTGCTACAGTGAAACAAAATAGTCAAATTTCAATATTTGTGAATATTGTCTCTAATGATACAAAGGTTGTATACTGACTTTAAAGTGCTTTAACCCTTCCCGAGCGGACATGTTTTACGGCTCTGAGCGGAAGGTAATTTTATAAAAAATGTAACCCTTCAAAATAAAAATAAAAGTATAATTTCATGCTTGAATGTATTAAAGACGTGCTGTACCTTGTTTTTTTGTTGAATTCCACCACTGTTGTTCGACAGGAGTGAAGATTTGTTAAACTGCGTAAAAATGTTCCTGCAAAATCGGCATAAGTGCCATTTTTGGATATTGCATCACATCTTGTAGTTCTAACACACACATACACACGTGTTCACACATAAACTAGGAACAGTTCAGGAACTAAATACTGTCATATAAGTATATGTAACATATGTTTTGTAAAACCGATGGTAATAATAGATAATAATTCATAACTTTGATAGAAATGTGAGGTTACACCTAGCTGGAGCAGGGTATCTACGGTTTTAGACTGATGATTTTATCTCAGGATTATTCACACAGGGGAGCAAGGGAATAACAAACATCATATAATGTTCAGGGGTGTGAAAATCTTTCCCTAATATTGTTCTTTTGTGTGATATATTTTGAAACACACATCTGGATGCAGGGGAGGCTTGGAGACGCAGGTTTCACAAAAATATATTGTTTTCTTTATTTGTTTTTGGGCCTTACATACCACACAAGGATTTGCCCAACTTCCTTGTTCTCTTCTCCCCATGAAATGTGGAAATCCATTTAGCCTTTCCAAAGTTGGGCCCTGTGAAATACGACCCTTACTTGACGTAGCATTGTTTTGCCGCGCACCCATTCGCTCCGCCACCAGAGATCTGACGAGATGCTTGCGAAATTTTCTATGTAACAGGATCGGTTTACATTTGCTTGTCATATGCATTGTATATAACAGGTACGAATTTACAATGCAAACTTCCAGCAACCAGAAAAACATTTTTCTATACCACTTGCGTGTTCTCCTGCAGAACTGATACTGCGCAATATAATTATCAGTTCTATCGACACCACCCATGTGTCGAGTGTAGTCCAAAATAATGTTTGGTTTCAATGTTGCTGCCTGGTTTGGAAATTTTGAAGGCACCTCTGTCATTTCGTTTTTATCGCCCTTGTGACTGGTACTGAGAACTGTTACAGTTCTTTTGTCTTTCTAGCACAGAGCAAGCTTTTGCTGATTGCGGAAGCTTTTTATCTCACCCCTCTTCATTTTCTTTACGTTTCCTGGCTTTAGTTGGTGTGGCATATTTTTTCTGTTGCCCATAACTGTCCCAGTAGTCACCATATTCATTTTCCACAATTCATCAGCCAATTCAGGTGATGTATAGTACCTGTCTGTATACACATGGAAACCTTTAGGTGGGTCTACATGATCCTTTAGAAGGGAAGAGCACAGTTCTTTTACAACAAGGGTAGTTTTCAGGAGATTAGAATTTGATTCAGTTTTGCCCATGTAGGGTTGGAAATTGTATAGATACCCATTGGAAGCATCAGATAAACTGAAAACTTTGATCCCAAATTTTGTTGGTTTATTTGGATTATACACTTTGAATTTTACTCTGCCCTTGAAACTGATGGTGCTCTCGTCGACTGATACAAATGGACCTGGGGAATAGAATAAACTGCATTTTTGCCATAGTTTTTCCATTAAATTTTGAATAAATTCTTCCTTAGTTAATTTTCTGTTTCCCTCAGCATGCGCAAAATGAAGATTCCAAAACAAAAGGAGAAATTCGTCGCGAGAAAATACATCGCTGAAAAATGGAAATTTATCTACCCAGCTTGTAGAAAAATAGTCTGTGACGTCAGAGGTAGGGTGAAGCCCCATGTTAATAATCACCCCAATTAGTGCTTTTATGTCAATAATTGTTGGAGGATTCCAGGATGCAATCCTGGCTTTCTTTGTTGGAGGTGTCACCAGTTGTTTTTTTGTGTTTCCTTGAATGCAGGTTTCATCCGTAATTATTTTCAGAATTTCGTCATCAAAAAATAGTCTGAAAAAGTCTATGGGAGGAGTATTCTCATCTAAGTGAGAAGGAAGAATCGGTCCCTGTTGAATATTGTGCACTGGTATAACAGATGTAGGGCCAGGGTCAAAATTACTCACCTCTATCCAGCTAGGAGTACTGTTGTCTGCAGTATGACTTGAGTCACTCTCGCACTCACTCACACTTACACATGAATTCTCACATATTTCGCTCTCATTGTCACTGAACACAAAATCTGATATCACTCTGGTTTAACAAAGCTTCAATTTCCTTGTCCGTCAACCCTTTCTTTACTGCCATTATGCCAAAAAACGAAACAAAATGAGGCTTACTAGTACCAAACACCGCACTGTTTATTGCTTCACTGCTGAGAACAACGAAAGGAATTCCTGACAAAGCAATTTCGGGGATTTACCGACCACCAATGTTTCAAAGCACATTTCCTGCCATCTGCTGGCACTATATCTTAATTATATGAACGTAAATAGCCGAGTCACACAAGAGCCGTAGATGCAAACGAAGATTTGCGAAACATGTCCTCAAAATAGGTACGAAAGTGAAGCAGATGTGTAAAAAATGCGACTCATCTAAAATTTAATAATTTTTCGCTTCACTGTGGTGTTCCAATACAGTTGAATCTCGATATAGCTCTATAGCTGCTCACCCATATATAGGTTTCCGCTTGTGGGCGACTGGACGCGTCACCCATATATGGGTTTCCGCTCGGGAAGGGTTAAGCTAGCTTTAACTTTAAAGAGAGTCGATTAAAGACACTAGACAACACTTACTTTTAAATTTTTCCGGAACTAGTTTCAGAGGCTTTGCCTCTATCATCGGCCGGCTCTCGACTGGTTCTCGCTGGTGTAGCAAAGCCTCTGAAACTAGTTCCGGAAAAATTTAAAAGTGTTGTCTAGTGTCTTTAATCGACTCTCTTTAAAGTTAATTTATCATAACAACACTGTTTTCAACACTTCCAAGAAAGTAATTAAGCTAGCTTTGTTGTGCTAAAATAACTTAATAAATACAGAAGACATGAGTGTGCATTTATTGAGCATTTTTGCAACATTTAATAACTTGAATATTTTGTACTGTTTATTGGGTATCCATAACCGACTGGTGCAGGGTTTAAGTGGCCATTGCTAAAGCAGTTAAACATATTTTGGTGATGTTTTACATGTATTTTTATTGTTTTTCTGCCATTCTCTGGATAATCCAGATATTTCTTAACTAAGCTTGGCCCTGGTCCCAGTTAAACAAGCTTCTGCTGTACTTATACTTTAGTCAAATGTGAAATTGTTATTCATCTTTTATCTTCTGAAAGTGTAACTTCAAAGGCGACACATACTGACCACCTTTGAAACATTCAACTGTCACTTAAAGTATACCCTATTTCCTTGTAACTACAATAAGATACTGTTTATCTTGAAGTAGATAGAGCAATAAGTGTTTGTACAAGAGTAGAGAAAGTCATGTGTACATCACATAACGACCAAAACATTTGACTATCACTTAAAGTCTACTGTATTCCCTTGTAACTACAATAAGATAATATTTATCATGAAGTAGATAGAGCAATAAGTGTTTGTACAAGAGCAGGTAAAGTCATGTGTACATCACATAACGACCAAAACACTTGACTATCACTTAAAGTCTACTGTATTTCCTTGTAACTACAATAAGATAATGTTTATCTTGAAGTAGATAGAGCAATAAGTGTTTGTACAAGAGTGGAGAAAGTCATGTATACATCACATAACGACCAAAACATTTGACTATCACTTAAAGTCTACTGTATTCCCTTGTAACTACAATAAGATAATTTTTATTTTGAAGTAGCTAGAGCAATAAGTCGTAAAAACTATTTGTAGTCTATTTATTGACACTCGTCTCTTACATTGTGGTTTGTTTTACATTCAGGGCATACCTGAACCAGGACTTCAAATACATCTTGAAGACGGATGATGATACTTACATTAACATAAAGGAAGTATCGGAGTTCCTCAAGAGTGGCTCATTGTCAGAGTTTGATTGGTGGAGTACATTCCGTGAGAGTTGGGCAGTACAGACGACTGGAAGGTGGCGAGAGGATGTCTACCATTCTGCATCATACCCGCCATTCCCATGTGGAGCAGGTTATGTCTTAAATCACAAGATGGTTGCATTTCTTGGAAACCATGGGTTCCAACACTTATACAGAGGGTTCCAAGGGGAAGATGCTGCTGTGGGTATCTGGTTAGCAGGTTTGAATCCCAGGAGGCAGGATCTTGTCGGCTGCAAGTGGACATGTGATAATCTAGAATGCAGTCCACACCACTGCAACAAAGCTCAGCTTTCAGTAAAGGAGATGTATCAAGCTTGGGAGGCTGTAAAGAGTTGTGGTAACTTTTGTGGCTGTAAGTAATACACACAGAAGTCTTTACATCAGCAACAGAATGCTTATCTATTTGTGTTTCTATGTTAATTGCTGTTACTATTAACTTCCAGCTTTTTGTGTATGGTCTAATTATAATGTGACTTTATTAAGTCATCACTTCACTAATTTTCGTTGTCTATTAGCACATAGATTCACAGATATAAGTGGTTAACTTCAAGACCTACATAAATTTGTATCCAGTGCTGGATTGGAATTAAATAAGTATAAAGCAAAAGAAAAGAGAAATAATAATAGAGTTGATTCTGCTCTTATGTTAAAAGGAGAACAAATAGAAGGTACAAATGAATTTACGTACCTGGGCAGTATAATTTCTGTGAATGGTGGCTCGAATGAAGATGTTAGTGCCAGAATAAAGAAAGCTAGATATGCCTTCATCCAAATGAAATCAATCTGGCAGTCAAAGCAGATTTCCTTAAGACTTAAATGTTAAATCAATTTTACTATATGGTTGTGAAACAACCAAGCACATTGAAGGAAGTTACATGTGTTTGTACATGTTGCCTGAGAAATTTTGTGGTTATTTGGTGGCCGGAGATTACAACAAAGAACTATGGGAAAGAGCAAGTCAGTAAGAAATCTCTAAGAAAATTAAATTTACAAAGTGGAAGTGCATCGGGCATATTTTGAGGAGAGAAAATGACATCACAAAAATAGCATTTGTTTGGAACCCCAAGGGACTGAGTAGACATAGAGGAAGATCTAGAGCAACGTGGTATAGCATGGTCAGAGGTTAAGGGAAAAGCTGGCTGAGATTAAAGTATTGGCAAGCAGCAGAGTTTGATGGCATGCTTTTATTGAGGCTCTATGTTTCCCTGTGGAGTGACCAGGACTATTACTACATGGTGTTCATTTTTAACTGAGATTTACCGCGCAAAATTTGACATCATCAATAGCATTTCTGATGGAGTGAGTTTATATACGATTGCCCTAGCGGCTGGAGATCGTATTTGTTGCGCTGACAGCAGTTTTGAGGCCTCCCTCTACTGGCTGGTAGATATACTGTTTGAGAGGTGGGTCGTGCCCGCATAATATAAAGGGGCATAATTTCGCCAGGTACATAGATATGATAACTTGTAGTTCGTTTTAATGAATGTGAACACCATTATATTTATATCAGATACTGATAACATGCTTATGTTGCAAACCAAAGTATGTCAATTTGACGGTACCTGAACACTTTTGATAACTTTATGTTCTGAGGGACTTCTCTGAATGCCGGATAGGTTTGCATAAACTCCTCTATGCAGCAGTTTAAATTATATTTATATATTGTATAAATTATGTTAATCATGATTATCATAGGAGGGGTGAAGGGGAAGCTGGTTGTATTAGTTATTAGCACAATCACACTCAGAGTTCTGTAATTTGCTTACTTTTCCACAAACATTACAGCTTCTTCTAGGTACGAGCCACTATGATTTCAAGATAGACTCACCAGTCAACTATGAAGTCATTCTTGCTCTATCGGAGGGCAGGAAATAATGAATAAAAATGAACACCATGTTCACCACTAGCTAATTTTCACTGTCACTTAACATAGTTTTACTTTGTTTGAGCTTTCTCTTCTTTTAGAGCAACTGGTTCAGTCAAAGTCTTCTCAGAGAAGGTTCCATTGCACCTCATATGTTAACTGTCCATCCTGCTATATTTAGGATCTGGCAGAAACAATAAAGGTATTTGAATATGTTATATGTTCAAATTACATGGAGTTTTGTTTGTTATGTGTGGTAACCTTGTAATGTTGACCTTCGAGAATTTTTAGTCATCTACTTCTCTCTCAGCCTGATTAATCAGCCATGGAGCATTGGATAAAAGAGGAGTGCATTGTTGCTGTCAAATAGTTCATCAAAATAAGTTCCATAATAGAGGTGCAACAAGGATTTCAACAACGACTGAATTGAAATGATTATCCTTATGATGTTGCTAACAAAAGATGGTTCAGTCACTGACTTCAGAAAGGCTCTGTAGAACACAAATCCGCACCTGGTCGACCACGATCTGTGCATACGCCAGAAAACATTGCACAGGTGAGCGAATCTATACTGAGTAGTGCAAAGAGATCGGCAAAGAAATGTGGAATTGCTTTGCAAATGTCAGACAGAAGTGTGTGACGCATTTTACACCAACATGTAAAATTTCAGGCCTCACAGCTTGGAACAAGTAAAGGAGAGGATCCGTGAGGCAATAAGAGGTTTAAGCAGAGACATTGCAATGCGTAATGAATAACTTTCAAAGCTGCATACAACAATGTATTGAAAGTGATGGTCTAAGGGTTCTTCTCTTTGAAAAGTGAAAATGCATAATTGTAATTCTAATTAGCATGTAAAATATATATATATATATATATACCACTTTAAAGTACCTTTACTGTTTCTGCCGGATCCTATACCAAGAGTGGACTCTACTGATGTTGCTCCCTTCTGATTGGCCCAATTTTGTTTACTCCTTTTATGTGAGATTTCTTGCCTTGAGTGATTGTGCAAATTACTGTTGAGCTTTATAGCCACTTCTTTCTTGTTTAAATTGCAGGATTTTGTTACCAGGAGGTATGCATACTGCATATTTGATTTCTTTGGTTTCATTTGTATAACTTATTTTATCTTCTGTGGTACATTGTGGTCTCACATTTCACTTGAAAAATTTCTCATAAGCACCATAACACAATTTTAAATATGCACACAAGTTCACTGCAAACACCTGTATATAACATTTTAGCTCCATATGTGCAATATTGGTAAGGTGATTTCACATATGAAAAAAGAGCAACATTAATAGCTACTCTGCCAGTGAAGGGGAGAAAAAAAGCAAGTGAAACTGATTTGTAAATAGAGATGGGACCTAGATAGCTAAACACCTTTAATTCTGGGATCACAGTATGTTTAATACATTGAGTTAAACCTTCAACATTCTTAAACTGAATTCATGCCAAATATATTCTCCCAAAAATTGAAAAATTGCTCTGTTGTCCTTGTGGAAAAGGTTCCCGTAGAAAAAATAGTTCAGTGTTCAGAATATTGATACAACAGATGCCAATGCAGGATTTGAAGATTTTATGGCAATGATTATTAAGTAGAGCTTCTTGGGTTACCAGCCGTGCAATATTTATAAAGTTGTTCAAGCTTTCAGCCATGTTTACTCTATGACCTTCTTCAGGAAGTGATGAGCATTTTTTTTTCGAGTGGAGGAAAAATGCATTTACGCACTAGTCCCGGGATCGGAGTGTGGGACTCCTCTGACGGAGAGAGATCCGTCAGCCCTACCCACTAAAAAACCTCCACCGGTGAGAATTCGGGAGAGGAAGTGCAGCAGTACCGCTATTGCACCTGCGGATTCTGGGAGAGGATATTACGGCCAGGCAAAGCCTAGGCCGGGTGAGGATGGCGCCAGGACACAAGCATGACCAAGGTCCTACTTGCGCCCTTGGGAATTCAGATGTGGAATTGGTTTACGTAGTATTGTTGTGCCTCGGGACGGAGGCATCGTCTTACAAGATATCTGTGAGGTCCTGAAACATAAGGACGGTGTCATTAATTGTTAGTGCTTAAGAATAAGTTTTTTTTAAGATATCAGGCCCGGAGCGGCGCTGAGTCTGGCGTCAATTTGTTAGGTATTGGTTTACATGCATTCAATGTGAAAATGGATATATTTAATGTAAGTTAACTAAATAACAACCAAATATTTTGGACATATGCTCAAGATTGAGTATGGTCCACGTCATGTGAGCTAATCTTGCTAGATTATTGTTTTGTTTATACATCTACAATTGAGTAGTCTTCTCATGTCCATGTGGGATGCTTTGGTCATTTTCACTGGCCCCCAGAACGACCCTTAGCAGGGACTTCCAGGGCCACTGGTCTGTCAGTAGTGTTTTCGCTAAGCCATGGCTTCTGATTAAGGTGGTACTAAGTTGTTCAGGTAATCTTGAATGTTTATTTCTGGTTCCCCCAGGCCAAGAGTTCTGTCAAACAATGAGAGCGGTCTTTTGTGTACGTCGTGTTGTGTACCGTATGCGCCTAAGTCGCGAATTAGAGGGTTTTTGTTTTTTGCCTTTCTGTCATATAGGTTATAACTGAGTAGCTTAATAAATTGTTCGATCGAGTGGAGCTTCAGTTCTTCGTGCAGCCAATAGGCTGGAGCTACTATAGGAACCTTTGCAATAATTCGTATTATTCTGTTTTGCAGTGTCTGCAGTCTGTTTATATGCGTTTTCGCAGCGTATCCCCAGACAGGGGCTGCGTACGTCAATATTGGCCTGATTAGTGTTTTGTATAGCGTAAGACCCATATTGAGTTGCAGTTGGTTATTTAAATTAATCAAAGGGTAGAGTCTGTTCAATTGTCCATTTGCTTTGGCCCTGATATTTTGAATGTGTTTTTTCCATGTGAGACCTTGATCCATGGTGACCCCTAAGTAGGTAATTTGGTCTTTCCATTCGATTCTTTCGCCATGATACACGAGAGGTGGCTGTCTGTGCCTGGGATGTCTATGTTGGATTCTTTTTGTGAAAATAATTGATTGGCACTTTCTGGAGTTTACTGTTATTCTCCATTTTCGAAACCATGGTTCAAGATCATTCAGGGCATTCTGTAGCCGCAGGTGTATTATCCGCGGTTGAGTGGACTGAGTTACCAGTGCCGTGTCGTCGGCGTATATGTATTTTTCAGTGCGAGTAAGTTCTGGCATATCGTTAACGTACAAATTAAAGAGGGTCGGTCCTAGCAAACTTCCTTGTGGGACTCCTGCCTTAATAGGCTTTAGAGAGGAGGAAGCATCCTCCACAGTTACTCGGAACCGACGCTCGCTTATATAATCTTTAATGAGGGCAAGTGTCGAATCAGAGAAATTGTATGATTTGAGCTTGTAAAGTAGGCCCGCATGCCATACTTTATCAAAGGCGCGTTCAATATCTAAGAAGATGGCGCCAGTCGATTTGTTAGTATTGTAACCTTTGGATATGGCTTCCGTAAGGCGGAGAAGCTGCTGTGTTGTAGAATGCTGGGATCTGAAGCCAAATTGTTCAGAAATGAGAATATTGTGTTTTATAATATGGGAATTTATTCTCTTTAGTATTATTTTCTCCAGTACTTTACCAAAGGCGTTCAGTAGGCTAATTGGCCTATAGCTGGAGGCGTGAGATAAGTTTTTATGTGGTTTTGCAATCATTACTATGTTTGCTACCTTCCATTGTGCTGGGAACCTGCCGCTGTCTAGAGTATAATTGAAAATCTTTGCTAGAAGCTGCAAAGCTCTACGTGGGAGATTTTTTAAAACGATGTTGGGTATTTTATCGGGCCCCGGGGCCTTTCTGTTTTTCAGGTGCCTGATAATCCAGCCGATTTCTCCCGGATTAGTCTTTCGCATTTTGTTGTGTGTGATAGTGTAGTCTGTGTCGTGTATTTCCTGTTCTATGCTTTGAATCTCTTGCAGATTCACTGGACCCTCAGCCGGGTTTGGTGTGAAGACCTTCTCAAGTGTGGCAGCAAATACCTCAGCTTTGGCCTGGGGAGTTTCTGCGACAGTGTTGTCATGTATGAGTGGTGGTATGTTTGTTTTTGCTCTGGTTAGGCACTTAGCTATACGCCAAACAGAGTTAGAGTTCGGATTTAAGCTCGCGAGAGTTTGATTCCACTGATTTGATACAAATTCCCTAGTTCGGGCCATTACGGCCTCTCTGGCATCAAGGTAGTCTTGTCTATGTAAAGGATTTCGCGATCGTTGCCATTTTCGTCTTAGTCTGTTCCTATTCTGATGTAAGATTTTTATGTCTAACGGATATTGGGCGTTTACTGATGGTGTAAATTTTTGTGGGACACACGTTGTGGTCGCTACCTTAATTGCCAATTCGAGTTTGGATACAGCTTCATCGTGTTGCTGTGGGGAAGTAATTTCGTTTTCCGGTAAGTATCTTTCTAAAACGTTATTGAAGTCTTCCCAATTGACTAAATTATAATTCAGTTTTGGGATTTCTTTCTTAAACTTCAAGGGAAGTGTGACCTCAAGGAGTACTGGTAAGTGATCAGATGTCAGTTCTTGCAGTACTGTGCATTCGATGTTAAAGGGTATATTGTTTAATATGGCTAAGTCTAATACGTCTGGGGCGTGATTGTTAACATGAGGTATGTGGGTGGGCTCATCGGGCCCCATAATAAGAAAGTTAGTGTTGTTGATATAATTTAGTAGTTTAGTCCCTTGAGGATTGGGGTTTGTACTGTGCCACAAATAGTGCTTACAGTTGTAGTCCCCTGCCGCTATTACCCTTGGTCCTAGCTGCATAATTTTTTGGACATCTTCGGTGTCGATGTCACCTGGTGGGTTGTATATAGCTACTAATATGATCTCTGTACTGAAGGTGCTAATCTTTACTGCAGTCGCTTCTAGGCGGTTTAATGGGGGTACATGTACTTGATAGTGTCTGATGCTAGTTTGTATTGCTATTGCTGTCCCCCCTCCCCTACGATTACGATCGGTTCTGAAAATAGCATAGTTTGGTATTGAGAATTTATCTACGTCCCCTAAATGGGTTTCGTTTAATAGGGCTACTTGTATTGAGTTGGCGTGTAAAAAGTCTGCTAAATCTTTGCGTTTACGGCGTATTCCCTGGCAGTTCCAGTGTATTGTTCGTAATGTGTCTGTTTCAGCCATGGCTGTAGCTGTGTAGGTCATTCAGAAGTTCTCAACGGGCTTCTGCTCACCGCACAGTTTAACAGAAAAGACCTAACAGTTATACACCAAACTATTAACATTCCAATTAAATCCACTGCACTGTGCCATGGCGAATCTCCGACTATGTCCTTTGTTCCACAAACCATGACTGTCTTCCAGCATTCCCTGTATCCACTTGAGAATTTGATGGCAACATCTCTGCTCTATGTGGGGCCTGTGCACCTAAAATCTGGTGCGGAGTAAAACCATAATGCCCAAAACTGAAGCCTTGAAAGTGCCAAATGCAACCACTTGGAAGTAGTTGCTGGATATTCCTCGAAAGCTCTGTGCTGAATATGAGCATCCAGTCCAGGGCAGTATATATATCTCCGGGCGGAGAGGCGGAACTAAATAGCTCTGTCCAATGGGGAATCAGTGTTCTACCATTGGTTCGGTGGAGAGTTGCTGGTCATTAAAACTATTTCCTCTAGCTCTCTGATATTTGAGAGTTTTCGTCCATGATATACTAAGACTAGGCCATTGTCTCCATTAAAATTGTTTGGTTGTGATTTAATCTCTATAGCTTCTTTTATAAGTCTGTCATAATAGTGGTCACTATGGTGTAAGACCGTAGCCTTGTCAAATAAGATTCTGTGCTTGTTATCCAAACTGTGCTGGGCCACAGCTGACTTCTCTGGTTGAATTAGCCTCAAGTTGCACTTATGTTCTACACATCTCTCTATGGTGCGGTCTGTTTGTTCTATATAGATCATCCCACACTGGCATGGAATTTTGTATACACCAGGAGTTTTTAATCCTAGATTGTCCTCAACTAGTCTCATATATTGCCTCAGCTTCCTTGGTGGTAGGAATATGGTGTGCATACTGAATCTGTTTAAAATCTGTGTAATTTTGTGTGACAGTGTGCTGTAAAATAGAATAAAGGCCTTTCCCTTGAAATTCCATCTCTCTTCTGTGTTTGGATTTCTTGTGTCTTGGTTCTTGTTCAAAACTTTCCGGTGTGCATGATAAATGTATTGCTTTTATATCTGTTCTTTTTGAACGTGTTTATCAGGTGGCTTATTTCTTGAGGTCTGCTATTTCGTAGGCCCGGGGGAACAGGGTGGTGAGAACGGTTCTCTTCTGTGCTGGATGGTGGTGACTGTGCATCTAGGTAACGGTCTGTGTGTGTAGTTTTCCTGTAAATGCTGTGTCCCATTGTGCCATCTTGCTTTTTGTGAATTTGAATGCCTAAGAAGAAGGCCATAGAGTAAACATAGCTGAAAGTTCGGCAACTTTATAAATATCGCACAGCTGGTAACCCGAGAAGCTCTGCGTAACAAATGCCAACTTATACCATCCACCATCTATAAAATAACTATGGACAACACATTCCATTGCACCTCCCAGATATGCGACTTGGATCTCTTCAAAAAGTCTCAGACCTGTGATGTATTGAGAGCAAATGGTTATTCATCCAAGAAAGTTTGATATTTTATTAGTTGTGAGAAGAAAAAAAAAATGTGTAGATAAGAATGACAGAAAATTGACTGTATCTACCATTATACAAGGTGTAACTGGAAATTGCAAAAACTCAGTGGATACAAAATATTGCAACCAGGTACAGTGTATACAGCTGTGATTGCTGTAAATCCTAATCGGACAACAGGAAGATCCGTGGCCACTAGATATTCAAAGTTTTGGACTTAATGTGAAAAATCTGCCTTAACAGAACATGCTCTCAGCACCTGTCATTGTATCGATTTTGACAGAATAAAACTTTTAGCTATTTGTGACAATTGCTTCCACAGAATAATACATGAGAGTGTGGAAATTTTAAAACACAAAAACGATTAGAACTGCAACAACAGAAGGGCCTTGAGTTCTCTCTGGCAACCTTTCATAACTAATGATGCCATTGGCTCTTCCATTACCAACAGAAATGGTGGGTGGAATGAAGAGGGTATAAATTAAAATTCACAGCTGATTTCTTGCACATAGTTCGAGAAGAAGCAGGCCACATGACCAGCAAAATATTTCAGCCAACAGTTACATACATGACAGTCGGAAGAACTAGTGAAAGTGATAGACACCAGCCGTGGAAGCCTTCGTAAACATTCCTATATTTTTGTGGTCACTAACCAGTTTTGAGATATTGTTTACTATGGTTTCAGTCTCAGATATTCACTAATTGTTTTTTCTTTTAAGAAGAATGGAATTTTAAGGTCCTAAAGTTATCCATTTTGACTGTCTCTTAAGTGTAGTCTAGTCGTTGTGTACCTGCATTGTCATAAGAGTTTTTATGAACTTGTATCTCAGTCGGTATGAAAAGTAAACTTTTGTAAGAACAGTTGTGAGTGGAAAAAATGTGGCAGATCCATTATTGTAAATGAAATCTACATTGAAAAGCCATTTTTTCCAACCTATAAAAGATACAATGAATATTTGATAAGTTTTGAGCAGATCTTGTAATGAAAGTGTTAACAGATGGGTGTATATGCAAAACATTTAAAGCTAGTCCTTTGTATGTAATGTACTCATATATTTTTTGTATTAAATTATTCCATTCCATTCCACTAGTACTATGTCAAATGTAATGAAGTTTACAAATAAATAAAACATGGTAACTTTGTAATGGGAGACAGGGTATGACATCACTTGTACTTTAAAGCACTCCTTGCAATGTTAAATTAACAATATTTTCTGTAAATCTCATATGTATACACAGGTGAATTTATATATGGAAGAAGCTAGAAACAGTGATGTGTTAAGATGTATTTATAGAAGTCTCATAAGTAATGTCTTTTAAGTAAAACGATTATTTTAAATGAGTTCTGACAAGCAGTTAACTAATTTTCAAACTATAGACCATTAGATTTGAGGTTTATTATCCCACGATGGTATCAGTCTCTGGTTTTTGATGTGAAGAATTTGGCGACACCCACTTGTACTGCTTCAATGTTGTCAAAATTTCTTTCACATAGAAAATGGGCCATGGATCGAAAAAGATGATAATCTGATGATGCAAGATCAGGGCTATATGCTGGGTGTGGTAGCAGTTTGATTCCTCCCAATTCCATGGTTGTTCGTGCAGTATGGGGTGTTGCATTGTACTGTTGCAGTAGAACTCTATTTCGGTTAACTAATACTGGGTATCTCCGTCTCACAATTTCATAACTCATTCCAGTTGTTGAGAATAAAGATCTGTATCAATCGCCTGCCCATTTGGAACAAACTCCCAGTGAATCACACCTTCAAAATTAACATTACTTTAGGACCAAACTGATTTTTTTAACAATGACTTTGGCAGGTTGGCAGGGATTAAGCCATTGTTTCGAGGCATCACAATTTCGCTAATATACTCATTTTTCATCACAAGTGACAATTCTCCTGACAAATCTATCATCCATGGGCTTACGGATAAGCTAACGACAGATATCCACTCTACATTCAGCCTGTTGAGGTGTCAGTGCATGAAGTACAGATCTACAGCTTCTGTATGATTTTCCAAGTGTCTTAATGTGGCAATGTATGGTATCTTTTGATGTACCAAGTTCCTCTGAAAGTCTACAGGTACTTTTGTGCAGATTTTCTCGCAAAACTTGGTGTGTATCCTCAATATTCCATACTTAAGGTCTTCCAAAACGTGGTAAATCTTTAGTGTTTTCATCTCCATTGATGAAACGTTGGAACCATCGTTGTGCCACACGACACCTTTTCCTTCCACTTCACATATTCTTCGAGCTGCAACAGCGACTTTATAATCTTGTTTCCAGTAATGCTTTAGAAGGACTCTTAAGTTCAAACTTTGTTGTGTCCATTTTGTGATTCCTGTAAATAGCATTGCCAAACTAAAGAAACCCAATAAATTTTCCAAAACATCAAAATAAAAAAAAAATTGACATTACTTATGAGACACCCTAATACTTAAGATGAGCTGGTACTAGTAACACTAACCTCACCTTTTTTAATCTCTTTTAACATGTTTCGGGAACATGTGTTCCTGTCTTCAAAATATGTCCGACTGAGCAATGTTGTTTCTGTTGTGGTGGTCTTCTATAATAGCGGCATCATGTGACAGTTAAATGTACTTCCAGAGGGTACTTGGTGGCGGTAAATCAAAATTCATTAACTGTTGTTTATGTTTCAAAATGAAGATGTTTTCCCATATGTCCAATTCTGCTCTGTAACTGGTAGGTTTCATTAGTGTAATGTTTGGTTTGATGTTATGGTTGGTTGTCCGGGAATGGTGTGGAACTGTAGATTTATGCATTTCAAGGTATTTTAAGCATCTTATATGTTCCTGTACTCTAGTTTACAGATTTCTTGTTTTTCCTATACATACTTTATGTCAATCAGATTTTGTAAATTCCAGCTGTTTTGTCTTGTGGTTTAGGGTCTTTTAACCTATTATAAAGTAATTTCTCTATGCTAAATTTGTTCTGTGGGGCTAGGCTAATGTGTTTCATTAAAATCTTCTTAAATTTGTAAAATGTTTTTGCATGATATGTGAATTTCTTAAATTGCGATTGTTTTTCTTCTTGGACAAGATTTGTGGTATCTTTGATATTGTCACCGAGGCATTGTTCTGCTGCTACTGCAAGCCACATTCGCCACGTGGGTGAGTGCTGAACACTTGCCGAGAGAGAGAAAGAGACAGAGATGTCTTTGTCTCGCTGTTGCGAGGGATCGACTGAATTCTAGGACAATGACTGGAGGTACAAAAGCCTGCAAAGTGTTAGAGTGGAGTGAGTTGCTAATTGAGTTGCAGCTGTGCAGTTATTGTGAGTGTGTGGACATTTGAAGTGTACCGCAATAATTTCTTTCATTGTTTACATGTGGCGAGAGTAATGAAGACCTTGAAGACTGCTGTTGTGTATGTCACGGCATTTTTCTGTGCAAGGGGTGTACAAAGTGTGTTTTTACTTGTAATAAAGAACATTTTAAATTTCTGCAAACAAGACTTAATTCTATAAAACCACAAAGTCACAATATGTTTCTGTCATTTAAATTTTGTAATTTTCTTGTTTGTTACTATGTTGAAATCATTGTTTTTGGCTGTTTATTATATGTTCATATTGTCGCGAATCCATTATTACAACTGGCGGCGTATGCGCTAAAATGGTTTGTGGGAGCGATAGATAGCGAATGAATGTGTAGTGTTTAACGCCCGCTTTTACTACATACGGCACCGCAGGCGATGACACTGATGATACATGAGATGAAGATGGAGCACCGGTGGAATGAGATGGCGGGGGAAACCGGAGGTCCCGGAGAAAACCCGCCCCAGCGCTGTGTTGTCCACCACAAATCTCACTTTGCGGTCGCCTGGGATCGAACCCGGGACGCCTTGGTGAAAGCCAAGCGGTCTAACCACTGAGCCACAGCGCGGCCGATAGATAGCGACGGATAGTGTATCACAGAGATAAAGAGCCTGCATAATCAGATAAACATAGCGCAGAGATAAAAGGCATGCCAAAACAGATACAGTTAGGAACATTCTAGTGAAATTTTGATTGTCTTACAGAACATTCAATTTCATGTTTGTTACAGAATATTCCGGAAATATCTAGTAATATGAGTAGAGGTATTTAAGGAAGCGATGACTCGCCAAAGGACAGTCATAAACAGTTGTAAACAGAGTAGTAGTTCTAACAAGAGTTGTTGTAAACAGTGGAAGTTGAGTAAGCTTTGTTGTGGTCAACATCCTTGGTAGATTGGAATAGTGTATGTGACGTAATGCTGCTACTGTGAGTGTATTTCTACAGAAATAAAGAACATTTTGAATTTCTGCAACTTGGGCTTTTAATTCTACGAACCCACAAAGTCACAATATTCTAAATGATATTCTCGTTTGTTCAGTCTGTGTATTAAGTTGTTTAGTACTGCATGTTTGTGTGTTAAAGGATTGAAATGTTCTTTATGTAATTATCGAATGCAAAGGTTTGCTAGGCTATATTTTCTTGTTCTGATTATTTTTAGGTCTAAGAAGGGTAACATGTCTTGTTCTTCCACTTCCATTGTGAATTTTATTAAATGATTTTGTAAGTTAAGTAACTTAATGGAGTCTTATATGCACCTATAGGTGACTATGGCAAAGATGTCATCAACATATCGCTATCAAACCTTGAAAATGTATGGGAAGGAAGTTGTTCTGTATTTCTAGATAACTGTAAATAATTCTGCAAGAAACGATGAGAGTGGATTTACCATTGATAGGCCTGTTGGTTGTTGGTAGACTTTTTGATTGAAACTAAAGCTGTTCTACTTATTACACAGAAAATGAAGCTAGTTACAGTGGAATAATAAATATAATACAAATAAAATATTTAGTGATTATTTTCCACTTATCTTAAGAAGTTGATGACAATACTTCTATCTTCTGTTTGAAATTAATTTCGTAGACATTTGCCCACATCTTCAGTCAAACACACTTCGTTGTCAAACACACTTCGTTGTCAAGGATACCATGTATTTACGTATTACCAACATCTGAAGACGAAACAAACCTAAAAACAGAATGTCAAAATTCATTACACAATTTTTATTTTTTATAATAAATATTTTTTCCCAAACCATTAAATCTATGGGAACATTTAATTGTTTTAATAATTTAACTTCGGGATTTATTGCATTTATTTATTTATTCATTTATTTATTTATTTATTTATTTATTTATTTATTTATTTATTTATTTATTTATTTATTTATTTATTTATTTATTTATTTATTTATTTATTTATTTATTTATTTATTTATTTATTTATTTATTTATTTATTTATTTATTTATTTATTTATTTATTTATTTATTTATTTATTTATTTATTTATTTATTTATTTATTTATTTATTTATTTATTTATTTATTTATTTATTTATTTATTTATTTATTTATTTATTTATTTCACATTAGAAACTGAAATTAATGGATTTCTTCCTTTTTAAAAGTTTTAACCCTTTTCCACATAAATTTGCTGTTTTTAATAGTTTGATTTATATATTAATAAATATACCCCTGAATAAAGAAGAATTTAATAAAGAATATAAACATATTATTAATACTGCTTTAATTAATGATGGTATCCTTGACAACGAAGTGTGTTTGAAGATGTGGGCAAATGTCTACGAAATTAATTTCAAATAGAAGATAGAAGTATTGTCATCAACTTCTTAAGATAAGTGGAAAATAATCACTAAATATTTTATTTGTATTATAAAGCTGTTCTGTTTGATGCACAAGTTGGTTAATTTTGAAAGGTATTTTATTTTGTATTCTGGAATCTTAGTTTGATGGAGCCATTTCTTTAGTTGGCTTCGGAGTTAATGTTAGTATTACTAGTACTGACTCATCTTAAGTAAATTACACAGTTGAATTACACAAATAAAAATATTTGTAACAGAGTCTCCACTTAACTTAAGAAGTTGATAATTCCTTCTTTAGAAAAATCGATTTCGTCTTCAATTTTTATTTAATCGATTTCGAAGGCACATCACCTTCATCTTCAGTTTACTCTCCGTTGTTAAGGAAATCTCGGTTACCATGCTATGTTCTTTTATTATGTCACATTTCCAACATTACCAACATCTGAATACGAAACAAACCTAAAAACAGAATCAATTGCCGGTATGTCAGTTGAATGTTTATCAGTAGCAACATCGTGCATTTGGCCATACTTTAACATGGATTTGGTATATTTTATTCTTCTAATTAAATATACTTTTCATTAATATGTATATTTTTACTTCATTTTTCAATGTTGTGTTTGCTGCAAACCAAGAAATTATCTTTATTTCATAAAAACCATATGTTAAAATATGTACAAAATATAATGAACATGTCACTGTTACTAAATTCTTCCTATCACGTATTAAAGTTAAGCAAATTAGATCAGAATGTGACATGGCTTCAGCTCAGGCTCATTGCCTGTCATATCCTGTTTACATTTTAAATATGTATATTCTTTTTTCTTTCTTTTTATATGTATTAAAATGTACTCGCTGCTGTAAGCATCTGTTTGTGTTCTATCTTTCCACTGTCCAACTCCACTTGCTGTATACTTAAAAACTGATGTATTTTCTTATTGTCTTTACAGAGCTTATTGCACATTTTCTGCTTACTTTAAATCATTTATCAAATAGAACCACTTTTCTGCTTTATGACGGTGGTCTGAAAAGTTCTCAGCGTCACCCAGAGATTACGGCAATACTTGCATGATTTTTTTTCCTTACATTGGTACACATGTTAATAGACCCTATATAAAGTTACAAGTCATTCCAGGCAATAGTTGACTGTAGGCAATTGTTTGAAGCTCTGGAAGTGTGTATTGCTTTGAAAATGGAGAAATTTGAGTATCGTGCTGTGATAAAATTCTTCGTAAAAGAAGGTTTAACACCTACAGAAATTTATTTGTGGATTGTAAATGTGTATGGTGACTCTTCACCTTCGGTTTCCACTATGAAGAAATAGGCAGCTGATTTTAAACGTGACCGTGAAAGTGTCGCAAGGTGATCTACGTGAAGGACGTCCAAAAATTGTAACCACATCGCAAATCACCGAAAAAAGTGCATGACTGATTTTGGAAGATCAGCGTACAAAGGTGCGTGGAATTGCTAATGCTCTTGGAATTTCAAAGGAACATATTGGTTACTCTTGCATCAGGAATTAAACATGAGAAAGCTTTGCCCAAGATGGGTGCTGCATATCTTCACTGTGGATAACAAACACATTCGCACAACACTTTCTGAAAAGTGCTTGGCACATTTTCTGAAGAACAGAAGTGACTTTTTACGCCGATATGTCACAATGGATGAAACATGGATTCACCACTACACAACCGAATCCAAGTAGCAGTCGAGGTAGTGGATAGAAGCTGGTTCTTCAGCTCCAAAGAAGGTGAGGACGGTGACATCGGCGGGAAAGATCATGGCGCCAGTATTTTGGGATGTCAAAGGAAATTTGTTAATTGACTATCTCGTAAAAGGTAAAACCATTACTGGAGAATACTACTACCAACTTCTAACCAAACTGAATGCAAGCATTTGCAAAAACAGACCCAGGTTAAAAAAGAAAAGAAAAAATTGTTTTCTATCAGGACAATGCTCCTTGCACAAAAGTGTTTTGGCAGTGGAGAAATTGAGAGATCTGCACTATGAAGTGCTACAACATCCATCCTATTCCCTAGATTTGGTTCCCTCAGACTTCCATCTGTTTCCAAAACTGAAGAAATTCCTTGCTGGTAGGCACTTTTTGTCCAATAAAGAAGCTATTACAGTTGTAAATGGGTACTTTGCAGCACTTCTAGAGGAACACTACAGAGAGGAGATAATGGTATTGGAACACCGCTGGACAAAGTGTATTGATATTAGAGGAGATCATGTTGAAAAATAAAATTACTTTGAAAGCATAAATTGTCGTTTTTCACTATCAAGCCGAGAACTTTTCAGACCACCCTCCTACATCCAAATATATGTTCAATATGCTCCTTATTTCCACATAAAGGAAACTTTTAGTATGTAAATGCCAGTCCTTAACCATGTAATATCTTGTTCAGCCTTATTTACTTGATGTATATGTCGTCCTTTCCCTTTGAAGTTTGTATCAGAGAATAGAAATTCAAATACCAAATTCTTTCAAATTTTTTTAACCCTTTGTGTTGCCTACTTTTCTTTTTCTCATCCACATCTCTCCTAACTCATTATTTCCTAAGTACTTTTGAAGACTGTTTACCCACTCTATGGTACTTCAGTTACTTCATTCTCATTTAGGGTTAATCATATGAATAACAATGATAGTAAACCACAAATTGTATACCATTTTAAAGCTGAAATACCATAGATCTGTTCCCTGCATGGCTGCTCTACCAATGAGTTACCTTGGCAACTTACCAGAATGACATTAAATCCTCCCAGTTGATTTACAACTTCCTGGCAAATGAACAAGGAAATCTCATAGTCTTATTTGAAGCAAAAGGTTAGAAACAGTGATGTATTTAATATTTGAAAGTAATGAGTCGGTAATTCAAACATAAATTATCCTTACTTGGACAGGTTTCGGAGAATGGTTTGTCCCCATCGTCAGCAGTTATCCGACTGGCTGGATCCTTGGTTTCCTGAAGTGAGCTGGTTCTCTGTGGTGGCATCTGTTGTCTGTGAGATGCACTTCCAAAGAGAGTTTTCAGGCAGCAATTTGAAATTTAAGGTATGGTAGCTCAATGGGTTAGAACGACTGAACGGAAACCAGGAGATCCGTGGTTCAAATCCCGGCCTTGGCACTGAATTTTTAATGTTGACTCTTTTTATCAGAAACCTTAGCCTATATACAGTTAGTGTGAAGAAATGATTAATTTCCATCAATTAACTGTAATTAAAGTATACTATTTGTTTTTTATAATTAGCAACTTTTCCCAAACATCAAGTTCAGCTGCATTACTGGCTGGCTTTAATAATTTTATATTTGGTACAATTTCATGATTGGTAGACCAGAAATGGTGGGCTATTGCTGATTTTTCTATTTGTAAATAGAAATATCAAATATGTTGTTGTTTTCAAATGCTAGGCTTTGGCAATGAAGCCATTAGCTCTCTTGCTCTCCAATATTTCTGTGTAGTTGGTCCGGCAGGTAGGGCTTCACAGGTTAAAAGATGTTCTTCAGTAATTTCGTCTTCTTTGTTGTCAAATGCTAGGCTTTGGCAATGAAGCCATTAGCTCTCTTGCTCTTCAATATTTCTGTGTAGTGGATCCGGCAGGTAGGGCTTCACAGGTTAAAAGATGTTCTTCAGTCATTTCGTATTCTTTGTTGCACATAGGACAATTTGGACTTGTATAAATTCCTATTTTGTGTAAGTGTTTGGCCAAATAATCATGTTCCGTAAGTAATCTAAAATATAATAAATCAAATATAAAAAATAAAAAATAGAAAAATCAGCAGTAACGCACCATTTCTGGTCTACCGATCATGAAATTGTACCAAAGATAAAACTATTAAAGCCAGCCAGTAATGCAGCCAAACTTGATGTTTGGGAAAAGTTGCTAATTATAAAAAACAAACAGTATACCTTAAATTTCAAATTGCCACCTGAAAACTCTCTTTGGAAGTTCATCTCACAGTCAACAGATGCCGCCACAGAGAACCAGCTCACTTCAGGAAACCATGGATCCAACCAGTCAGATAACTGCTGATGATGGGGACAAACCATTCTCCGAAACATGTTCAAGTAAGGATAATTTAAGTGATGTTTATGTTTGAATTACCGACTCATTACTTTCAAATATTTGTAGTCTGTTTTTAACACTCCGTCAGTTAAATTTTCAGTTTTTGAGGGACTAGTTTTGGAAGATCAAAGGCCCGACTATCATCTGTTGTAGTCTTCTCTCTTTTCTCTGATTGTAGAACTGTGAACTTCTTTGTCAAATTATCCACTAGTGGATTTCAAAGTTAATTACTCAATCCATATGTTTCCCTATTGATATGCTCTGCCACGTTGTCAGATTGTTTTGATTTATCACTCCTTTTATTAATTTTAAGTTTGCCTGACATAGTGCAAACTAAAAGAAATCGGAAAACCACTGTCAAAGAACATTGCATGGGTATGCAAACATATTTAAACAAAGCAATAGCCTGCGAAACTAGTCCCTCAAAAAATAAAACTGTAAGTGATAGAGCATTAAAACTGAATAAAAATAGTTTTTTCCAATTAAATGTAGGGCACTGTAAAAAAAATTAAAGAAGATATGGATGGAAACCAACTTCTCTGCCTTTACATTACATCAAAATACTGGAGTGCAAGAGAGCGAATGACTTCATTTCCAATTGTTTAACCAACCATATTAAACATATATTTTTAAAAAAGCATTAGAACCATTTTTGAGAAAAGTCAAAATTTTACTTTTGAATACTTTTATGTTTGATAGCTTTGGGTAGGATGGGTTTTCTTGAAAATCTTATCACACCTGAATTTAAGTGTCAAGTTTGGAGTTTAGCAAACTTTTTGTTTTTCATTTAATGCTGTTCATTGACAGACAAATGTAAGCATGCACACGTGTGCACACACAAATAAATAATTTTGTAAAAATCCTAATTATGGTTTCAGGGAATTTAAACACAAGCGGTTTTTATGAAACTTTTTGGGTGAAATACAATACTTTCTCTATTTATTGTAAATATGGATTAGAGAAATTATGAAGGGTCCATCAAATGAAAAGAGGATTCAAAGATGAATAACATTTTTCATCGAACAGTTACAAACCTAGCATTTAAAAATTTAAGGTAAAAATAAATTTAAAAATATATGTAAATAATTTTTAAAGGTGAATCAAATTTCAAATTTAAATATTTTTTTTGGGGGGGAGGGGCAAGATTGCTGTTGTGGAGCACTTGGTGCTTTACTAGGGGTCCCAGGTTCAATTCCCAGCTAGGGGTGAATTTTTACTAAGCCCTCTAGAACATGTGTGTGTTCTAATGTAGAAAAGAGAGAAAGGAAACATGGATAGAAATTAACAAATGCTTCAAATGCTGTCAATGAAGACAAGTCATAAAAAGAAGACAAGTTTTTTCCCTTTACAGAAATGAAGGGATGGACAATGGATGATCCTTGAGGAGAGATAATAAGATTTAAGAAGATGATGATATTATTCAATTGTGGTCCTCCCCTCCTCCCTGCTGTAGTGGGAGTAGGGAGAGCAGTGACAGATTGAAGTGGGACTGCACACTGACACTCCAGACACACAGCATGGCCTGGTCTCTGCAGTGTTCTTATTGCTGGCTGTTACTGCTCTCTCTCACATATGCAGGTACAAAACCTTCGCTACTTATCGGAATAGTCAAGGTGTCACTGTTTTAATAATTACATTAGGGATTTAGATTAATTTTGTTATATTTAAATTACTTTATCTTGCATAAAATAAGCATTATGTTTTATTAGTTTAAGAGCAACTTTCTTTAGCTAATCCATGCCCAGCAGTATTTCTAATTTTGTATACCCCTTAAGTGTACCTGTCACTGACACATTGCACACTTCAACTCTGATAGAATAAGTCAACATTTTTTATTTTTTTCATTTTTTTTATATGTACTCTTTATGTTACAAAATTACTATTTTAATCAGTCACAAATGTTACAGCCACAAATTAGTATTTAATTGGTCTTGTACCATTTAGATAAAAATTACAAATTGCATCTGAAATCTTTTTTCTCACTTCTGTTTTCTCAAATTTTTTCATTGTTCAAAATGCATTTCAAAAACAAACTTCCCTCTACCCAAAACATTTTTTTGAAAAATTCTGTTTTCATCAAAAATGGGTCAAAATATTTTTCATTAAAATGTCAAATGTTGACAAATGAAATGTATATTTTGTATTTTCTATGAATGATCTTAGAAGTTCTCTTTATTCTGAATGACTTTTGTATAACTGATAAACTGTAAGAGATAGACAAAATATTACTACATAACAAATGTATATCTTGACTTTTCTGTGAATGTACTCAGAAGTTCTCTTTATTCTGAATGACTTTTGAATAACTGATAATAAGATAATGCTTATCTTGAAGTAGATAGAGCAGTAAGTGTTTGTACAAGAGTAGAGAAAGTCATGCATACATCACATAACGACCAAAACATTTGACTATCACTAAAAGTCTACTGTATTCCCTTGTAACTACAATAAGATAATGTTTATCTGAAGTAGACAGAGCAATAAGTGTTTGTACAAGAATAGAGAAAATTATATATACATCACAAAACGACCAAAACATTTGACTATCACTTAAAGTCTACTGTATTCCTTTGTAACTATTACTCGACAGAGCGTCGAGGCATATTGACTTTCAGGTGACCAGCGCTGTGATCGTCTCTTATTGGGTCTTATCTGGTCAATTAGAAGAGTGAAATATTAGTAAGTTGATGTACAGTAAGTTACGAAACACAAATAGATTGGAAGCTGCATGTGTCTATATGATATGTTTTCTCGCACCTGCCGATGTATGACACATTGCTGTCCAGAAGAGACGATTACATCTGAACAGACTATACATACACTGGACTCACTGTGTATGCTGCGATAAGCTGAGGTAAACTTTTCTGTGTTGTAAATTTTTCCCGATTTCTTTCTCGCTTTGCCATGTAGTACAATAAGATAATGTTTATCTTGAAGTAGATAGAGCAATAAAGTGTTTGTACAGGAGTAGAGAAAGTCCTGTGAGTGGAGCACATCATATCTTTTGTATTAATCTTCATTTATATGCCACCTGTAATATCTTTTGAACAAATTACTCATCAGCTACGACATTTATCTTTGAAGATTATGTAAACCAGTTTACACACAGATCAGAGCAAAACTGAAATGTAAGCAGTAAACTTTATGTGTGAAAATGTAAAACAAATAATGAATTTTATTAAACACACTGTACAGTAATAAAATGTGCATTGTTAGTCAAAATCTTCATCTTTTGCATAGAACTTCAACTGATAGTAATTTTAGTTTATTTCTAATATTGTGACATTGCTAAAATATGGGTTTTAGATATTGCTAGTCTTTTGTTATTTTGTTGAGTGGCTGAGTTCTCCTTGTGCATTTCATTAGGTGGTATTTAGAGCATGGCTCGACTCATAGCTTGCATCTGTAGTATTCCTTGGAGTCAGGATATGTGACGTTCTAGCGTATCTTTCCATGAAAACCATGCACAGCAAAACATATTACAGTTCGCAAAGCTAACCTTTGCCTATATTCATTTTCTTTGCTTTCATTAACGTCATATCCCTCAGGATTCCATTAGCTTTGCTTTGTCATTAATGGCGTCTTTGTATGCTTGGCTTTTTGAAGTAGAGTCTGGTGTCCTCAGTAAGATGATTCTTGTGCTCTTACGCAGGCATATCAATTTCTTGTGTACTTAGGGAATGCTAAGCCTCTCTTGAGGTATCTGGGTTTGATATTCTTCAATTTCTTGAAGTATTTCATGGTTAAGTGATTCCATATTATCTGACTTCCATATGTGGCTAGTGTGTAACCTTGATTTGAAACAGTGCCATTGGTGTTTCTGTATCTTGGGGATGTCGTACTTTGGTGCTCTGCTTGGGTCTTGTATGTGTATGGTGAACATGGTTCCCTTGATACAAAAGTGAATCGAGAATATATTGACACATTGCTTCACTCACACTGTTTATTCACAGGACATGTTTCAAGAGCTCTTGCTCCTATCCTCAGCTGATACTGAGGAGTATCAGCTGAGGATAGGAGCAAGAGCTCTTGAAACATGTCCTGTGAATAAACAGTGTGAGTGAAGCAATGTGTCAATATATTCTCGATTCACTTTTGTATTAATTTGTGCTTCACTGTCCCTACACTTTTTCAAGTTTATACTTTGGATGGTTCCCTTGGCCTGCAGCATCACCCCTAGGTATTTGAAACCAGGGATGATTTGTAACAAGGGAACTATCTGTATGCACTTGAGTTTGATGGCCTCTATATGGGACCTATGTGCAGAGTATAGTTGGAAGTACCCAAAAATGAGTTCAGAATACCTAAGAACATATAGGCATAACAACAAAGCATTGTACGGGAGGGACTTTTACCCCTGATGGGCAGCAGCCTACAAACGGCATATGTAAGGAGCATATGTAAGGAGTTGATAAGGGACGTCTAGCAGCTACCATCAAGTGGTCACATGTGGCACTTTCCAGGTTTCAGTTTTGGTCATTGCGGTTCTACTCCACAGCAGATTTTTAGTACACAAGTTTTATATACAGCAGGGATTAGACCATCAAATTTTTAGATGTGTAGCGATGTGAGTACAGTGATAGTTCCTTTAAAACTAACTTGCCGCACATGAAATAGTCCATATCTCCTTTCCTAACTTCATTGCTTTTGTCTTGGAGCTATTTCTGAAGTTGTCTAGGCTTTCTTTAAGATATTCTGAGTTCTTAGAGAGAATGTCAGCTGCCATGTCTGCTGCATACATAAGCACTTTTACATTCCTTGAGGTTATAGCTTGACCAATTGTCTGCTGTCACTAGCATGGGCTCATCGGGGCTCCAAGCGAACTTCTTTTCTTTCAGCAATATCTTTTAACAATGATTTGTATTAAAGTGACCTGTGACTTCGGAAACCAAGGCTGGCATGTTATTCCCTAGACTATTGTATCATTTTAAATTACTCTGTACTAAGGGATACAGTATCACAAAGTGATGTATACTCCATGAATGCAATAAATACATTGAATGCAGTGACAAGGAGTGACTTTCAATGTGAGGGAAGTTCCAAGTAAATATTTTCACGAACATAAGAGAGAAAAATAATTCAAAGAACTAAGGCTACTCTTTAGAGGTCTTACTATTGTACAGTCAGATGTAGACTCTTATTGCAATACAAGACTGCTCACACAAGCTTTCCCTCTCCACTCAGATGTTCCAGCTTTTCCTACAGCTGGCCCAAACTTCGTCAACTAAATGAAGAAAGTATGCAATTCAACCACTTCTGCTAATAACTTAAAACTTCACAGAATTTTCTATTTGTCACCACTAAATACCAATCTATGTAAATTAATATTGTAAATGCTATTGAAATATACTTACAATTGTATTTAAAAGCGCCACATAAAACAAACCTTTCTTCACATGCTACAGAGACTTCACGTGACAAAATGTCAGTGCTTCCTATCGAAAAGTTATGATTGCTTCCGGAAACCTACGAAGAATGGTATTCAAAGTTACGAATGTTACATTATTAGGTTACAATATTAAAATTATGGATGATTCCTTTACATTCACAATCATTCTGTGATAAGTTAGAGAGTTGGTTAAAAAAGGAAGATCTACTCTGAATTTAAAAGACTTAAAGATACAGATCAAATTGAAGAAATTGGTAGACACATTTAACTCATCCCCACTATGTTACAAAGACCTGGCACCCAGATGAATTGGACGTTACATAATATTACCAGACATTCATCTTTGAGGACAAGGGAAAACCTCCAACTTTAAGTCATATCAGATGATGAATAAAATGATGTTCAAATGAGTACAGGGTACATAGAGCTGAGAGTTACCAGACATTCATCTTTCAGGATAAGGGAAAACCTCCAACTTTGTCATATCGGACGATGAATGAAATGATGTTCAAATGAGTACAGGGTACATAGAGCTTAGAGTTACCAGAAATTCATCTTTCAGGATAAGGGAAAACCTCCAACGTTAAGTCATATCGGACGATGAATGAAATGATGTTCAAATGAGTACAGGGTACATAGAGCTTAGAGTTACCAGAAATTCATCTTTCAGGATAAGGGAAAACCTCCAACGTTAAGTCATATCGGACGATGAATGAAATGATGTTCAAATGAGTACAGGGTACATAGAGCTGAGAGTTACCAGACATTCATCTTTCAGGATAAGGGAAAACCTCCAACTTTAAGTCATATCGGACGATGAATGAAATGATGTTCAAATGAGTACAGGGTACATAGAGCTTAGAGTTACCAGAAATTCATCTTTCAGGATAAGAGAAAACCTCCAACGTTAAGTCATATCGGACGATGAATGAAATGGTGTTCAAATGAGTACAGGGTACATAGAGCTTAGAGTTACCAGACATTCATCTTTCAGGATAAGAGAAAACCTCCAACGTTAAGTCATATCGGACGATGAATGAAATGATGTTCAAATGAGTACACGGTACATAGAGCTTAGAGTTACCAGACATTCATTTTTCAGGATAAGGGAAAACCTCCAACGTTAAGTCATATCGGACGATGAATGAAATGATGTTCAAATGAGTACAGGGTACATAGAGCTTAGAGTTACCAGAAATTCATCTTTCAGGATAAGGGAAAACCTCCAACGTTAAGTCATATCGGACGGTGAATGAAATGATGTTCAAATGAGTACAGGGTACATAGAGCTTAGAGTTACCAGAAATTCATCTTTCAGGATAAGGGAAAACCTCCAACGTTAAGTCATATCGGACGATGGATGAAATGATGTTCAAATGAGTACAGGGTACATAGAGCTTAGAGTTACCAGAAATTCATCTTTCAGGATAAGGGAAAACCTCCAACGTTAAGTCATATCGGACGATGAGTGAAATGATGTTTAAATGAGTACAGGATACAAAAACCTTAGAGTTTCCTGAAATCTCAAAAAGTACTTTATTTAGGTATCTCTCCCTGACCGAGATTCAATCTAGGGCCCTCTTGAACGTGAGGCAGACACGTTAGCATCGCGCTACAATGAAGGCGAGCAATGAACATCCTGTTAAAGTAGACATTCTTTGTTCAACTATTCCTTGCTATTGGTCTCATTTTTCAAACAGGTGTGCTTTTCTGATGAACGTCATTATTTTGGATGCAAAAAATAAAACAATTTCTAGAAATGTGAAATTGATACAACAATAAGCACTTTAAGGACAATTATTTGAAGAATGAATAGAGAAAGGCATGTAAGCGTAATATAGCAGATTTTCCTATAATCAGCATTCACTGCAAGTGGTAGAGATGAAGGAACATAAATCAATATTATTATGGCAAGAATCTGGATAATGGCTGTACCATTAGGCAGAGGGACATCGCTCGCCACCCACTTGAGCATCCAGGACATTCCTTTTCTTACTTGACTTTATCATCATGTTCAACTCAATTTACTTTTTTACCCATTATATACAATGGCGAAGTGTGCAATGAATAACTGGAAGCGCCACTTCCGCAAGAATGTCAGAAAAAAACAAGAAAATTCATACCAAACAATATTTTATCATCATCATCATTGCCCGCCTCGGTAGCGTGGTGGGAGCATGTCTGCCTCACGTTCAAGAGGTCCCGAGTTCGAATCTCGGTCAGGGTGAGCTACCTGGATAAGGTTTTTTCCGGGGTTTTCGCTTATCCTGGAAGACGAATGTCGGGTAACTCTAAGCTCTATGGACCCCTGGCTCATTTGAGCATCATTTCACCCATTCCATTCATCGTCCGATGTGACTTAACGTTGGAGGACGTAAATTACACAAAAAAATCATCATCTTCAAAGATTGGGCACTGTGACCCGTTCCGTTTTCTTCAAAGAGCCTCCTGATCCGGCGTAGAGCTGGGCGTCCCACATCTCTCTTTCCCTTCGGCATATAATCTAAAACTCTTTTTGGAAGTCGTTCCGCGTCCATTCTTACAATGACTTTTCCATTCACTTTTGTTCTTTATTATTTTACTGTTTAAATTAAAAATCCCAAGCTCTTCTCTTATTTTTTCGTTTCTTATGTGGTCTATTCTTTTATAACCTGTCACGCTTCTCAAAAATCTCATCTCTGCCGATTCTAGCTGTTTGCGTTGATTCTTTGCCAGTGTCCATATTTCGGAACCGTATGTTAGGTTGGGACTGCCATTATCTTATCAAATTTCATCTGTTTCCTTTATAATATTTTATTTGGAAATTAATTGTTCTTTCACACTGGCCGTGCGTAGGCTAAAGTATGGAAAGATAGAGTCAGCCTGAATAATTCATTGCCATAGCCGGGATTTGAACCACGGATCTTTTGGTCTTCGTACAGCCGCTCTAACCCTTGAGCTACTATGGCCAACGTGCCGACATGACATTAAATTCTCCAACTGACTCGTGTTTTTCCCGGTAAACCACTTAGGAGTTCTCATAAACGCATGAGACAACTACCTTAATGGCGACTTACAACGTGTAAGTAGTAAGTACTTTAAGGCCCGTTGTTAGAGCGGCTGGACTCCCAACCAGAAGATCCGTGGTTCAAATCCCGGCTATGGCATTGAATTTTTCAGTCTGACTCCACCTTTCCACACGTTAGCCTACACACGGCCAGTGTGAAAGAACAATTAATTTCCATTAATTGTACCTAATAGTGGTCCGAACTATAAAGCCCGGGCCTTAAAGTACTTACAGCATAGTAAGTCGTCATTAAGGTAGTTGTCTCATGTGTTTATGAGAACTCCTAGTGGTTTACCGGGAAAAACACGAGTCAGTTGTACCTAATAGTGGACCAAACTATAAAGCCCGGGCCTTAAAGTCCTTACAGCATAGTAAGTCGTCATTAAGGTAGTTGTCTCATGTGTTTATGAGAACTCCTAGTGGTTTACCGGGAAAAACACGAGTCAGTTGGAGAATTTAATGTCATGTCGTCATGTTGGCCATAGTAGCTCAATGGTTTAGAGCGGTTGGACGGAGACCAGAAGATCCGTGTTTCAAATCCCGGCTATGGCATTGCATTTTTCAGTCTCACTCTATCTTTCCAATATTTTATTTGCTCTGAATACATTTTCAAAATTTCTTCGCGAACATCAGACAATTTGACAGCTGCTTAGATTCGAGTGACCAGTTCCCAATACTGCATTCACGCATTCGTAACCTTGAGTAGCATGCTTCATAGATTTCCGGAAGCAATCGCGACTCTTCGATAGTTAGGACGCACTGACAGATTTTGTCACGTAAGGTCTCTGTAGCGTGTGAAGAAATTTTTTTTTTCTTTTATGTGGCGCTTTTAAGTAGAACTATAAGTGTATTTCAATGGCATTAGCAATAGTATTTTACGTAAATTGGTATTTAGTGATAAGTAGGTAATTCTTGTGAGGTAGTTATTAGCAAACTATGTGAAATCCATACTTTCTGCATGTTATATTAACAATTTACGTGGCGTGTGCCAGTTGTAGGAAAAATTGGAACGCTTGAGAGCAGAGGGGAAGCTTGTAGTGTGAGTAAAGCAAAATTTTGGAATAATGATCAATATAAAGTGCAATCTGGGTTGAAGGGTTATGTTTATCTTGAAAGACCGACCTGTGTTATGCTATTCAGAGACACTTTCGTTTGAAAAATCCTTAAAACTTTGAATCTTGATATCCAGATGGTGGAATGCAGTTATAATAAGGTTATAGCGTGAATGTGGACCAGGATGTGCGTGGAGTAATTGAACGTTTGCCAAATAAAACAACGGAGAAGAACCAACCAACCGACCGACCGAGCACCATTCCCAATCTGCAAGCTTATCGTTGAGTGCGTGGGTAGTTGTGTTATCAAATTCGTTGCACGTGGCCGCCCGTCTCTTTGAACCCCCACAACTTCAAAAGTATTTCTTATGTCAATTTGTCCGCGTCGGTCTGGTTACTGCTCCCTGAGTGACACTGGATAGTTGATATTGTCGTTAGCAAACAACATAATGATCTAGTTAAAACATTTATTTTGCTGCCTGTCAAATATGAGTGATTTTAGGTTATGTTTAACATGTATAATCCTAACGATTTTGATAAATTGGCTCTAGGTTTTTATATACCGTAAGTCATGCTGTAAAAAGCAACAGGAAAATGAAAACAAAAGGTACCATTTGCCCACAAGAATTAATACTATACTAGGGATGATCCTCGATACTTACATAATATCGACATCAAATGATACTTCGAAAAATTCGCTCGCTATTTTTTCGATACTTCGGTGGCGATTCTGTAATTTTTATTTTAAAATCACAAAACGTTATTGCCTTAAGTAGAACATTACAAAGTCTGAGAAATTGTCAGTAATGTGGTAACTGTACAGTAACATTATACAAGAAAATAATCGTGTGTCAACTGTCAGTTAACAGTTCCCAAGAAGAAATCACTACGTATCTTAACGACGATTTGTCATTTGTGTATTCCGCCTGTAACAGTTTTCTCTGAAAGACTATTTAGTTCAGCAGGACTCATATGTGACAGAAAAAGAAGTAGACTTGACCTCGAAACAGTGAAAGTGCTAGTATATTTGAACAAAACCTTATAAAAGTGAACTGTTTTGCTTTTAAATGTCTAATGTAGACTTTAAAAATAAGAACACTGATGGTTTTAAGTTTTGTCTCATTAAACAGTACACCTATTCAGTTTTATTGGCATTAGAGTTCTCTTAACATTCTATTTTGTATTGAAACTAGAATCAGAAATGACGGTATTAAGTATCGAGAAAAATTGGGATCGACCCATCCTTATATATAATTAGGAAACCTGATACGCACAGACTGTCACAACATCTCGTTAAACCACATTATTTATGAATGATAAATTTCTTTCTCTGTAGAATGGACCATTTCCGAGATAGAACTTATTAATTTGCACTTCTTGACACTTCTCTGAAATTACTTTTCAGTTGTTATTCGTCTTTTATCTCTTGGTCATTCAAAGACAATGGACTTTGACGTAACGACTAAAACATTTGCCTATCACTTAAAGTCGAATATATTTATACATTCCTCTGTACCCAGGCACGTATTTAGAAGTCAATTTCCGGGGGGGGGGGGTGGTCCAAAAAAGTACATTGAATTATTTGCTTTTAATAAATAATTAATCAGGGATGTGCTTTTATCATGTGTAGCAGGATTCCTCCGTTGTTGTGGATTTCAATGCCCCAAAGTTGCGGCAACATATATAGCAAGATTGATGCTGGTATCTCGTTTCCCGTCGTTGGTCTTACTTCGTCGATCTTACCTTCGTCCAAAATATTACGACTTGATGAAGATATTATATTCTTATATTATAAGAATATATTCTTATCTGTTATATTCTTACTTACGAGCAATGAAAACTCTTAAGTTATAAGAGTGGAAACGAGTGAAGAAAACATTAACATTTTCATTTGAATTTCTATAAGAAATCAATCTTTTGTTTATTTCTTTTAACGCCAAATCCATTACAATTCTTATCACAAAACTTTATACTGTGATCGGAATCAATCTAATAGTTCAAATTGAACTGACATTCAAATATTTTCGAGCAACTTAAAAAAGCGTCTGATCTCTTCGGCGTTCCAGGAAGAAAGACGAAGTTTCTTTCGGTTTTTACACCAAGATTATTTAATCCTTCGTTACTATCGCTATCCATATATTACTTTTATATTATTGGCCGATTTACTACTACGTCACTACATTACGTAATATAATTATTACTATGGCCAATCACAAAATTACAAATATTTTTACACATTTTTGCTTTTCTTTTATAAATTTATAATTTTTAAAAACCCCTTTTAAATATAAATCAAAACAATGATACACATGTTAGTAAAAAATAAAAACACATGTAATATATTATATTCACATGATTTTCTCCACCCAAGCTTCTACAAATTGTTCTTAGAAAAGTTTGTTTTTGTCTTGTTTCTTTGATTAAAGTGTGTAGAAAGGCCTTGCACATTGCACATTTTTTGTTCTTATACCTGGGATAAAGTGATATAAGTAGCAATCGGATATTTAAAAAGCGAACTATTGATTGATGCATTTGAAGTATTAGTTCTCCTTGAATGAAAAAGGGAAGAAAAACTTAGAAGTTAAAAATTACATAGCTTTAAGTAGGTATCTGGGAATTCTAATCAACAAATTATATCTAATACATCGGAATTGGTTAACTTCGCAATACATTATTGTAATTGGCATTGTTTGTGTATTTTAATGAGTTGTACAGCTACTGTGCAGTAACTTTTCGTTTATCTCTTAAATAACTTCATGTCTGCCTGACAGTGAATAGAGACGTTAAGATGAGAAGCTTGAATAAACTTTTTCGATTTATTTTAAACTAAGTTTTATTTCAAATATTTACTAAAAGTTTGAAATGATAATTCATTTGGGGTTCCGGAACCCTAGGCCCCCTTAAATACGCCCCTGCTTGTACCTACAAGAAAGTTAACAGTAAGATGTTTATATTGATTGACGTGAAATAGTCTATACTAGAGTATAGAAAGTCGTATGAGTATAGCAACACAAAATGTTGTGGACCTCGTCTATTTGTTTTGTATTGCGCAATTGTATGAGAGTGGTGTGGCTATGTACCAAGGACATGTCACAAGAGATTACAGACACGCTCATCCTCCCAGGGCAATATCTTCACTTCCGAGTCATGATAGGCCCCAGCTCGTCCCGGGGGAAACAAAAAACGTTCGATATCTGTTATTCCCTGCTTATACCTTTGTTACGACTCTGCGTGACAAAGTCATCGCGAAACATTCCATGCAGCATATATAAACATAAAGCTAGTCTCTGGAGTGTTGTTGTTGATCTAGTAGTTGTTGTTCATCATCATCATCATCATCATCATCATCATCATCATCATCATCATCATCATCATCATCATCATCATCATCATAAAAAACTATCAATAACACTAAATACGTCGCGCTTTTAACGCGGGTTTTCGATGGTGTTTGAGGTTATGTGCTTCGCATTTTTAATGCGAGGGCATCGCCGATCCCTTCTTTACTCACGCGGATGTTGGGTTTTTATAGTTATTGCCAAAATAGCGTGAAAATAGCTTGTGTTTGATGTACGAAATTCTAAATAATCATATGAAGAAATTAGGGGAAGGAAGTTCACCCTCAGTGAACTGTTGACGGTACACATTCAAAAATAACGTTCCAGTGCAGCGTTTAGCTTTTATTTACCAGTACTATAATACTCAACCTCTAGATAAGGCCCTACGTGTCCGTACTGTATACAGGAATTACAAATACAGAAAATCAGCAAACATAACCTCTTTAGTATTATATTTTCAACGACATTTTTGATACAGTACTTCCTCTGTGATAGAGAAAGTAAGAAGAAGTGAAAGATGATAGTCGCCTAACAACCGGGGAGAAGAACCTGATACAACGCGTTTAAGAGGTTCCAAGGATCGAATCTCGCTTGGGATGAATTATCTGTTTAACGCGTTTTACGATGTTTTCCCTTATACTGAAAGATGAATGTCTGGTAACTAAGCTCTATGTATCCTGGGCTCATTTGAACATCATTTCATTCATCGTCCGATATGACTTAACGTTGGAGGTTTTCTTTTATCCTGAAAGATGAATGTCTGATAACTCTAAGCTCTATGTACCCTGTACTCATTTGAACATCATTTCATTCATCGTCCGATATGACTTAACGTTGGAGGTTTTCTCTTATCCTGAAAGATGAATGACTGAGCTCTATGTATCCTGTACTCATTTGAACATTTCATTTAGAAAAATATTCCTGATTCAAATTAACCAAAGAAAACCTTTGTAATTAAGTTTTCCGTTTGTTATTCCTAAATATTAGAATTAAGAGAAATGGAGGCATCTCGGCACACATAGGAAATCCTGGCTGAGACAAGTTTGCAGTAATTATTCAATCTGTACGCGAGCAGCTTCTGCTTTGGCTTCTTCTTTCTGAGAAGCAAACACTTGTAGAATGTGTTTGATCATCACATACTTTCAGTTGGTCTTTCTCACGACAGTATTCAATAAGTGGTACGTTTCCAGAGCGTATCCTCTACAGCAATTGTGTTACACTTACATGACTTTATTTATTCTTGTACAAACTATACTTACACTTTTCATCTATATACTTAATGATAAACATTATCTTATTGTTAATCGGAATAGTGATAGTCAAATGTTTAAGCTATGTGATATCTTTGCAATTCCGTTCTCTTTGCATGGCCAAGAGAATAAAAAAGCGAGTACTATTTCTTTTATGTTTTGCTTCTCGCGGTGTCGTAGGGAAAATATAGATTTCAAAGTCAGTATATAACGTCCCGCTTTTTACAGATTTGACTGTTGCTTTGTTTATGTATCTAGAAGCAAATGAAAAACGATTAACTGGTGTGATACGTAGAAGATATATAAAAATGAACGACAGTTGCTAGAAAAGGTAATGTTAATGCAATGCATGTGCTCTGTCCGTGGAATAATGGCTTTGTATTTGTAATGTGAGAAGTTGTTTGAGCCAAGCAAAAGATATGTTACAGAAAAAAAGGTGATAAGATTGAAGAAACTAATAAATTTGAACGTTAATGTTGACCTTCTCGGGGATAGGTCACTGTCAATGGGTGAAACTATTGTGACACTGAAATAATAGAGACCGTCATGCTTAAAGTGACGAAAGCTAATTTAATTTTGTGCTTGGTAATACAGAGGTCATTCACCCTTCACTTTCTGAGTTAAAAAATACAATTTTAGATAAACGTGTGTGCATTTTTTTAAATTTATGTCCTACACGTTAAATCATATCCGGCGATGCATGAAATAATGATAAAATGAGTACAGGATACATAGAGCTTAGAGTTACCAGGCATTCATCTTCCAGGAAAAGAGAAAAAGAAAACTTTATTACCCTGACCGAAATCAAACTCGGGACCTTTTGAACGTGAGCCAGAGAAGCTGCCAGCTATGCCTCAAAGTTGGGCATAGATATAACACATTGGAATGTTCTGACATTTGAAATCCTGTGATTTATTGTACGCAGTAAAAATAAAATTTAAAAGATCTATAATACAAATAGGTTTTTCCTCTATTAGACACTTTGTAATTTATTTATATATTTAACTGTTATATGCATCTTTATTTTAGATATACATATAACTTACTAAAACTAAAATAAAGAGGAATAAAATAAATGTAACAGAGTTAAAAAGATAACAATATTGTCTTTGTCTTTGTACTAAAACAATTATTCTGTTAGTTGCTGGATCCAGTCCTGAATTTGTTTTCTCGTAGTAAAATTATGTAGCCGCAGACACCTCGAATGTTGTCTGGGATTCGAGCGTGGCTCGTCAGAGACGCCGCGTGTCTGATTGCCTCTTCCTGTCCCCATTGTGTATGTGTGTGTGTCGCGGCTACTTACTTCATCTTGGTCCAATTTACACTCTTGTCACAGCCCACCCTAACCACACCACTGTTGCAGGATCAGGTGCAACTTCGACAGTCAAATGTTTTGGTTAGCAATGTTTCTTTTTGTACGCCCAAAAGATAAAAAAATGAATAAGACTTATTAGTGATAGTCAAATGTTTTGGTGGCTATGCTTCTTTGTTCGGCCAAGAGATAAAAAATGAATAACGACTTGTTATTTGGAAAAAAGCATAATTATTTTAAAATTCCAGCCAGTCACAAGGATTTCAGAACTTGTTAACCTCACAAAGGAAGAAACAAAATTAAATTGTAGGAATATATTTTAACAATGTATATATTTGTATGCGTTAATATTTTACATATATCTTACTGTTTACCAGTTATACAAGTCATATACAAAGAGATGGTTAGGATACATGTTATTCCGCTCAGGACTTCACGCGTGTGGATTTGAAGAGTGAATGCTGCATGCATATAATAAGTTGATTGTAGTCGGCGGTTGTCGTATTTTTAACAGTAAAATAACGGACATGTCTTGTCAAGTTCTACCCACATTCCAAATGGTTTAAGTACCCCAAGAACGTAGGCATGGAATTTCATTGTTGCTAGGTTTTGTAAATTACAGAGCTGTGGAAGTTTTAAAGTCAAGTATATTTAATGAATCAGTTCTGAGTTTGGAAGCAATTTACACATTTATGAAATCAGCCATTTATCATAATGCTGATGGTGCTTTAACAAGTTGTATACTAATATTTTGTTTATGTCTTTTCAGTTATACAAAAGTAATTTAGAATAAAGAGAACTTCTGAGGATATTCTCAGTAGGTTTTGTGGACACTAAAGACAAACTTGTATCAGATTTAAATGGTCATGGTTGTGACCTTAATTTATACTTGGGTAATCAACTTCGGGTGATCAAAGTTCGACTGCAGCCTTATCTCGCTCATGTCTAGGTCAACAACGGCCCCCAATGCATTGTCCCATTTCTTTGATTGATCGACAATGTTTATAAATGAATTTTATTTAATATTCTCTTTGTGGTTCGGGGGAAGTATTGCATTCCAACAACAAATTCGGTGCAAAGATTTTACTGGAAATACAGGAATAAAAACAAGTGAACAGCATAAGTTATAACGAAAAGACCTCTAAAAGTCAAATTTAGTATTTTGTGCCACTTCCAAAAAGCTTTATTTTTTCCTATTTTCCGAAAATGGTTCTAATAATTTTGATTAAATAATTATATTTTTAACCCTCTACAGCCCAAATTTGATTACTATGATGGTAAACATGTTTTCCCCCAGTATTATTGTTTAAGTTGCATTACGAAACTTATAAGCATTTGTCAAATTAAAAACAAAAGTAATTTTAATTAAAAATAATATTTTGTTACTTTGAAGTCACAATGGGCCACAGAGGCTGTTTCAGAAATTATTTAAGGCATTACATACAGACGAATCAAAATAAAAGCTATACTCAATAAGTAGCTTTTTACTGTCCATTTCTCTGTGAATTTCCAAACAATGTACTAAATCATAAAATTACAATTCTGTATAGGCTATTACAACATTTATGAAAAGAAAGACAATGCAATCTAGATCTGGGATATATGGATATAAGAAAACAACATCCTATGAACTGTGTAATCTCTTCAGTAGTAACATTTATGCTGTTGACTGGATTATTTTGGACACTACACAAATTTGTTTGACAAGAAATCGAAGAAAGACAATTTTCGTCAATGAATTTTTCAAAATAGTATATTGGTGGCTGTAGAGTATCAGAATCTGCAAATAACAGCCCTTTCCATGGAAGTATTGGTTGAGCCAGTCGGTCTCTTAATGTTCTCCACATCACATTATTATGGTTTGTTTCAGAAATATCTTCATCTTTCTTCTGCATCAGGGACAGGAGTGGCAGAGATGCTGCTTTATTTACACATAGCTCATCAGCTGATTCTCCCTCACTTTCTGATATAATTGTGTTGGCACTAGCAGCTTGAATCTCCTTTTCTTCATCACTGTCAGATGCAAGAACTGAGTCATCTGACTCATATCCATTTATTGGACGAGCAATTATATTATTTTTATTCTTCATGCCATGAAAAATATGAAGATCCATAATATTTGCCCTAAAACGAAATTGATTTTGAAAGCTTCATTTTGTTCACGAAGTGTAGCTATCAAATATATGGTGTATATCAGAAATATCATTCCACAATTCATGCTTTACATAAAGAGAATGTAACTAAGCATATTGAATTTTAGTATGAAATTTTGGACAAATAGTTTTCCTTGTACTCCAGTGTGAACCCATAACCTAACTTATTATGGTGACTGTTGTGGTCCACTGTAAGTTTCAGGTAACATGTTTGAAATGATAAATGTATACATGGTTTTCACTGCTTTAAACTATAACTTTACATTTACTGGCAGTGCCTGATATTTTTCTTTCAAATTATATTACAGAGATATATGAAATAAATTTGTTCAAAGTGCCACTAGTAACATCAAAATGCAAAGTGGCTGTGTGTGTCGCTTTAGCTTCAACCTGTTGAATACTTTATTAACCAAATAGCCAAAAAAGCCACATACGAGGCGTCCATGTTGTGACTTTCGGGTTAGAAATGTCCACAATGGAAAATCATCATAGGGTAACAAAAGGGCGCTAAAAGTGATTGTTACTTAGAAGTCACATTGGGCCCTAGAGAGTTAAGATATTTAAATTAAAAACAGAAACTTTATTTTTCAACTATGACCTCTGAAGTTGTTTAGGCATGTGCTGGGAGATGGCGCGGTCCAATTTTCCGTGACGTCAGGAAGTCTGCAAATGAAACAATTGACTGAACAAGATTGCAGTTGAAACCATTTGCTATGGTCACTCCCAAAAACATTTCCTGGTTACGCTGGAACCCGAGGTTTGGTACTTCCCTCCATTTGAAAGACTCTACCGTTATTTTTTCTACTCATGATTTTACTTAATTTCTCTACCAAAAGTTGCTTGCCAAAAATTATCGCATCTTCCGGTGAAGCTGTGATAATGTAATTTTTGTGTCGAATGCATACTTCCTTTATTTTAAACTAGAGAAGAGAAAGCGAAGTGTACAATAAATCTGTTTAACTGGTTCCATTTCAGTTGTTGGTATTACAACTTTTTAACTAGTTCAATTGCTACCTGATGTACTTTTTATACCACTCAAAAACTGAATACTGAGATTTCGCCAGAAAAGCCAAATACCCTTAACCTTTATATGAAAATAATCTAAAAATACGTTTTCTAAACTAAATTTTACGTCCTCCAACGTTAAATTATATGAAATGTTGAATGAAATGGGTGAAATAAAGTTGAAATTAGTACAGGGTACATAGAGCTTAGAATTACCAGACATTCATCTTTCAGGATAAGGAAAACCTCCGGAAAAACCTCATCACCCTGACCGATATTCGAGCTCGGGATCACTTGACACTTACTTGACAATCTTATTTTTGTAGGTATTCTCTTATGCTCTGAATTGTACAGTATTTATTCTTTCCTCAAATTGGAAGTCGTTATTCATTTTTTATCCGCCATCATTACAAAAAGGACATGAATACGCGATACTTCTGTTACAGAGAAGTAGGCCTTTTACTGTTAGACACGAATAATCTCTGTAGAGTCGAATTATCTCTACCAGAGTCGATATAGCAGGTCAAACAGAACAGTAAAGTTAAAATTTGCGAGACAAAAACACATCGCCTAATCTAATATAGTGTCTAAGACATTTGCTATCGATTACCTCGGAGATCGCTTATTCCGATGTTCAATTTTTCTGTAAAATTATCTGAAAAACAAGGAACATAGGAGAACATTTTTATAATTCATAATTCAATTCGATTTTTAATTAGATAACGGATAAAACTACGTATGAGACTAACGAGGTTTGATGTTTATCATACTCTCGGCGCTAATGCCTCGGAAGTTGTATTTTTTTCAGTCAGTAATAAACAACTTACCTCGCAAGTCCCATAAATAACATAACTTGTAGATACAAAGAGAATGTAATTACAAAGACATAACAAAACATTTACTATCACTTAAAGTCTACTGTATTCCCTCGTAACTACAATAAGATAATGTTTATCTTGAGGTAGCTAGAGCAATAAGTGTTTGTACAAGAGCAGAGAAAGTCATGTATACATCACATAACGACCAAAACATTTGACTATCACTTAAAGTCTACTGTATTCCCTTGTAACTACAATAAGATAATGTTTATCTTGAAGTAGCTAGAGCAATAAGTGTTTGTACAAGAGCAGAGAAAGTCATGTATACATCACATAACGACCAAAACATTTGACTATCACTTAAAGTCTACTATATTCCCTTGTAACTACAATAAGATAATGTTTATCTTGAAGTAGATAGAGCAATAAGTGTTTGTACAAGAGTAGAGAAAGTCATGTATACATCACATAACGACCAAAACATTTGACTATCACTTAAAGTCTACTGCATTCCCTTGTAACTACAATAAGATAATGTTTATCGTCAAGTGATAGAGCAATAAGTGTTTGTACAAGAGTAGAGAAAGTCATGTATACATCACATAACGATCAAAACATTTGACTATCACTTAAAGTCTACTGTATTCCCTTGTATCTACAATAAGATAATGTTTATCTTGAAGTAGATAGAGCAATAAGTGTTTGTACAAGAGTAGAGATAGTCATGTATACATCACATAACGACCAAAACATTTGACTATCACTTAAAGTCTACTATATTCCCTTGTAAATACAATAAGATAATGTTTATCTTGAATAGATAGAGCAATAAGTGTTTGTACAAGAGTAGAGAAAGTCATATATACATCACATAACGACCAAAACATTTGACTATCACTTAAAGTCTACTGTATTCCCTTGTAACTACAATAAGATAATGTTTATCTTGAAGTAGATAGAGCAATAAGTGTTTGTACAAGAGTAGAGAAAGTCATGTATACATCACATAACGACCAAAACATTTGACTATCACTTAAAGTCTACTGTATTCCCTTGTAACTACAATAAGATAATGTTTATCTTGAAGTAGATACGGCAATAAGTGTTTGTACAAGAGTAGAGAAAGTCATGTATACATCACATAACGACCAAAACATTTGACTATCACTTAAAGTCTACTATATTCCCTTGTAACTACAATAAGATAATGTTTATCTTGAAGTAGATAGAGCAATAAGTGTTTGTACAAGAGTAGAGAAAGTCATGTATACATCACATAACGACCAAAACATTTGACTATCACTTAAAGTCTACTGTATTCCCTTGTAACTACAATAAGATAATGTTTATCTTGAAGTAGATAGAGCAATAAGTGTTTGTACAAGAGTAGAGAAAGTCATGTATACATCACATAACGACCAAAACATTTGACTATCACTTAAAGTCTACTATATTCCCTTGTAACTACAATAAGATAATGTTTATCTTGAAGTAGATAGAGCAATAAGTGTTTGTACAAGAGTAGAGGAATCATGTATACATCACATAACGACCAAAACATTTGACTATCACTTAAAGTCTACTGTATTCCCTTGTAACTACAATAAGATAATGTTTATCTTGAAGTAGATAGAGCAATAAGTGTTTGTACAAGAGTAGAGAAAGTCGTGTATACATCACATAACGACCAAAACATTTGACTATCACTTAAAGTCTACTATATTCCCTTGTAACTACAATAAAATAATGTTTATCTTGAAGTAGATAGAGCAATAAGTGTTTGTACAAGAGTAGAGAAAGTCATGTATACATCACATAACGACCAAAACATTTGACTATCACTTAAAGTCTACTGTATTCCCTTGTAACTACAATAAGATAATGCTTACCTTGAAGTAGATACGGCAATAAGTGTTTGTACAAGAGTAGAGAAAGTCATAATTACTGGGTAGCGAAGTGATAAGTTCTGTTTTCGTTATTTAAATGTGACTGCTGAAAAGTGACACAATGCTTGCAGTATGTGACGGACTGTTGCAGAAGAAGCAGGATCAGGTGGAGGTGGATCGCTGCCCCCGAGACCTCCTGGAGCATGGAATGTGACCTGGACAGATCGCCTCAAGAGGGATTTGCTTCTCAATTATGATAAATTCGCCAGGCCTGCCCAGCACACCAACACGACCGTAGTCAGGATGGGAATGACTGTCCGACACGTCGAAATGGTATGTCTCGGTATTGTTGTCTCGAATGTGTAGTTGCAGGAAATAATTCTAATGATTCTACAGCCGTTAGTCAAATTTCACCGAGATTTAGCCCACAACCGTATCAAAGAATTTGTTTACATTTATTTTAATAATATTTTGAAAATGTCTTCAAGTTGTAAATGCATGTCCACTTGGAACAGATTTCCAGTGAATTACGCCTTCAAAATTCCGCCATATAATTTTGGATTCGAACCGTTAACGTTTTCAAGTTAATGGGTATCGTGACACGTTTCGAGTTGTCAGGTTTGCGGAAGTATACCCACTTTTCATCACACGTGACAATTCTATTATCTCAGGGATTAGAGACGACAGATACTCCACGTTGGGTGTCATCCCCCGTGAACTTGCTAGTCTCTGGTTCCCGAGGCATAAAAATGCGTGTCATTATTTCCTTCGGAAGAGAAGTCAATCCAGTGGTCCTGTATCGTACGAGGTATGTTCAAGTTATAACAACTCCCTTTTTTTTTCAGGACTGGGATCAGATAGGAACTTCTGTTTTTTTAAGTACACGTGGAGTCTTTGTGAATGCAAGACAGATGGTAGCACTGTACAGTGCATAGAACTCTAGTGGCAGCGATGAGAGTTAGGACTGTTTTGATACTTAAAATGACGATGTTTTCATTACAAGAAGAGCGTTTAATCATTCGTTTTCTCCATTTTCGTAGTGTGATACCTATTGAAATTCATCGCCAGTTGAGTGAGGCAAGTGGTGATGGTACCATGTGAGACGGAAACCTGAGGTATCCGATGCTATAAGCAAGCGAGGGAAGATAAAACTATTTTAACGAAGGAATGTGTCACATAAGCTAAACGCGCGAGAATCAAGGGTCAAAGCCCGGTTGGACAAAACCTGCCCTACTGCCTAGATATAGGAGGGGGTGAAAGACCAGTAAGATTAAATATGAGGAAAACAAACCTCCAATCAAAATTGCTATGCATCACGTGATACAGGCGGAATAGTCACGAAATAGAAAAGGGGCGTGAATAGATAGTCCGCGGTCGGAAAGAACGCGAACAGACCACGAAAGGCGCGACACTTCATCCTGGGGCGTTTCGGGGGATGGAGGCGTTAAGTGACGAGACAGTGCAGAGTAAAAATTACAATCAGATGTGGGAAAGTAAAAAGTGAGCAACTTGAATAAAAGAGTGATACCGAAGTCGTGACGAGCAAGTGTGTTAAGGGAGCAAGCTCATGATCTAAATGTTCTATCAATAAACTGGGGAGAGAAGTCAACAAGGAAGCATAGTGTATTTCCACTTAAACACCGGACCCTGGGACAGAGTACACTTATACTCACCCGTACTTACAACAGAGAACAACTCGCTAGTCCAGAGCATAATCTGCTTGTCCCTGATTGCATCCTACACCAAAATGATCCTGACCTCAACGCCTTTTTCCTGAACTGGGATTATACCCACCGATTTCCGCCTCACGTGGATGTGTCTAATGTGCGTTCCTGGATGCGACAGTTCAATGAAGGCAGCACATTGTGTGACAACAAACCAAGACAGTCACGGCCTCGCACTAGCCCGTCTGACAACATGATCCAGCGAGTGAACGTTGTTTTGGAGGATCGCTGACATCGCTTCCAGAATTGACTTTTCCATGGGATCTGTGCACACAATCCTGTATGAAGATCTGAAAATGCGAAAAGAGCCTTCCAGGTGGATGCCGCTAATGCTGACGGATGATCACGACTTTGAAGTGATTGCTCATGCTCCCTACTCACCTGACTTGGCTCCTAGTTACTTTTGGCTGTTTTCCACGATGAAACACACTCCCCGTGCTCGCAGAGTCACTAGTCATGCCCTCAGCGATTTTCCAGTGGTTAAAACCCACTCCTAAAGAAATGTTCGCACCGGCCATGGAATCATGGCGTCGACGTTGTGAAAAATGTGTACGGCTAGAGGGAGATTACGTTGAGAAGTGACACTAGTTTCACATTTTTCTTGTGATTACTTAGTGAGAAGAAAATAGGTGTTATAACTTGAACGCACCTCGGAGATTTAGAACCTCAAGCACGATAAATCTCTGAACAAAATTAAACAATGTTTTATGCCAAATATACGATGGAACACTGATGGAACACTCATGGATTCTCCATGAATAAAAACTTAATTTTCTGATCAGTGGTGCAAATTTACAGCGTCTGAATGAAATTTAAGCTCTTAATTTGACACTGTGTGGTGATTTTTAAACTTCAAGTTCATTTGAAAACCTCCGAGTGCTTGTCTGTGGATTTTCTTCCAAAACTCTGCTTGTGTTTTCAATATTCCATTACTTGGGTCTTCGAAAACATTGTTTTCGTCTCCATTAGAGGAAATCTGGAACCATCGGTGTGCTACTAGCGACACCTTCCACCCTCATCAGAAGCTTTAAAATGTTCTTTCCAACCTAACCTCAAACTTTATTGTCTCCATTTTAGGATATTGTGTTACTAACTTCTGGATAACAGCAATACATAATAACAGCTTATACATAGAACTGACAAAAATAAAATCCACGATATAAAGCCATTACTTAAATACAACTTAAGATTAAAAGTATTCATCACTCAAGGTCTTCAACAAAATTAGGTAAACGAATAACAAATGATTATGTAATAATTAATTGTTACATGAATTACATAAATATGACTTTCTGTGCCTATCAAAATAGGTAATCTACTTGAGTATCATGCATCCAAAGTATTTACAAAATTTATCATTTTCGTAAGTGTAGAGCGATTCCTGTCTAATACTGAGCCGAAACATCACGTTTATTAATAATCGCTTGGAGTATCTCACTATAATCTGGTAAATTGATGTAAGTATGGTTTTGCGATAGATGCCATTTTGTTTACTGAAACAATAAGACATGTTTGAGAGGTTAGGTTCTACGTGCATCGTTTCCTCGACAAATTTGGATTTTCTTGCGCAGTAAAGACAGCGATGTACCATATTTTAATGGATTGATTTTACGATTACTCAGCAGAGGCTGGTATTAGCAATTTCCACTAATTTCACAGATGCTTTTAACAAGATATCAAGTATTCTAGTAAACTTTTAAAATAAGAAGATGCATATTTACGTTTTGTGAAGTTCCTCAAACGTGAAGAGTTTACAAACATGGTTTACTGCAGGAGGTATTGTTGCTGATGCTTGGGAAATACACAGTAGTCCCAATAGTGTAAATCACTTCTAACTAGTGCAATCTTGTTGGAGACTTTCCACATGACGTCACCGCTAACGGAGGAATGCGCATGTCCAGCAGAATAACTGCTATATTGTCACAACAGCAACTTTTTCTGCTACGTGTGCATGTAGGGGCATTATTGCTCTTGATCCAAAAGTACTATACCGAGATTTCAGTGAAATTACTTGTTTCAAGACCCCCCGAACATAAAAAGTATAACTAAAACACGAAACTTTGATTAAATAGTCACCAAACTTGGATTTGTAGCCTCAATGTCTTCCAAGAATGCCACAAGAACATTTTTAACAAAATATCCACATCCCAAACTATCTATTTTTGATAAACAGAATGCTGGCTCTACCCCCTATAAATAGGTATTTTAAAATAAAAATTGACGGTATATTAATGTTTCTTCTTATTTTCCTTTCACTTGAGGAAAACAAGCTGTGCGAGAAAATTTTACTGTCAGTTATTTCAAGGAAATCCTTAAGCAGCGATTTTCGGTTTACAGACGTTACTCTACGTTCTACATCAAATATTATTTATTTATATTAGTCTGTCGTGTGGTTCCCTTTGGGATATAACTAAAGGTTTGCTTTTAGAGGTCGTCTTAAGTCGCTACTTTATCATACCGTTGTTTTGTACATGGAGCATTTCCGCTTCATTCACTCCATGTTTGTTCATGAGTTCCATCACAGCTCGGTGAACAGTAGATGGAGGCAAAAAGTCCTCCATAAAATAGAGAATCACTGGAGTCGCATAAAACGCTCTGGAATATATAGGACGCCAATTATCTGTAATGGGGGCTTCTTTTCTTAAATGAAGTCTTCCAAAGTTAAAATAATATTGCTCCATGAATGAAATGATGTTCAAATGAGTACAGGGTACATACAGCTTAGATTTACCCGAAATTCATCTTTCAGGATAAGCTAAAACCTCGATAAAAACGTTATCATCCTGACCGAGATTAGATCTCGGGACCTCATGAACGTGAGGCAGGCAGGCTACCACCGCGCTACAGAGGCGGGCAAAAGTAAGAATGGAGTGGATAAGAACCTTCATTGGTCATAATCTGTCTTAATAAAGCTGTAATACAAATCGGAGGCGACAAAGAGAAGGAATCCACCGAGAATAGAACCGAGGTATCACCACGCTAAGTCGCCGATTGCTGTAAGTTGATTTAATTAAAGTATGTAGCCGAGAATGACATCTGGTGTGCGGCGGGGACATTTCGTAACCGATTATGCAAGCCCCAGACAAGAAAAGAACCGCTGCCAACATCATGTACGGGGAGGATGGATCAGTGACGGATCCTCAACACCAGATATTCAAGTCTGATCAAGTATTCCTCCATACGACGTCTTATAGTATTTTCAAATGCTAAACTCCGTTATTTGTAAGCAAGTACTGCAGTTTCAAGTAATTCAAATCGTTCTTTTGTTTTGGGGAAGAGAGGAAATTCCCGTTGGGCCGGCTCTGGACGTAGGGACGGTGGGACAAGTCTCTGAGTGCTACAGAAAAATTGAGTTGTGTCTGGTGCAGAGGGACTGTCATGGTAGAAGAAAGTTTCACATAGGCCAGTGTTATGACGCTTTGATCTCAGTTTATTGAACACCGTGACAGTCTTTTGTTGGTCACGATATCACCACTTGTTGAGAAGAGCGAAGAGATCTAGTTCGCCTCTCTTTTGTTTGGGAATCCAACTCTTGTCACTTGCTGAATATGTTTTTGTTTCTTGCACCATCAAATGTTTGTATTAATTCGTGGCACCGTTTCTGCTCATTTGTGTCCCATTTCAGTTGCAAATCGATCTAGCCGATACACTTTTTCATGGTTTTTAAACTGATTCGAACCTTTTAGGCTAAATAAACATTATCTTTGATTACGAAGCAATGTGACAGCTTACACAGATGTAGCATTCTACAGACCTACCAGGAAGTGTACTGTTTGCTCTCTCTCACGTCACATCAATAGTTTACATTTGAGTTCTAAGTAATTACAAACATATGTCCACGCATACATATCAACCAATAAAGCTGGTTATTTATTCCAGTACTTACGTCGCGATCTGTATTCAAAAATCTTTCGTAATGCATGCGGAGAACACGCCACTGATCGCTGCACAACGAGGAGGTTTGAGTCAGTGAGATAAACGGCAATTTATACGTCACTGCGCCAATGTTTTTAAACATTGTAGTAAGTGAGACGAATGAGTCAGCAATGCTGCCAATCTCTTGGACTTTCCTAACGTCAGCATCACTATTAAGGAGCCGAAAAGAAACAGATAATTATGTGACACTAAAACTCGATAAACGGGGCAAACAAATCTTTATGAAATATGAATAACGCCAGATGACTCTTGCTAATAAATTATGTAGTATTGATAACTCGCGGAACAAGACAGGAAGTTACAAATGGTGCATGTTTATCAAAGTAGTAAAGTATTTTTAATGTCTCCATTTTTTGTAGCTCGCACAGAAATTTTCAGCAGTGGTCATATGAAAGTGGTTCAGAAATTCTTGACAAGTGAAGGAAAACATCACATTTCAAATCTAATTTTTATTTTACTTTTGGTTTTATGGTTAGCAGAGTAAATATTGCATTCCACAAAACAGCAAAAAATTTTAATATCAAATCTCATCGGAGGTATTCCTGTATCAAGAAAGTTCCGGCAATTGGTCAATGATACACAAAATATGCATTATTCATCCACTTTTATTTTATCGTCTTCAAAGTAGGTCTCTCCCGAAATTACATATCTATACCAATGAATAATCCAATTACCAAAACATTTTTGTAGTTTTTTTTTAATTCCTTGTCAGTTGTCGTCGCGAATTCTCCTTTGTCTTCTCTCGACTGAAAACGGGCGCCTCGAAGTGGTAACTTGAATTTTCGAAAGAGATGAGATTTGTTGATTTTTTGACCATAAATTCGTTTACAATGATAGCCATGTGAGCTGGGATGTTATCTGGTACAGAATCCATAGTTGTCTTTCCACAAATTTGGCCTTTTTCGCCCAAACAATCGTCTAAAATGGTACGAATACGATTCATGAGACACAGCAAGTTTAGCCGCAATCTGTCTCAGACCAAAATGACGACTTTCAGATACCATTTCCTTCACTTTAGCGATGTTCAGTTGAAACAGTTGATAGCAACCAGAGCGAAGCAAACCTTCCACCACATCCCTACCACTTGTTTGTATTATTTACCTGTGTCTGCACTTCTGCAGAATTTTTTAAACTCATTTATTGATCGATCAGCGCATGTGCGCTCTACAGATCATTGATCATAGACATCATTTAGATACATGATACAATGTATAACAATTAAATGAGGAAATTGGATCCCCCATAAGTAGGTACATTATTGTTTTAAGTATTATAGAGGATCTTGTTGTGAGAGCTGAGCCAGTGGTAGCGGGTTGGGAAGCTGGATTTTCTGCCAAGGGAATAGTGAATGACTCCTGTAAGTGTTTTAGGTTGATGTAGAACTTTTCGGCTTGTGAAGAAATTGGCTGTTGAATGGTGCTAATTCCAGTTTCTCTATGTAGTTGATTATTTCTGACAAACCATGGTTCATTTGTTGAGATTCTTAATACTTTGTTTTGAAATGTGTGGATACGTTTGATTTCGGAAGGACTGGTCCCTCCCAAGACTGGTAGGCATATAGTAGGACTGGTTTTAATAAAGTCGTGTAGAGTAGTGTGCAGTTTTTTAATTTGAGTGAAGATCTTTTGTTGAGAAGAGGGTAGAGCTTAGCCAGTCTTGCTCGAGCTAGTTTGAATTTGTTACTTATGTGTTTCCATGTGAGTCGTCGATCCATGAGTACGCCGAGGTATTTAACTGTTTCTTCAGTCTCAGTTTTTCCGCGTATAGGTTTCACTGGCAGTGTTACTGGTGGAGCATAATCCAGTCTGCATAGTATAAAGATCATTGCTTCACATTTTTGCTGATTGAGCGAAATACGCCGGTTATCAAGCCAGAGTATAATTAAGTTTAAGGCCTCTTGAAGATGATTTCTGGTGGTGTGGATGTGTTGCGAAGATTTCCGCATACATAGCAATTTGAGCTGTAGGCGTTTCAGGAATATCAGAGTGAACAAGTTGAATAGAACTGGTCCCAGGATAGATCCTTGAGGAACGCCTGCTGTTATAGGTTTGGTAGAAGAGTGGCTATTACCTAAGCGGACTGAGAATGTACGTTGTAAAAGAAAAGAGGAAACTATTTTATAGAGGTAGTCTGGGATGTCATTGATTAACAGTTTGTATAGAAGACCGCGATGCCAAACTCTGTCAAATGCCTGACATTTCCAGACACATTTCCTTCACTTTAGCGATGTTCAGTTGCAACTGTTGATGACCGACCAGAGCGAGGCAAACCTTCCACCACATCTCGACCACTTTTGAATTCACTGTACCACTCATACGCACGTGTTTGTGATAAAGTCGATACACAGTAAGCCCTCTGTAACATTTTCAGCTATTTGGCACACGAAATGCCATTTGCAATATAAAATTTGAGACAGAATTTTTGTTGAATATTTTTATTCATTGTAAAATCGCAACATACCTTTAAGATGCACTAACAAAATGGCGCCTTGTAAACATGAGATGACAATCAAACTCCACGTGTGTATACAGGAAAGATGTAGATACCAACTTAGCGACAACAATAATTTCTAGTTCCTTCTTAGACGAAATTTTTATGACTAATTCCCTGTACTTTCTTGACAGAATGTACATTTTGAAAGAAAAGGTCTTTAAAGACAAAATTCAGCGTCATCAAGGACACGACTCGAAGTTCTTCAAGAAAATCCGCATATCCCAAACTACCTTACACATAGTTGCTCTAAACACAATTTATTTGTCTCTATAATCGTTATTCCAGTGTTAAACTTACAATCACTTTTACTTTTTAGAATACATAGAGTAAGAACGTCTCTTTCTGTTACCCAAACGGCAAGCCTACGATGCCGATCAATAAATGAAGGCCGGCGGAGGGAGGGGAGACGCAGGGGTGGCTGGGTCTTCGTTTACCCCTCCTCCTGCCGCTCGAAGGAGTACGAAGCTTCGAGAATGTTTTCTCCCTCCATAAAAGGGCAAATTCGAGAAACTTCGGGCTGCCGATCAATACCGGAGGCGACAGTTGAGTTGAGTGAGTCGTGGCGAGCGGTGCGTAAGGAGCGCCCAGTGTACGTGGAAAGACGAACTGGCTTAGTTGTAATTGTGTACATTACGAAATTTTAATTGTGACATTGGAATAAGGTGGAAATAAAGAACATTTTTTGAGTGGTGTAATTGAACTTTTTTGTTATTTCACGAACCCACAAAGTCACAACTGGCGTCAGAAGTGGGATGACGGCCATGGAATCGGCACTGGAAAAGATTTTACACGAGCTGAAACAAATAAGGACAGCCAACGATAACCTTACCGAAAAGATGGAAGCTACAAACAACAGCCTGACCGCGAAGATGACCGAATTGACCACGGAGATGAAAGCGACAAACAAGCCCCTTGCCGTGAAGTTCGAAGACCAGCTGACTGGCGTGAGAGATGACGTCACAGAGCTCGGCAAGCGGATGGGTCAAGTGGACGAGCGCGTCGAAGATTTGGCAAGCCGCGTTGACAAGCTGGAGGGAAAGGCTTACAGCAACGCAAAGTCCCTGAACGCCATGTTGGAGGACGTCGTCGGCAGGAGGTTAAAGGATTTAAAGGTCGACTCACCGGGACGCGACACCACCAGAGTTCGTATCCCGGGAAGCTGCCTACACATTCGTTGACCGGGTACGAGACACGGAGATTCGTCAGCGCCTAATGCTCGGCGATTATAAAACAATCCACGAGGCGCTAACGGCAGCATTAAGGATGGAGGCGGCCAAGGTAACAGCTATCTCGCCGTCGAGAACGAGGACTGTGCGCTACGCCGGAGACAGAAGACCAGCCGAGGGACGCCGTCGAACACCTAGTGGCGTGTGTTGGGTGTGTGGACAGCCCGGGCACCTGCAAAGAGTCCTTCCACACCAGGAAGAGCAGCCGGAAAACGAGTAAGGGCCATCGTGGAGAGGGGCACGTCGGCGCCATCACCACTGTCCCCTGGAGTGACGCTGCGCGTCGTCAGCCGGCGGATGGATGACAGCCTCATCGCGGACAGCAGGGTAAGAGGAAAGCCGTGCCACGTGCTGGTGGACACTGGGGCGGCCGTGACCATCATCAGACCTGAGGTGGCGAAGGGTTTGCCGACGAGGAAACCGAGCCGACCATAACAGCTTGTGACGGCATCGGGCTACACCATGCCTGTGGAGAAGGAGGCCCTGCTGGAGCTGACCTTGGGGCGGAGTGCCGTGCGTCTGTGGGTGTTCGTTGCGAAGGTGGCTGAGGAGGTGATTCTGGGACTGGATGCCCTCAGGAGCCACGAGGCGACGGTCGACTTCGGCAGGAAGGTCCTGCGGCTCAACGGAGAAGAGGTTATACTCCGTCAACCCGAAAAGCGCCTTGGAATCTGCAGGGTCGTCTTGAACGAAGACGTGGTTGTCCCCGCGAGGAGCGAGGTGGTGGTGACGGCGCGACTAGAAGGCCAGAGAACCAGCAACATGATGCTGCACCAGAAGGCGCCTGTACGCGGACTGTGTGTAGCCAGGACATTGCTGCCGTGCCGAGGGGAGGTGCCAGTGAGACCGCTAAATCCAACGGACACCGATCACGACGTCCAGGCCGGGACGGAGTTGGGAACGTGCGAGCCCGTGGTGAGCGTAACAGCAATCGACAAGACACAGCAGCCGGTACCGACGCAACACCTGGGGCCCCGGCTAGAAGGCTCACTGGAGAGGGCGGCCGACCACCTGACTGCAGAACAACTGGAGAAAGTTCGACAACTGCTGACGCGATACCAGCGCGTCTTCAGCAAAAGCGATAGTGATTACGGCCGCACGGACAAAGTGCTTCACCGCATTGACACCGGGGATGCCCGGCCTATTCGGCAACCACATAGACGCGTTCCGCTGGAGAAGCAAGAAACGGTACGAGACATGCTGGAGGACATAAATCCAGGGGGGTGACTGAAGAGCCTGACAGCCCTTGGTGTTCCCCTGTAGTCTTGGTGACGAAGAAGAACGGCGAGCTACGCTTCTGCGTGGACTACAGGGAGCTGAACGCTGTCACCCGGAAGGACTGCTTCCCCTTACCCCGGATTGACGACACCCTGGACACGCTAGCTGATGCGCAGTGGTTCTCGACCCTGGACCTGAAGTCGGGCTACTGGTAGGTAGCTCTAGACCCAAGAGACAAGGAGAAGACCGCATTCTCGACAGGCCAAGGGCTCTGGCAGTTCACAGTTAGGTCCTTTGGCCTCTGCAACGCACCAGCTGCCTTCCAACGTCTCATGGAGTCAGTGATGAGAGGACTGACTTACGACGCCTGCCTGCTATACCTGGACGACATCATCATCGTCAGTAAAACTTTTGAAGACCATCTAGAGAATCTGAGTAAGGTGCTACAGAGATTGCAGGCGACTAACTTGAATTTGAACGCGAAGAAATGCCAGCTCTTCCGCAAGGAAGTGAACTACTTGGGCCACATAGTCTCAGCAACCGCAGTGGCCACAGACCCGGAGAAGACACAGGCGGTGAGAGATTGGCCTCGCCCAAAGGATAAGAAAGAGTTGCGCAGTTTCCTGGGGCTGTGCAGTTATTACCGACGCTTCATAAAGGGGTCCTCTAACATCGCCTAGCCCCTCACCCGCCTGACAGAGGAACACCGGCATTATGTGTGGTTAGAGGACGCCGAAGACGCTTTCCAGCACCTGAAGAAGACCCTGTGCAGAGCTCCAATTTTGGGATTTCCACAACCAGGTGGCGCCTTCATTGTGGACACCGACGCCAGCGACCATTGCATTGGAGGCGTCCTATCGCAGATCCAGAACGGTCATGAGCGGGTGATAGCCTACTACACCAAAGCCCCTATCCAAGGCAGAGAAGAAGTAGTGCGTCACCCGGCGAGAATTATTGGCGGTAGTAAAGACCTTGGAGCACTTCCACAAGTAACTGTACGGTCAGCTATTCCACCTGAAGACTGGCCATTCCACCCTAACCTGGCTATTGAGCTTTAAGAACCTGGAAGGCCGGACAGCACGTTGGGTTCAGAGGCTGCAGGAGTACGACTTCACCTCGGAACATCGCAGAGGGAAGAGCCACGGTAACGCGGACGCTATGTCCCGAAGACCCTGTTCAGAAGAGTGCGGCCAATGCACAAGAGTGGAGGAGAAGGAGCGTGCCTCAGCAGTTCGAGTAGTCACGGCAGTGCCTGCGGAAGGCTGGGATAGCGCAGGCCTGAGGAGGGAGCAGCTGGCGGACGCAGACTTGGGGCCACAATTGAGGGAAGTGGAGACAGGGAGGAAACCAACCTGGGCGGTCATCGCACCGAGGAGCGCCACCTACAAGTCGTACTGGGCCCAACGGGACTCGTTGAAGACCAGAGAGGGTGTGCTCTTCCGGGTTGTTGAGTCCAGAGGTTCTACTCCCATTAGCCTTGAACCCGTAGGAACAAGACCCGAGCCTCTTTCAACCAGGGAGTATCCGAGCTGTCCCAAAGGGTGCTCGGCATCCTCCGCGGGGCTTTCCGTAGGGCAAGACCTAGTTACCCAACAAGCCCCCCCCATCTGGTCCTATGGACACAAGATGGGATGGAAGTGGAAGTGAAGACTACCGATATGACCTCAGTGGGGCCGCCTGGTGATCTAGCACACCTTCTACTAGCTTACTAGGCTAGTACCCTGAAACCTAATGGCTTCCCTCAACCCCGTCCGAAGACGTACCCGATTCCCACGGGTATCGGGAACACACTGCCCCCTCGAAGCCATCCCAATCCAAACAACTCCCGGAGGAGGGGCTCGGCTGTTCGGCCCGAGGTTCCTCTAGTAACGTCAGAGGTACCACGAGTGCTAAGGTTCCGCAGGCTATTCCGGGTATGGGAATCACCCGATGGGAAGACGCAGAGAGAACAGTTGGTACTTCCCCGGAGTAAGATCCCGGAAGTCTTGCAGGAAGTGCACGCCGGTACTTCGGGAGGACACCTGGGAGCGAACCGAACGATTGACAAACTACGGCAGCGCTACTACTGGCTGAGACTCCGAGAAGACGCTGAGAGAAGGTGCCGTCAGTGTCACGTGTGCGCGGCGAGTCGCGGCCCCCAGACTAGGAACCGGTGTCGCATGCAACAGTACAACGTCGGAGTGCCATTCGAACGGATTGCCGTTGACATTGCTGGACCGTTCCCAATATCCGACCGAGCCAAGAAGTACCTGATGGTGGTCGTGGACTACTTCACTAAGTGGCCGGAGGTGTATGCCACCCCGAACCAAGAGGCAAGGACAATCACAGACTGCCTGTTGGAGCAAGTGTTTTGCCGATTTGGGGTACCATTAGTGCTGCACAGTGACCAAGGCACCAATTTTGAGTCCAACATGATGAAGGAGGCACTAGAGAGACTTGGGGTTAACAAGACCCGCACAACACCTCTACATCCCCAGTCGGATGGCATGGTCGAGAGGTACATCAAGACCTTAGAGGAACACTTGAGGAAGGTCGTAGCCAGCCATCAGCGAGACTGGGACGTCAAGGTGCCAATGTTCTTGCTGGCCTACCTCTCGTCCACACAGGACACCAAGGGGATCATGCCAGACAGCTTAATTTTCGGCCGAGAGTTACGCCTCCCCTGTAACCTGGCTTTTGGAAGCCCTCCGGACGCAAAACAGCCAGTAACCGAGTATGTGGAGAACCTGGTGGACCACCTGCACGACATGCACGAGATGGCTCGCCAGAACATCCAGAAGGCGAGCGACCGCATAAAAACCCGATACGACAGGCAAGCCAACAGCCAAGGGTTCCAGCAGGGTGACCTGGTCTGGTTGTACTGCCCGACCCGGACCAAGGGACGCTGCCCGAAGCTTCAGCAGCCATGGCAAGGACCGTACCGTGTGGTGAAGAGGATTAACGGCGTGGTCTACCGCATCCAGAAGGTGCCCCGTGGAAAGATGTTGGTGGTACACCTGGATCGCCTGGCCCGCTACGATGGCGCTGTTCGGGACGACCAGCCTTGAGGAGGGAGCAGTGTTACCCAAACGGCAAGCCTACGATGCCGATCAATAAATGAGGGCCGGAGGAGGGAAGGGAAAAAGGAGGGGTGGCTGGGTCTTCGTTTACCCCTCCTGCTGCCGCTCGAAGGAGTACGAAGCTTCGAGAATGTTTTCCCCCTCCATAAAAGGGCAAACGCGAGAAACTTCGGGCTGCCGATCAATACCGGAGGCAACAGTTGAGTTGAGTGAGTCGTGGCGAGCGGTGCGTAAGGAGCGCCCAGTGTACGTGGAAAGACGAACTGGCTTAGTTGTAATTGTGTACATTACGAAATTTTAATTGTGACATTGGAATAATGTGGAAACAAAGAACATTTTTTGAGTGGTGTAATTGAACTTTTTTGTTATTTCACGAACCCACAAAGGCACAGTATGCTTGCGCTACTCGATACTTTTCGACGCTCAGTGCTCACGGACTAACTCCTTGCCAACTCTGGTCAACTGACATCTGACTACTGAACTCAGGGTGGCTCTTACGCTCCATTTTATATCAGCTGGTCAAGCAATAAATAACAAAGTTGGTGGACTGTAGTGACAATAGAGAATATCTTATTGTTATATTTCAAAAGTTTTACGTTTATTATATATTTAAATGTGACATGAAGTTTTTCTAAATATCCACTTTATTCCAAAAT